>VZRZ01006341.1:56021-240727 GCA_013398175.1 Climacteris rufus | reverse complement strand
TCCTCCTCCTGGGGCTCCCCTTCCCTCCTCCCTGCAGGAGCTGTCCCTGCTCCATGTGTCCTGCCCCCCTCTCCTTCCCTGAGAGCACCAAAACCCTGTGGAAATCCTGAATTCCAACTTGTTGGGGGGAAAGGGCAGCCTCGCTCCGAAGCTCAGCTCCAGTTCTCACTTGGTGTTGATCATTAAATTCCAGCTTAATGGGCAGGCAGGGAAACAGCCTCAAACAGGCTTTGGAATTCCAAAGGTGAGGGGGCAGTGACGGTGACAAAACTCTGGCTGTCAGCCCTGGATGAGCTGTGTTGCTGGCCAAAGGCATCCAGCTTTCCCTGCCACCAAGTGTTTTGTGTTCCAGTCTTGAACATGCCAGGCCAGAGAGCATGGATTTGGGATTTAGCCCAGTTCCACCTGCACAGGTCTTTCCTTTGGAAAAAAACTATTCAACTGCATCTTCACTTAAGTGTGGGTGAGTGTCAGGCTAAAACACCTGTTGAAAGCACAGAAAATGGAGCTCCAGCTGCTGGGAATAACAAAATCTCCTGGGTGGGGGCTGTTCTCCCACAACACATCCTGGGGGTGAAATATCGGGAGTCAGCAGAGGTGAAAAAGGATAAAACCAGCCCACACTGCAGGAGAGCTGTCCCACCTGAACTGTGGGGGATGGTTCTGGTCCTGCAGGCAATCCCTGGAGCTGGGAGAAATGTTCCCAGGATCCAACCTAAAGGAAGCTGTTCCTTCTCACTCTCACCCTGTCAGTCTTCCTGATGCTGTTGTGGCATTTCTCCTGGTGCTGAGTTTGCAGTGTTCCCCTGGGATGAGCATCCCAGCCTGGGCAATTCTGGCATGCTGACCCTTCTGTTTTGTTTCTCCTCTCTGTTTTTCCCAGGGTTCTCTCATAGCAAGCATGGCTCTAGGGATCATCATCTTGAAGAAAAGGTAAATCACAAACCTCAGGGAATGCTCTGCCATTGACTAAACCCTGGTGGGTGTTTTGTGCCATCACCTGTCCTGTTAAATATTCTGATTGTAATGGTGGGAAACTGGGACTGAGAGGTGTGCATGGAATAGAGGCTGGAATAGCTCTTTCTTCTTCATTTTCCATCTCTCACTCCTTCCTTTGAGGGAATCATGAAAGAGGAGAGAGGTTTTACACCACTGCAGCCTCTGTGTTCACTGTTGGCTCTCCTGGAGGTGCTCCTGGTGGATGCTGTGCTGGATGTGGCTGGGATGGAGTTCAGGGCCTTCCTAGCAGCCCATCTGGGATTAACTGGGACAAATGAAAGCTTTTTTGGCATTGAGTTGCACCCTCCCAGCAATGCCCAGGCTTGGGAAGTGGGAATGTGCCCATTATTCCAGATTTTGGGGTGTGTGATGCAGCAGAAAGCCAGGCTGGGTCAGTGACCTCTCTCTTGTCCCCTGTGCAGGTACAGTGTGTCAAAATACACTTCCATAGCCCTGGTGTCCCTGGGGATCTTCACCTGCACTTTCATGTCTGCAAAACAAGTGGTAAGGACTGGCAAGGGCCCCAAGGTTGTGGCTGTGAACCTCAGCACCTTCCTCAAGAATTCCCTTTACCTCATTATTCATGGACACTCAGGGTGTCTCCTACCTCTAGATCTGCTCCCAGCTCTTCCACCTGCTCATGTTTTCCTCTTCTTTGGATTTAAATTAATTCTAGGTATTTCCTAACCTGTCCAGGTGGCTTTTTGCTGAGAAGAAACCTCTTCTTTTTGTGGCCCCAAAGATAACAGCCACAAGCTGGTTTTTCTTGCCCTGTGTTGCAGTGAGGAGCAGGTGAACCCTAAACAAAACTCAGCCATCTTAAATCTTCCCTCTTTTTCTCCCACAAGAGATTGTTGGCTTGCAGGCTGGATTTTTCCAGACCTGTGTCATCCAGCCTGACCCTGGAAATGAAGTGCCTGTGTTTGGAGAACAGGAGGGAGGGAAACAAATCCACCTGGAACTCCACTCTGAGCTTTTCCTGGGTCAGCACCCACAGCCTGACCCTGTCAGCTGCTGACAGAGAAATGGCACAAAGTGGTGGCCAAGTGAAAACTGGCTGCACTTAATCCATCTCTGAGAGATTGGAAATGAAAAGGGGCTGTCAAAGCTCCAAATTCTCCGTGATTTCCGAGCTTTTTGTGTTCAGAATGGCTGAGGAAGGGCTGGGCTGTGCAGCCTTGGCTCTGTGTTAACCCAGATCCACTCCCAGCAGGGCTGGGTCTGTGGGATGGAGCTGACAGTTGTGGCAAAGGTGAATAATCTCATTTTCCCTGAACCACAGGGAAGGAGCTGAGGCAAGTCAGGCTCCCTGGAGCCCGATTTCCTCAATGTCTTGATCACAACCCAGGTTTTAGGGCTGGTTTTAGCACCTGACTCAGCCCTTGTTCCTTCCTGCACACTCCTCTCTGGGATGGGGACAGAGGAACCTGGTAATGGGCTGGGTTTGAGAGCTTTAACAGTGACACTGATGATTTTTGTGGTTCAAGAGTCCAGCCTCACCAAGGCAGGGTGTTTCTTTCCAAAAAAATCCTTATTGGATCAGACATTGGCCCTTTTTTGCTGGGATCTGCTGCGTTCCCTGAAGCAGAGTGGAAAGCAAAGGGCTGCTCAGAAGGGAGGTCTGGGGGAACTGCTGGCTCTTGGTGACTCTTGTGTCTCCCTTCAGGCTTCTGACTCCAGCTTAAGTGAAGAGGATGGACCCCAGGTGTTCCTCTGGTGGCTGCTGGGTACGTGAGGGCCACACCTCCAGTTTTTGGGACACTCAGCTCTTGGATTTCTCTTGGCAAAAGCAGCCCTGCCTGCTGCAGGGAGAGAGAGGGGCTGTGGCTGCTCCAGCTGTTCCTTCAGCACAAGATCTCATGGAGGAGGCTTTAAATCTGGCACTGGAGTCTGGTTTTACACCTCCAGCCTGTTGGGAAATCTGGGATTGATGATCAGCAGTGGCAAACAAGTGTATCCTTGCTATCCCACCAACTCTCTCATGTTTAAGAGGTCTTTTGGCATCTCAGCCTTCAATCAAACCCCTGTAGCCCCAGCACCATTATCAGTTTTCTTATCAAGTGTGGGTGGTTTGGCTTTTTTTCTGCTGAAAGCCAAATTTTGTGAGTTCAAGCTGCTTGTCCTTGAGCTGTGGTGCAGGGCTGTGCTTGTCTTCCAGGTATTGCTGCCCTCACCTTTGCCCTCCTGATGTCTGCCAGGATGGGGATTTTCCAGGAGATGCTGTACAAGGAGTTTGGGAAGCACTCCAAAGAGGCCCTGTTTTACAATGTGAGTCCCTGGGGCTTCTCCTGGCCAGGTGGAGCTGCTCCAAGAGTCCCTTCCACTCCTGCACTTGGCACAGGGAGGCTCACACAGGGCCAGGATGGAGCAGTGAGGAGCCTGCTCTCATCCAGCTGGTTTCCAGGCTGGGAATTGGGGTGGAATGCCATCCCCTGATCCCACCATGGCTTTGTTTCTCTCCCCAGCACGCCTTGCCACTCCCTGGCTTCCTGCTGCTGGCTCCCAACATCTACCACCATGCTGTCCTCTTCAACCAGTCTGGTGAGTGCTGTGCAGAGGGATCCGTGCTCCTGCACCTTCCTGGCCTCTGGAAAATGCTCTGGGAAGCCTTTCCATCCAGCAGTTGTCATCTTGGGCTGTTGAAGCCTTTCCATCCAGCAGTTGTCATCTTGGGGTGTTGAGGCCTTTTGAATTTTGAGGGATTTTCAGGAAGGAATTCCTGGCTGGCAGGGTGGGCACAGGTTGCCCACAGAAGCTGTGGCTTCCCCTGGATCCTTCGAAGTGTCCAAGGCCAGGCTGGACAGGGCTTGGAGCAGCCTGGGATAGAGGAAGATGTTCCTGTCTATGGTAGGGGGTGGAACTGGATGATCTTTAAAGTCCTTCCAACCCAAACCATCCTGAAATTCCATGATTAAAGCCCAAATTTCTCACTAATGCCCACACACCAGTTGGGCCCAGCCACATCCCAGAGTGATCCCTGGGGAAAGAAAGGTGGTAGTGGAAAAATGGGAATAACAGGAACAAATCCTCCATGAGGGATTGAAACATGGAGCTGTTGGGGTTGTTCTGCTGCTGCTCCACAGCTTTGCCATGGGAGAACTGTGGATTCCTCCAGGTGTAACAGCACGACAGCCCTGACATGAGACAGCAAGACAGAGCTTTTCTCTTACGTTTTTTTCCTTCATTTTCCATCCTTCCCTCTGGAATTGCAAGCAGAGCAGCTGCCTGAGGCTGCCCTGGCTCGTGGTCAGTCCTGGAAAGGAGAGGGGCTGCTCTCCTTGCATCCTCCTGCAGCAGTGACCTCCTCCCATCCTTTTTTCCCTGCAGAGCTGTTCCAGGTGCCCGTGGTCGGCCTGACCCTGCCAATCATGTGGTTCTACCTCTTCATGAACGTCATCACCCAGTATCCTTTCCCAGGGGGCTGGGACAGCAGGACTGGGCTGAGGGTGCCGAGTGCTGAGTGTTCCCTGCACTTGGGAGCTGCTGGTGGTGTAACTCAGGAAATAGAGGGAAAGGGGATTTCTGCTCCATGGAGGAGTCTGGAGCTTCCCTTGGCTCTGTGGAGGGACTGGCACCCTTTGCCAGCACAGCCCCAGCTGCTCCAGTGGGGGAATTTTGCTGTCTCAGAATGGGGTTGGGGGAATCTGGGATTTGGGCCCCGTTCCAACAGCTCCGTGGAGATGCTGATCTAAGGAGGGCATTTTACCCACCCACACCACACTGTCCGTGTCCCTGCTGCTCCTTCCCATTCCTCAAGAGCTTCTTGGGAATTCCCTGGCCATCCCTCCCTCCCTTAGCTGCTGCTGCCAGGTACGTCTGCATCCGCGGCGTCTTCATCCTGACCACGGAGTGCACGTCCCTGACGGTCACGCTGGTGGTGACGCTGCGCAAGTTCGTCAGCCTCATCTTCTCCATCCTCTACTTCCAGAACCCCTTCACAGCCTGGCACTGGCTGGGCACTGCCTTTGTCTTCGTGGGCACCCTGATGTACACCGAGGTGTGGAACAGCCTGGGGCCCTTCCTGGCACGCTGCAGGAGGAGGAGGCCGAAGGAGGAGTGAAAGCAGGGACTCTCTGCAGGGACCTTCCCATTGTTTTGCAGGGCAGAGCAGCAGGGAACCCCCCCAGGGGGTGTTTTTATAACAGGGGAGGTGTTGGCTGTGCCAAGCTCCTGGGGAAACGGGGACTTCCCTCGAATGGATCATGGAGAAACAATCCGGTTATTTTTGCGAGTCGGCATTTTTTTATGCAACCCCTTTTGCTTTCAGTTTTTCCTCTTTTTTTTCTTTTTTTTTCTTCCATTGGAATAACCTTTTTAAAGGGAAAAGCTGACCCAGAGCTTTGTTAGGAGCCCAACCTTGTGCTGTTGGCTTGGATCAGCTGGACCCTGAGCCAGTTTGGTGCCGTCCTTTAATATCCAGGAGTGCTGGCTGAGCCCCAGGAACAGTGGGAATGCCAGGCCTGGCTGTTCACCTGAATCCCTGTTCACCTGAATTCCTGTTCCCTGTGCTGGGAAGGTGTGGGATACACCCCTGGCTGGAGCCTTCCAGTCTGCCCAGTGGGTTCTGAGGGTGCTGGTTTTACTCTCCCTTCCCCAATTCTCCTCCCATCCCTTGGGGTCAGCTTCCTCGTGGGGTTTGTGTCAGCAGCACCCACCTGGCACAGGACCCCTGTCCCTCAGTGTCACCCCTGGTTTGTTTTCCTGGGGTTTCCCTGCAGTTTTCCTGGAGCAGCACCTCGTTCCCATCGTGGTGCTGCTGTCCCTGCTGGGCTGTGACAGTCGAGGCATCCAGGATGTCACCCTCACTCACAGCCAGCGTGGCTGAGGAGGGATTGTGCTCCTTTCTTCCAAGAAAACGTGAGGAGGGATAAAGGTGGTTTAGTAACCAAAAAAGGATGGAGAAAACCCCCAAAGTGATGCAAAGGCACCACCTCCCACCCAGCCAGTCCCTGAGCCGTGGTCACCTTTCCCAAACTTCTTCCCTCTATTTTTATTGCTGATTTTTATCAGCTGTCTTGGATAATCCCCTGCCCAGCTTCCTGCCTCCTCCATGGCCTAATCCTTGCTGGGAGGCAGAGTGGGGAAGAGGGAAAACCTCCATGCTCTGCTGGAAGCACTGCTTTAGCCAAAACCCAAATCCCAGTGTGGAAAAGGTGAATTCCATCCCAGCCAGAGCCAGCACAGGGCTGGTGGGACCTACAGCTCCAGCCTGAGATCCTGAAGGTTTTCTTCCCACTTTCAATTTTTCCTGAGTCTGAAAAACCTTAATTTCAAGTGCCATGGGATGTTTCCAGGGATTCTGTGGATGAGGAAGATGTTTCCAGTACCTGGTGTAGGTCAGCTCTCACTTTGATCACTTCATGCTGGCTCCAGGAAGGGCCTGGAGAGAATCCAAACCTTTATCCCTAATTTTCATCTTCCAAGCTCCGTACACAGAGCTTCAGCTTCAGGGAGGTGGGGTGGACAACAGGAATTTGGGATGGAAGATTTCAGGGACAGGGGAGTAACCAGGGAGGTTCCTCTGAGATCAAACACAGCAGGGAAATGCAGGAGCCAGAACTCCAGGTCCCTGGGTCTTGTATCCAGGGATTGCTGCATCCAGGGATTGTTGTATCCAGGGGTTGCTGCATCCAAGGGTTGTTGTATCCAGGGATTGTTGTTGTTGTATCCAGAGGTTGCTGTATCCAGGGATTGCTGTATCCAGGGGTTGCTGCATCCAAGGGTTGTTGTATCCAGAGGTTTCTGTATCCAGGGATTGCTGTATCCAGGGGTTGCTGCATCCAGGGATTGTTGTATCCAGGGATTGCTGCATCCAGGGGTTGCTGTATCCAGGGGTTGCTGCATCCAAGGGTTGTTGTATCCAGAGGTTGCTGCGTCCAGGGGTTGCTGCATCCAGGGTTGCTGCATCCAGGCATTGCTGTATCCAGAGGTTGCTGTATCCAGGGATTGCTGTATCCAGGGATTGCTGCATCCAGGGGTTGAGCAGAGCTGAGGCTGAGGGAGTGAGCACACTGCACGTAGCCGCTCCCAGGTGTAACATACTGGACGTACCCCCTGGCTCACTCCTTCTCTCCAGGACCCTGCCTGTTGTCCCCAGTTCCCGTGGGACGTGGGATTGGTGAGGGATTTGGGCATTCCTGTTTTTTTAACCATGTGCTGAACTCAATCTTCACTCCCAACACATCAATGATGGGTGATTTGTTGCTGTCAGGGGGATTTTTTTTTAACTTCCCAGTGTGATCAGTGTGTTTTGGAATATTTATAAACTGGTTTGAGACTCGGGAGGGGCAGCAATTCCCTTCCTGCTGGAGGGGAGAGTGGAGGAAAGGTCCAGGCAGAAGGGCCTCATTAGCCAAAATTAATTAAATCCAGGCTCTCCCTCCAAAATGGGGCTACTTTTTGTTTGGTTTTAAAGTTTGCTGTAGAGATCAGAGCACCTATTTTTTAGCAGAGGCTGGAAAAGGGAGGGAGCCAAACCACTTTTGGGGTTGGCTGGTTGGGTTTAGGGTGGGGTTTTTGTTGGTTTTTTTAAAAGCAAAATAAATCTGTATCCTCTTCAAAGGATGGTGGATTTGTTCCTCCTTGCCCTCTTTGCTGGTGACTGGAAAATGAATGGAGTTTTAAAACCAAGGAATATTTTAGGTTGGAAAGATCATTGAGTCCAACCCTTCCCCAGCACTGCCAAGGCCACCACTGACCCATATCCCCAAGTGCCACATCCACAGGGCTTTGAAATCCCTCCAGGGATGGGGACTCCCCTTTCCATGAAGAAATTTCCATGAATATCCAATGTAAAAATCAACAAACCATTCATCTTCAGTATAAGAGAAAATGGGAAAGACTCAGCTTTGCTGGGTGGGGTTCAAGAGAAGACCCCACCATCACACCCAGGTTTCCCTGAATCCAGCATCCATGAGAGCCTGGAGCATTTAGGACTGAGGGAATTCAGGATTTGAGGTCCCCTGGCAAGACTCAGCCCCTCAAACCATCAGGGCTTCAGGTCCCCAAGCAAGACTGAAACCCTCGGGATTTGGGGTCTCCCAGCAACACTCAAACCCTCACAGTGTCCAGGTTTGAAGATTCCAGGTAAGACTCAAATCTTCATCAGAATTTGAGGTTCTCCAAAAAGATTCAAATCCCCAAAACATCAGAATTTGAGGTTCTCCAAGAAGATTCAAATCTCAAAACATCAGAATTTGAGGTTTTACAAAAAGATTCAGATCCTTAAACCATCCAGACTGGAGGTTCCCAGGCAAGACTCAAATCCTTAAACCATCAGAATCTGAGGTTCCCAGGCATGACTCAGATCCTCAAAACAACAGAATTTGAGGTTCTCCAAAAAGATTAAAATCCTTAAACCATCTGGATTTCAGGTCCCCAGGCAAGATTCAAATCCTTAAACCATCAGAATTTGAGGTTCCCAGGCACAACTCAAATCCTTAAACCATCAAAATTCGAGGTTTTCCAAAAAACTTTAAATCTTCCAAACATCTGGATTTGAGGTCCCCAGGCCCAGATTCTCAAACCATCAGAATGTGAGGTTCTCCAGAAAGACTCCAATCCTCAAACCATCTGGATTTGGGTCCCACACCAAGACTCACCTCCTTTTTCTGGGAATTCCATCCATGCAGCAGAGCAAGGCTTTGTTTGCCAGGGTGTTATCCCAGAAGTCAAAACAGAATCATGGAATATCCTGATTTGGGAGGGACCCACAAGGATCATCCAAGTCCAGCTCCTGCCCAGGACAACCCCACCAACCCCTCAGAGCTGAGTTATCCAGCTTTGAATAGAATTTAAATAATAAATAACAAGGAATGAAGTGATTCCTGTGGTCTTGCCAGAGCCTGCTGATGTCTCCATGGCTGCCAGAGCAGGGATGTGGGGTTAAAATGCTGCTGTCCCTTCCCATTTAACACCTTTAAACCTTCCCCACCCAGAGCTCTCAGGGACACATCCTCCAGCAGTTCCTGACTGGATCAAATCCCCTTTTCTTCCCTCCCCCACCCCGATGGAATGGGGAGGAAAACCAAAGTCAAACTCTGCTGAGGTAAGAAGCTGGCATTTACTGACAGGGGAATTTGGGAGGGGAAGAGCTCAGAGAAGACAGAACCATTTTTTTATTACCAAAAAAATGATAATAAATACTGAAAATTCCCAGCAAGCTCTGGAGAAGGAAGGTTCCAGCAGAAAGCTCTGAGCCTGGGCTGTGCTGGAGGCAAAAAAATGGATCTGTCTCCTCTGAGCTCTTCCCCTCATGAATTTCCCTGTCAATAAATCCCACCCTGCTGCCCTCTGCTCCAGCTGCTGATTTTTGGGATGAAAGATGCTCAACAGAACAAACTGTGCAGCTCCAAGTGATTTAGAGAGACTTCCTTATCCCTTTCCTGCCCTTCCCATTTCATTCAGTGGCAGGAACAAGGTTTTTTACACTTTGGAAGTGACAAGGATTTCCTCCTGCTCCCCACTGGAGTTCAAGGCTCTTCAATAAAAAAAAAATCTCCCTTGTTTCTCTGTGAGCCTCCCAGGATGTGAGGGAAGATTGGAAGTGTTAAGAAAGCCCAGCCCAGATTTAATGAAAGGGGAAGGATTTCCAACAGAAATCTGGGAGCTGATGGAAGCAGAGCTGGGACAACCAGAATTTATTAAACCTGCAGCTGCCAAGGGGCTGGGAAAGATGATTTGTTAAATTAGGAAAGGGGATCCTTCCCCTTTCATTAAATCTGGGCTGGGCTTTCTTAACACTTCCAATCTTCCCTCACATCCTGGGAGGCTCACAGAGAAACAAGGGAGATTTTTTTTTTTTTAATTATTATTAAAGAGCCTTGAACTCCAGTGGGGAGCAGGAGGAAATCCTTGTCACTTCCAAAGTGTAAAAAACCTTGTTCCTGCCACTGAATGAAATGGGAAGGGCAGGAAAGGGATAAGGAAGTCTCTCTAAATCACTTGGAGCTGCACAGTTTGTTCTGTTGAGCATCTTTCATCCCAAAAATCAGCAGCTGGAGCAGAGGGCAGCAGGGTGGGATTTATTGACAGGGAAATTCATGAGGGGAAGAGCTCAGAGGAGACAGATCCATTTTTTTGCCTCCAGCACAGCCCAGGCTCAGAGCTTTCTGCTGGAACCTTCCTTCTCCAGAGCTTGCTGGGAATTTTCAGTATTTATTATCATTTTTTTGGTAATAAAAAATGGTTCTGTCTTCTCTGAGCTCTTCCCCTCCCAAATTCCCCTGTCAGTAAATGCCAGCTTCTTACCTCAGCAGAGTTTGACTTTGGTTTTCCTCCCCATTCCATCGGGGTGGGGGAGGGAAGAAAAGGGGATTTGATCCAGTGGCTGAGTTGTGTTTCATCCCAGCAGGGCTTAAAACCACGGCAAGGAGGCAGCAAAAAAATACCTCAGAAGCTTGAAATATTTTGGTGAGGGTTACTGAAAGGGTGTGTCCAGGAAACAGGATGGTTTGAGGGGCTGGAATAATTAAAAACATTTATTTAATAATTTAATGAATAAATTTTTAATTAATTAATTAATTAGAATAATAATGAAAACAACATCATGGAAATCCAGGGAAGGAACCAAAGGGTTTTCTTCAAGCCCTTCACCAGCTCTCCAGGAGCTGAGACAAAACACAGGTTGGTGGTGGAATCCCACTGAGCTGCAACTCTCCTCACTCCCACTGCTAAAAAAAAATCCTGATTCATCCTGACAGCTGCCAAATTAGCAGATATTAAGCAGAATATTTAATTAGACGAGGTCCTGAGGGAGCCAGCACTGCTGGGACAGGACATGGAGCTGCAGGAAGGGAGCTTTGGGAATGGAGGTGTTTCCTCTGCAGGGAAACAACCAGGTTTGGTCAGCACTGGGAACTATTCACCATCTCTTTCCAGGCTTAAAAAAAATAAATCAAAGGAAAAAGTGTAGCTGCTGGATTCTGCTGGATGGGCTCAGATTCCCAGGATCCATCCCCTGCAAGTCTCACTGGGCTGTACCTCAGATTTCAGCGAGCAAACTTCCTTTGCCTCCTTCAGCTCTGTGCTCAAACAGTCTCCTTGTGTCCAACAAATCCATCATCCCTGAATTCAGCAGCTCCTTCAACAGCCTCAGTGCTGGAGCTCCCACCACCTGCCTCCTGCTCTGGGGGAAAATCAGGATAAAACTGCTTCTTTTGGCTTCCCAAAATAGTTGGGCACAAGCACCTTCTCTGCTTCACCTCAGACATCTGGAATTCCAGCAGAGGAGTTGGGTCTGGGGATTTGGGACACAGAACTCCTGGGTTCTGACCCAATTCCTGGAAAAAAACATCATAGGGTAACACAATTCCTGGAAAAACCCTCATGAGTGGAAATTTCTCTGGATTCCTGTAAAATGAGTGGAATTTCTCTGGATTCCTGTAAAACCCCTCATGAGGTAACACAAATCAAGGGAATTTCTCTGGATTCCTGTAAAAACCCTCATGAGGTAACACAATTCCTGTAAAAACCCTCATGAGGTAACACAAATCAAGGGAATTCCTCTGGATTCCTGCAAAACCCCTCATGAGGTAACACAAATCAAGGGAATTCCTCTGGATTCCTGCAAAACCCCTCATGAGGTAACACAAATCAGTGGAATTCCTCTGGATTCCTGGAAAAACCCTCATGAGGTAACACAAATCAAGGGAATTCCTCTGGATTCCTGGAAAAACCCTCATGAGGTAACACAAATCAGTGGAATTTCTCTGGATTCCTGTAAAAACCCTCATGAGGTAACACAAATCAGTGGAATTTCTCTGTATTCCTGGAAAAACCCTCATGAGGTAACACAGATCAGTGGAATTTCTCTCTGCCTCGATTTCCCCATGTCTGACACACAAGGTAAATGTGCAGTTCCTCCTCCTTTTGCATCCACAGCAACCACAATTCCTGATTTTCCTGCCTGTTCCATTTCAAAAAGGGAAATGAAACAATTTGTTCTCCTCTCCTCTGTAAAACTCCAGTCTGACTATGACCAGTTTAAGGTGTTGCTTTGCTTGTGTAATCCAAACACACTTCCCTGCCAAGAAAAGCAGAATTCCCTGGAACAGTCTGGAAAATGGAATGTAAATATGAACATATCTGCAATCCAGCTGCACTTCTGCCTTCAGCCTCAGCCAGATGTTCCACACTTCAGGGTGCAGTGGCCAAAGGGCAGCATAATACAGATGTTTTGGGAAGGAATTTGGTGTTTGGGTTAGGAATGTGATCCACGGTCTGGGAAGAGAGCACATGGTAGCAGAAAAGCTGAGGGAGGGAAGGCAAGAAACTGATAATTTGTTGAATCAACTTCAGAAAATTCAGCTTTTCCCTGGTGCTTTTAAAATCCCATTTCCTCTTTCCATGCAAGGTCTTTATTCCCTGCACCACTTGTGGAATCTCACATGTGGAAGGGTTTGAAAGCTCAGGGCTCAAGAACTGATTGCAAAGCAGGAGATGATTTTCCAGCATTATTATCTGATACAAATTCAAGTGAGCCCCTGATCTCAGAAAGCAAATGATTCCTTATTACAACTGGGAAATAAGAGGAATAGATTGATGTTCCACCTGTATCCTCAGCTCTACATAATCAAAACAGAGGCACAATTCCTGCACTGGAAAGTTTAAAATTTAAGACTGTTCCTGTAAATAGGAGAAGATTCAATTGCTGAGGTCCCTCACTTAAGGGGCACATGGATTTTGCAGGATTCTCTGCTCCAAGCAGAGGAAATTCAGCCCAATTCAGGGATAACTTGGTTTGTTTGATGCAGGAGGGAGTAACTGTTCCAAGGGTGCAGAGCTGGGGCTGAGTGGGGAAGTGCTCCTGGCTTAAAGAACTGGGCAGGAATGGAAGGAAAGGAAAGGAAAGAGAGACTGACATGACTGGGATGCTGCATCCAGGAGGAGCTGGAGCTGCTGGAGAGAGCCCAGAGGAGGCCATGGAGCTGCTGCAGGGCTGGAGCCCCTCTGGAGCCAGGCTGGGAGAGCTGGGGGGGCTCAGCTGGAGAGGAGAAGGCTCCAGGGAGAGCTCAGAGCCCCTGGCAGGGCCCAAAGGGGCTCCAGGAGAGCTGGAGAGGGACTAGGGCCAAGGGCTGGAGGGACAGGACCCAGGGAATGGCTTCCCACTGGAAAAGGGGAGATTTGGGTGGGATATTGGGAAGGAATTCCTGGCTGGGAGGGTGGGGAGGGGCTGGGATGGAATTCCCAGAGAAGCTGTGGCTGCCCCTGGATCCCTGGAAGTGTCCAAGGCCAGGCTGGGTGGGGTTTGGAGCAACCTGGGATGGGGAAGGTGTCCCTGCCCATGGAACTGGATGGGCTTTAAGGTTCCTTCCCACCCAACCCATTCCAGGATTCCCTGGTTTGCTGAAGGACCTTTCACTTCAGTCCTGTACCGACCTCCCTTCACTGCCTTGGCCAAAAAACCTCCCCAAATTTGGAAGCTGCAGCTTTGGTTCTGAACTCCCTTTGGCCCAGGGCCACGGAGCCGCCTCACTTGTTGTTCTGCCAAAATCCACAATTAAAAGGTGGAGCCTTGGAAAAGGTGCTGCTCTGTGGGAATTGCTTCCTAAAAAGCTTTGAGGCTTCCCTGGAATTTAAGGCTCCCTGAATCTGAATTACTCACCATGAGCTGCTTGGTGCAGTTCATCCCATTTAATCAACAAAACCCTTGGACACAAGGGAGGGGTTTGGGTTCTTCCAAGGCTCCAAACTCTGACAAAGTCACATCTTCTGTGCAGGCAAAGGGTTCTGAGGAGGAACCTGCTCAGGAAAAGGGGCTCTGAAAGTAGAAGGCAATGAAAAATTAATCGGGAGCAGCATTAATTGAAGAATTTTATTGACTTGGCAGAGCTCAGAAACCCAAATCTTCGCATATTTCTTACACCTTCAGCTAGTTCTCAATAATTATTTTCATTTTTGCTGATGACTCCTCACTAGGTTGTTTAAATACACTTGCAAATCAAATAATTATGACTCAACCACATTTTATTTAACAAAAAAAAAATGCTCTGAACTAGTTTTCGCTCCCAGTTTCCCTCTGAACATTTCACAAAATCCCTCGTCTAAATAATTCACCAGTCCTACAATATAGACAATATTATCAGAAGCCCTGATGCTTGCACACCTCAATTAAATCTATAATATAGGAAGGGGAAGAAAGAGAGAAATTAATGGGAGATCTGGTCCTGTGGTTGTTAGGAAAAAATCTCCACCATTCCCCAGCTGAGAGTGCCCGGGGAAATAATTCTGAGCTTTGAGAAATACAGAAATTACTTTTTAATAAAGTTATAAATAAATCACTTTTTTTGGGTGGGAGGGAGAGTTAATCAGAACTGGATTTAGCAATAATATTGGCCAGATTTTGCTGTTGTTGAAGAGAAATAGAACAAAAGCAGTGGGAGAAAAAGTGAGGCCATCAAGGGTTGGTGCTTTTCCGTCCAGGTGGGATTGGAGGCAGGACAGGTTTGGAGTGGGAGAGGAGCTCAGGCCCAGGAGAAGAACCCAACTTGGACTTGCTGGATTTCCTCTGGAGGTTCTCAGCAGGCAGCTCAGCCTCTGCAGGAATTATAAAGAAGGCAAGAAGCACTGAGAAGGTGTTTATTCCAATGAAAAGTCAAAATTTACCACAAATCTCCAGTGGTTTGGGGGTGATATCTTGACCTCATCCATAGGGGTAAGGAACTTGATGCCTGAGCAGTCAGGTTTTTTAATATTTGGAATGCTGGATGTGTCCAAGGCCAGGCTGGACAGGGCTTGGAGCAACCTGGGACAGTGGAAGGTGTCCCTGCCCATGGCACTGGATGATTTTTAAGGTCCCTCCCAACCCAAATCATCCTGTGGTTCTGTGATTCCATGAAAATGGCTCCAACCTTTCCATCTGCCCACTCCTTTTGCAGCTCCTCTTGGCTCCAGATGCTCAGCTTTGGCTTCTCCAGGGAGGCTTCTCCAGGGCTTCTTCTCCATGTGGGGAACGAGAGCCTGGCCCCACAGAGCCTGGGCAGCAGCTGCATCAGCTGAGACTAAAAACTCTGCCCCAGCAGGAGCACATTCCCTGGAGCTGAAAGAGATTCCTGGTTTTAAACAGCAATCAAAAAGCAGATGGATCAAGCCTGACACAATCACTGATGCTGCAGTCACACAGCTCAGAAGAGAGTGAGAAATAAATCCCAGCACTCCTCCACTACACAAAACCTTTTCACAATTCTGTCTCATTTTCATTGAGTGATTTAATTAACAAGGTGCAATAAAGAGGTTGATCAGCAACAGAGAGGAGCTCAGAACTGGAGCTCCCCTGTTTCTCCACCTTCAGCACTGCAGGAAGGAATTCTGAGTAGAAGAAAACAGGAATTGCCTCGAAAAAAGTGTTTCAGAGACAACACAAACCTTGAGTAGCCAGTGAGCAGCACCCAGGGCACCTCTGGCTGTTGTGTCTCCTGCAGAAAATCCAGTCCAAGCCAAAATCTGAGTGGTTTGAGACCCTGCCAGTGATACCCACCAGCCTGCAGCTTGTTCTGATAAAGATCCATCCAGAGATCATCAATTTAATCCAAGAAAAGTAAGAAAAAGGCCTGGATTGGCACTGGATTTCTGTGGCAATGCTTGAGACATTTCTCTCCAAACAGAAAGGACAGTTCTGGTCTAGGTGAGAGAGTCCATCATTTATGATTTATAGATTTATGAAGCTGGGAGGGAATTTAGAGATTATTCACCCTGACCTTATCCATGGTGTAGAAATCCCAAAGAATTTCATCCTGCCATTCTTGCAAGGAGCATTTTAACTTTGGAGCTGTCCCTCCTCCAAGGGCAGAAGACCAAGGGAGCTGTGGGAAATCATTTCCATCCCACTTGGCAGGGGTGGAGAGAAGGATTTTCTAGTACAAGTGTCACCAGAAATGTTGAATTTAATTAATTAATTAAATTTAATTAATTCTCTTGTAAAACTACTCCATGAGAATAATGTCAAAAATATGTGGGAAAACTGGAGCTTGGGAGGTCTGTGCTCTGGAGGTGTCCAAGGTATTTAGGAGGGAAGCAGAACCTGCATCTCCTTCCTGCTTTTCCCCTGAAAATGAGTTTTAAATGTGATTTTAGTCCTTTCCTGAAAACCTTGGCACAGGGAACTATCAGAGGTCAAGCAGCTTCGTGTCCTGACTTTTCCCTTTAGCAAAATTTACCTGGGAGCTAGATGGAAAAGAAATAAAAATTAGGAAGCTTAAAATAATAATAAACAAAAGGAGTAATGAAAGAAATAGATTCTGTGTGCCCCAAATACAAGATGTGCAGTAATAAGGGGAATTAAGCAGGTACAGATTGTGCTGTAGAGAGCTGCCAGATCCAACATAAATCATTGCACATGATGGCACAATATTCCAATTGAGGGATATTTTCCATGGAATTGGCAGGAATGGGGATGGTGCAGTTCAATAGTTGAGACAGTGGTTAAATGCCAGTGGTAAAGTTTTTATTCCATCCTTAAACCTGCAAAAAATGAAGGTACAGTAATAATTATGAAGTTTCTCCTCTCCAACTCGCTGTATTTTGCTTCTCTTCTCCTGTCCTTGCTGGAACCAGATGATTTCAATATCCTTACACTTTTATGGGAAAAGGGAGCAGTGAAATACAGCACACAGAACCTCAAGAATTTATCATTTATCTTTAAAGGACAATTGTAAAACATATTGCCCTAAAGGACTCTACTCTGCAGAGAGAAATTGGTGAAGCTTGTGAGTGAAAACAAGTAGAACCTCAAGGGAAAAAATCCACACTTTAATCTGTGGGAAAGCTCAAAAATCCCTGGAGTCCACGGGGTGGAATCAGGAAAAACGAGGTTATCATGGGTTACTCCAAGGAGAACACCAGAGCCATGGTTTTAGCAGAGAAATTAGGAATTGTCCTGCTGAAAACTGAAGCTCAGAGGGAAGATTTCCAAGCAAAACCTTGAATTTTCATTCTTGAGTCAATGTAATCAGATCTATTTTGATGGAGAGCAGAAGTAACAGAACAATGGAAGGACCTGAATCCAAGAAGTGTTCATGACCTCAAGAATAATGATGCTGTTCCCATCCCAGCTGAAGGTTTTGGTTTTTTTTTTAAATAAAAACTGACAGATTGGACAAATAATACAAAAATTTGGGGTTGGATTTAGAATTTTTTAGGTGTTTTCAACCTTAATGATTCTATGATCAGATTAATCTGCAGTTCCTGGAAAACAGCATTTCCTTCACTGGCTGTGCCTGGAGCTCAACACATTCATGTTCTTACCCCTTGATGGCTTTTTTTAGTTTACTCTTTCTTCCATTCCAAGTGTGGAAAGCATAAAATTGGAGAGAAAGGAAAAGATTAAATCACCTTAATATTAAAAAAAAAAAATCACGACAGGCTGTACCAGAATATTTCAGAAATGGGGGTTTTTTTCTCACCAACATTTCAGATGCTTCTACACAAGACCATTTCCATCAATTATGCCTAAAAGCCACTTTCTTCTGATTTTTCCATATTTCCCTTGCAGAAAGATCTGTGCCAAGGCCTCCAGATCCAACCTTTTTTTTGCAGGCTGCTAATGAACTGCTTGTAATTACAGTGGCAGCTAGCACATCACAGCCAGGGGACTGTAAAAGGAATGCTGAGGGGTTTTTTTGGAACAGCAAGGCTGGCTAAGAATTCTGCTTTGAGATGAAGGGAATGGGTGGAAAGCTTATAAAGATGCTGAGCATTTCTCCTCTGATTTAATGTGAAAAGCACCTCGTGTGATTATTATTTAATGTCATTATTATTTAATGTGATTATTACTTAATGGGGAATTTTACAAGATGTGAACATAGATTGGTGACAATACATGGTATGGCTTGTTTAAATACAGCAGGAAAGGTGCTTTGGTTTGGATGGAATGGGAACAAGGAGTCAAACCTGGGGCTGAGCCACTGATCCAATTCTGCCCTGTGAGGCTGGAATAGAATTCCAAGAGAAGCTGTGGCTGCCCCTGGATCCCTGGAAGTGTCCAAGGCCAGGTTGGACAGAGCTTGGAGCAACCTGGGACAGTGAAAGGCGTCCCTGCCCATGGAACTGGATGATCTTTAAGGTCTTTCCAACCCAAACCACTAGTGATTCCATGAAATTCAAATTTACCAGAGGCTGACTCCGAGTTGCAGCTTTCAGATGATCTTTGTGGCCATTCCAAAGAGCCTGGCTAAAGGCACAGACCTCATTCCTGCTGTGGATTTGGGATCTGGGGTGCTCTGCTTCCCTAAGTCGTGCTGTGTGTCCCATCTGGGCATGAGATGGCCAAAAAAAAAGAGGGAAAAAAGGGTTTATCCAGGAAAAAAAGGCTGCAGTGTCACTGGTCACAGCAGCAGCCAGGCTGGGGGCAGACAGAGCTCAAACAGGAGCATCAGAGGAAGTCACAGACTCCTTTGAGGAGCAGTGGCAGAAAAACACAACCCACTTGGTAGCTGAAGGCCTAAAGCCACTGAAGATATTTCCTCTTCATATTTTCTCCTCTCTACAAGCTTTAAATGACACTGGAAGTGTCTCCTTCGTGTTCCCCAGAGCCTGTTTGGCACATAAATGCCAATTTATTTATTGCAAATAAATGCCTCGTTTATTTGGTGCAAATGAATGAGGGTGTTCCTCACCCAGGGGCTGCAGCAATGGCTGAGCAGGTGAGGAAGGCCAAGGTACCACAGAGCTCAGCCCCTGATGGAAGAAATAGGAATTTAAAAATCACTCTATCACCCAGAGCCTCCCAAATTCTACTCAGCAGTAACTGTGGTAATCATCTATAGAGAGAATAAGATAGAACTTGGAGAGCAAGATCTGATAAATTTGTTTTAAAACCATATTTATCACTCAAGTTCTGTTTTTCTACACGTGCACCAAGTTTCTTTCAGCATCTTTTTCCCTTCAAATATCCTCTGGAAAGAAAGCTCTTGAAAATCCCTTCTTGGGGGTGTGAAAATGAAATCATTCATATCCAGGACAATGTTTGATGCTGCAGCAGCACCTGTTTAATAAGGCTGGTGATGGTTTAGAATTAACCTTCATTCCACCCCAAAACTGAGCTCACCTGCTCTCTGGGACAGCCAGGGAGAAGTTCTGGTCCTGGGGGATGTTCCTGCCCTTTGACAGCAGAGCTGCCTTTGGTTTCAGCTGATGGGAGCTCCCTGATTCAGGAGCCAAGTCCCTGAAAAATTCCCACAAGAAAAGAAATTCTTGTTCCACACAGAACACCAAGCAGGAGAGGGCAGCTTGCTCAGAGAGGGACATTTCCATCTGACACACCCCAGATGAGGTGAGATGAACCCCATCCCTTGGGGATAATTCCCAAAGTGAGGAATTTCAATTCCACTTCCAGGCACAACACCTAAAATTCAGCATTCCTGGGAACTCTGGACTCCTCTGCATTTAGAGACTCAAACCAGAGTGAAACCCAAGAGAAGCAGCACCAAAGGGGTCAGATGAGAGAAACCCTTAATGAAATGCTGAACTAAAAAGACTTGATGATCTTAGAGGTCTTTTCCAACCTTAATGATGCTCGAAATTTATGATTCCAAAAGTAAAAACACACAAATAACCCCTGAAAGCTCTCAGAGCAAAGCACCAAACGCTGCCTGCACATTATATTAGGCAAGCAGACATCAAAATGACTTTAATTACACCTGCACACAGCCAGAGGCAAAGAATAAAGAGGCCAGCTTTGCAGCAGGTTGGATTTAAGAATCTGAAATTTATGCAGATAACCCTGCAGGGTTGCCATAAATAAAATAAGTTGGATTCTTGTGTGACACCACTTCAAATTTTCTACCACACTCAGGAAAACTGAGCAATATATTTCTGCTTGGATTAAAATGCATCATGAGGAGATGCATCTTTTAATATTTACAGATAGACAAGAGAGGCAGAACTTGAAGCACTTTAGGAACTTTCTTGCATGTAACTATTTTTGGCATCAGTTTTAGGTATTTCATAGAATTTTGATTTATTCTGAACTGAAATCGTGGCCACAGCCACCTACTTACACTCCCAGTTCTCTCCCAGCATGATTCCAGCACAAGTGGGTTTTCAGAGAGTGAGGAAATTTGATCTGGCTGAAAAAAAATCCCCTTTGTGTGAGGCAAAACCTGACCTGCAGCTTCATCCATTCATCCCTAGGCTGCTGACACTGGAGCCAGGGGGAGAAAAGGAAGGGCAGGGGTGGATGAGCCAGCACTGAATTTTTCCTCATTTCATGACAAAACAATGCCTGGATATATAAAAAAAATTGCTTTGCACTGATAGCTCTTTTCAACCAGAGGAATCAGGATCTAAATCCTCAAATAAAACTGCTTTAATGGAGCTGCTCAGAATGTTTGTACAGTTCAAATCTGGTCCAACAGCTAAAAAAAAAAAAACCAAACCAACTTCCATTGTAGAACTTTTAGCTGATCAAATTGGTATTTCTAAAAATATACCTAATAAAATACCTATTATACCTAATATACTTAATATTTTACCTGTATAATTTATGAATCTGTTCTTTTGAAATGATAATCTGCTTTTTAAAGTGCTTGGCTTGTGTTGCTGCAGGTTTCCTGCACAGCCCTCAGAACAAAGCTCTCTGGTATGTCCCAAAATAAATAGGAATGAATAGTTTTAATGAATTTTATTGTCTTCCTCTGCCCCACAGAATGGTTGGGGTTGGAATGGACCTTAAAGATTCCATCCCCTGCCTGGGCAGGGACAATTTCCACTATCCCAGAGGGTTCCAAATCCTGTCCAACCTGGCCTCGGACACTTCCAGGGATCCAGGGGCAGCCTCACCTGGTTATCCATAACTGGAAATACTCTGGACTGGTTAATTTTGAGAGTTAATTTACAAATGGGAGAGGCTTTCTAGCAGCAGACTGAATTTACTCAGAGCTAGAGAGAAAGAGGAAAAGACTTTAAAACCAGGATGTATAAATAAAAACATGGAAATGGATAAAACAAGGTAACACTCTGCCCACCTCAGAATTACTTGGATGCTGCTAACAGTGCTACAAATCATGAAATAATGAATTAGCACACGTCAGCTGAGCCACACAAAATACAAATTCCCTCCATGGACAAATTCCTGCCTTGGATCTCGATCAGAACCAGGGCAAATGCCATGAGCTGACACTGCCCATGGGCTGAGGGAGCACGAGGGGGTTCCCACAGCTCAGGAAATGCCCCTGGGAGCTGCTCCTGATCCTTCTCCATCATTCCACATCCAAAGATCCAGCACACCCTAGGGGTGTTTAAAACTCGATTTAATTCTATTTAATTCTTGATTTAATTGAAAGAAATACACTCAAAAGCACAAGCAGGCACCAACTGCTTGACTGGGCAACCTGATTGCAGGTTCTCTGCTCATTCCCACATTCCAGGATTCAGATTCTCCCTCACAATTTCAACTCTTTTATAACATTCCTGCTCATGGCACCTCTGGACATAACTCCTGCAGGCCATGGGGTGTTGTCTGCTCTTGCCTGCCATTCCCATCTGTCCCTCAGGGAGAGATTTCCTCAGGAAATGCTGATTGGGGGTGACAGCATTTTCTCTCACCTGCCCCAGAGCTTAATTCCCAAATCAGCTGCCAAGGAATGAATCTTGTGGGATAAAGGGAGCAATGAATGAAAGAAAACTGAGATGAGTTCATGCTGCAACAATAAATCAAACCCCAAAACCTCCAGCAGAAGAAAACATTGATTTTCATTTTTTTTTCTCATTTCAACATAATTTAAAATGAATGAATCAGCTACTTTAAAACCCTTTTCTTTCAATAAAGATTTGCAAAATGCATCATCATTGTGCATCTCTGCCTGTAAGCTTCAACCACTGGTTTTCTAGGCAGTTTACATTAATCCTGCAGGGTTTTCATTTTCTTTCTTTTTATTTTTAGACTGAATCCCCAGACTCTGCCATTGGAATGATCCTCACCATGATATCTGAATTGGTGACTGGAATGAGCTGAGGGGTGTGAATGTCTCTATTCCTTTTGCTCCTTGCTGATTTAGAGGCTTTAAATGCCACCACTGTGAGTTTTTCCAGGGCAGGTAGGAAAAGCAAGCAAGGAAAATTTTGGATTAGGGGAAGGGAAGGCAGGAGGACTACAAAAGCTCAGTCAAAAAAAGTATATTGAGATTTATAGGGTTTTGATCCATTTTTGCAGGGCTCTGACCATGAGGAAGAAGAGGGACAATCAGGATAGGATCCATTACAAAAAGAATAAAAAAATAAAATTAGGAAGTGGACTCAGCTTTCAGAAATTATATTTAAACAGAGAGATCCACTGCAGCAAAAAAAACTGGTGTTGAGCACTGCTGGGACCTTCCAACACTAATTATTAGTGCTAAAAAACCACATCAGAGACTGTGAGCTGCCAGAAAAATGCTTTTTTTCCTCTCTCTCAGAGAAGACAAAAGTAATAATTTCACAGTTTTGGACAAGTTACTTGTGGCTCATCCATTTTCAGGCACATTTTGGGACTGCCAAGTCCAAAGGCTTTGTGATTTATTTGCAGGACTGGGTTAAGAAGTGGCAGAAAGGAGAGTTCTCGGTGAGATTTGCACCCTCTGAGAGTTTCTCATCGTTCATCCTTCAGAGCAGTGGGGAAGAAACCTTAAACAGGCATTTTTGAGTTCATTGCAAGGGATTTAGCTGGAAGCAGCCCATGTTACCTGTGCAACAGCTGGAATTGTGCTCCAGGTGCCTCCCCAGACAGAGCCCAACGTGCTGCACAAAAACGTCTTTGCAGAGAGGCTTCTTCCTGGGGAAGAAAAAGGACCAAATTCACACAACAATTTTAAATTATTTGGGGTGGTTTAACTGCCTGGGATGCTCCTCTCTCTTGCTCAGACTCCAGAGTGTTTGTATTTATATATTCTGGGAAAATAGCAGAGTTAGAGTAGGACTAACGAGGTGCTGGATGGGATTCACCACCCTCCACAACCCAAACTGTGGTCTGAAGTCTTGTTGGCTTGGGATAAGGAAGATTTTGATCTCCAGTGAAGCTCCATCTGTTCAGAGGAGTTAAAAAGTCTCCACAACTCCCTGACAGGAAGGGACAGCCAGGGAATTTGGGCTCTGCTCCCAGGGAACAGGGTCAGGATGAGAGGGAACGGCCTCAGGCTGGGCCAGGGGAGGTTTAGGGTGAATTTTAGGGACAATTTCTTCACTGGAAGGACTGCCAAGCATTGGAAGGGGCTGCCCATGGCACCCACCATCCCTGGAAATGCAGAAAAATGTGTGGATGTGGCTCTGGAGGCCCTGGTTGAGTGGTGACCGTGTGGTGGTTGGACTCCATGGTCTTGGAGGTTTCTCCACCTGAATTCTGTGGAAGAAGGAATCACCTTCAGCACATTTCACTGAGTTAAAATGACTTTACAATAAGCACACTGTGATCTCAGCAGAGTGGGAAATGTGGAGTTTTAAGGGTGTGTTGATTACCGTGTGCTGTAGGACAACGTAATTTGTCAGGTCAGACAAACTCAGCACTAGAGTGAGCTTAAAAAAATGCAAATTACAGAGCCAAGTTATTAAATCCTTCTTCCTTATCAGCTGATAGGCCTTGATAGTTATCAATTCAATGGGCAAATTAAAGCAGAGGTGTTTTGTCATGGTCTGAGCAGTGAGACAGAGCACACTTAATCAGCTCCATGTTCACTTTATGATGATTGTGAATTCCTTCACTGTTTATCCCAAGGAAGGCTCTGCTGAGATGCTCACTGAGCTTGTTTTTAATTTCATTTTGTTATTTATATAATTCTGACCTTTTTTTTTTTTTTTTTCCTGGCTGGATTACAGGTATAAGAACTTTTCTGTTCTTACCTTCTCTAATTAATTACAGCCAAAGAAAATTAGTGCAGGCTTGGCCTGCTCACAAGGGAGGAGGCTGCAAGAAATCAGATCCACTGAGCAGCTTCTTCTTTTGTTTGTGGGTAATTCACATGAATTTCTTCTCATTCTTTTATTTTTCCAGCTCTCCATGAAGTGAGGGGAGTGTGGTTATTGCAGTGACAGGACATTCTTGGGGTGACAGAAGCACCAAAAATCATTTGCAGTCCCCAATGTAACAGCTGAGCCAAAATTTTGCTTGAAAGCTACAGACATATTTATATTTTTCTCACTAAACGTGGTCTGAGAGGCATTTGTGTTTCACCTTGAATGTTTTACTGTGTTGGCACTTCAGCTGACATTGGAAAGCTTTTGTTGCATGGAAAAATAGAATGAAAACTTAGTGCAGTAAATAACACAAAGGTATTCCTGAAAGAGGAGACTAATAAGAAAAAGGCCACTAAGTGAGTTAAACCTGAGGTAAATGATGGCCTCCTCCATCATAAACCACTTCTCCCTGCCTTCACAAAAGGGAAACTTGGAAAATAAAACTAAAAAAAATAGAAATTGTTGGGGTAGGAGCAATGACAAAATGTCACCAAGGCAGGAAATATTCTGGCTTTTCCCCCACCTTAAACTAACAGAGCTTTGGATGGGAGAAACATGAAAATGAGAAATACTCCTGACAGGTTTGGAATTCTGCAGGCATTGAAAAGAGGGATTTCATTTCAGAAAAATGAAAAATGGGAATTTCCCTATTTGTATCAGCCATTTCCCAGCCATGCCTTTCTCCACAGCTTTTTTTGAGCCTGGGAAAGGTGGGCAGGGGCTCTGTCCCTCCATCCCCAGCCCTGATTCCAAACATCAGAGGAGTTATAAATACAGAGAGAGAGAGAGAGAGAGAAGGAAATTGCAGAGCAAGTCGTGCCTGCCAAGCCATCATTCATCATAATGACATCATAACCCTGCAATGGGACAGATTTTAAAGCTTTCATTTTTCTTTCCCTCTTTCTCCTGTCGTTGGCCTATAAAAGGAGCATCAGACACATCTGCTCCATAGCCCCAAGTGCCTGCAAGGAGAAGGAATGTCCTGGGGGAAAGGATTATTAAGGAGAAGTGTAAAAAAAAAAAAAGAAGAGAGATGGAGTTTCCACAGGTTGTTTGAAATCCAAGCCCATTGTTGAGTCTGTTGGTTGAAAAAGCAAAAACAGGTGAAAAATGTGCTTCAGTTTGATCCCAGGGATAACACTGGGAAAGGCTTGGCTGGATGAGCTTTCCACTGCCATGGGATGGTGTTCCTAAATAATCCTCATGGTCCTATGAACTGCATCCAACCATTGCCATGGAATAGGACAATTCCCCGTTGTTTTGTAGGACTGAGGGAGGAAATTCAACTCCCTTGCACCAACACATGAGTGGGTGAAATCAATCAGGGTCAGTAGATTTATTCTGGTGAAAAACTGAGCAGAAAATCCAACTTGTGCTCCTCTCTGAGTTCAGCTGCCTCAATCCCAAGGGCATGGAGAGATGGACAAGGGGGAATGGCCTTAAGGAGAAAGAGGGCAGGTGAGATGGGATATTGGGAAAGAATTCTTGGCTGGGAGGGTGGTGAGGCCCTGGAATGGAATTCCCAGAGAAGCTGTGGCTGCCCCTGGATCCCTGGAAGTGTCCAAGGCCAGGTTGGATGGGGTTGGAGCAACCTGGGATAGTGGAAGGCGACAGATTCGGAATGGGATGATCTTTAAGGTCCCTTCCACCCCAAACCATTCCATGCTTCTCATCAATTTGCCTTTAACTTTGGGGAACTGGGAAATATTGTCAAAATGAAAGACAGACAAAGAACAGCAGTCAATTTTCGCTGGAAAAAGAAAGAAATGAGAAGTTGTAGTCAAACCTAAGGTCACAGCAAATTCTCCTCACCACAGAGCCTGGTGGTGCAGCCAGCACATCCAAGAGGTCTCTGGGGTAGTTTCTGTCAGAGGAGTCCAAGAAGTTGTTGGCAGATGGAGCCCGAGTGGTCACAGGAGTTCCTCCACCAGGGTACAACCTTGGCTCTGGGAAGAGCTGAGTTCTGGAACCTGGGGCGGAAAAGACGCTCCACTAAAATATTCTGAGCACAGGCAGGAAGAAACAGTCATTTCCCATCCCTGGAAGTGTCCAGGGCCAGGCTGGATGGGGCTTGGAGCAACCTGGGATAGTGGAAGGTGTGCCCCACCCAGGGGGTGGCACTGGATGGGCTTTAAATTCCCTTCCAGCCCAAACCATTCCATGATTTTAACAGCTCCAAAGCACTGAATCCCATGGATAAAGGCTGCTTATGCAAATACAAAGCATTATCAGCTCCAATACGTGTTCTACTTCTGCTATTACGAGTTTTTAAAAGAAGAACTTGGCTATTTTCTCCCAGTATTTTTTTTACTCTATACACGAGCAAAAGATCTGGCCCAGCAGTTCATTAAAAGAAGAATTATAAACCTCTCATAATCTCACACAACCAATCTTCCCCCTGCTACAATCTCACTAAAAATGTCCGTGTGAAAGACAACCTTGGGGCAAGTTTTGTAAAATAAATTATTTCCCACAGTCCATAAGAAGAGAGGATCTCTAGAAAGAGGACAGTTAAACTTATTTAAACACCTATAAATGAAGCTCTAAATGAATTTAATGGTGTGTAGTAAATTTAAAAGTTACTTTATGAACAGCAGAATTGCCAAAATCTTGTGCAGTTAATGAAGTTTCACCAGTGACAAGTCACTCACTGAAAGAACTCAGAACTGCTGAGGAACAGAAAGTCCTTTAAAAGAACTTCAGATTCTTACATATACATCTTCAAAAATAGCAGGATTATAGAAAAATTTCTTATCTTTAATCCTCCCCCTTTTTTCTTCTTTCCTAATAATCTGCTCAGGGTTTGGTGAGTTTTGTTGCCTTCAGGACAAAACGTCCCCAGAGTTTTTAAGACAAGAAAATACAATATTATAGCAAATAAGGCAAAGAAGTCATCTTTCCCACTTCAGACAAACATGAAAGTTCTAGAAATTAAAATAAAATCTACCTAATTTAAGGCTAAATAAGATTTTTCAGAAAGGTCCTCACTGCTGTAGCTCTGAGATGCCACAAGATGTGCAGGAGCTTTTCCCGTGTCCACTGGGAAATTAATATTTATTAATTCTTCCAGGATGCAAAATTACTTGAAATTATGAGCTGATGAATATTGCACCATCTTTTATTAACATTTTCAGACATTTTGCCCTCCTTTCAGCTACTTTTATTTGCTGAGCCACACAGGTCATGGGTATTGGCTCTGTGTTCCTTAGGAAACAGATTCTCTGCCCTGTTCCAAAGGATCTAATGGAACCAACAGCCAGAAACCTCTGACCTGGGGTCAGAGGAAAGAGTTCAAAAAATGAACTTCTTGTTAGCTCATGTTGCACATCCTCTTTGTACCATAATGCCTGTTTTTTATTTTTTTTTATTCCTGTGAAGTTCTTCTCCCTCCCTTTCCCTCCTGGAGCCAATTCTACAGCTGCAGGATGAGTTTGATGAAGGAATTCATCTTTCTGAACGTTGTTGGGAAGTTTTGGGGGTTGTTTTTCCTGTGTTAACGTAGGAATCCATATGAGGATCTGGCAGGGACCCTCATGAGGATATGAGGAGGATCTGGGGGCACTTGGTTTGTTCAGCCTGGAGAGGAGGAGGCTGAGTGGTCTCTCCAATCTCTGCTCTGTGACAGTGACAGGGAACAGCTGGAGCTGTGCCAGGGGAGGTTTAGGTTGGATTTCAGGAAAATTTTCTTCCCCCAGAGGGTGTTGGGGCACTGAAGAGGTTCCCCAGGGAATGGGCACAGAGCTCCAGGAGAGTTTGGGCAACGCTCTCAGGGATGGCCAGGGTGGGATTGTTGGGGTGTCTGAGCAGGGCCAGGGGTTGGACTGGATGATCCTGGTGAATCCAACTCAGGAACTCCATGAAATTTTAGCTGGAACCACTCCCTGACCCAAGTTACACCATCAGAGGAGGAAGAGCAAGCACCTGGATTGGCTGCAAGTGGTCATGAGGCTCCAGCCTCGGTCATTCAGGTGCTAAAAGGCTTCTTTGAAACACACTACAGATCATGTGGGTCAGCCCAAAACCACCTGCAGTGGATTTAGAAGTTGTCTTCTCATCTTACTATCCTGGTTTTCCTGCTCTTTGTGCCATCCTGGGGAAGACAGTGAAGTAAGGGCCCAGGGCCATCCCAGTTTCTTGTTGCTCAAGCTCAGCCCTCACTCGTGGTTCATCTGGAATGAATGGGAGATCCAGAGCCCAAAACCCTCCTCAAAAGAGTCAGAAAACTCAATCTATAGCCCAAAACCATCCTCAGAAGAGCCAGGCAACCCATTTTCTGCACATTATGGCCTCAGGGCACCCAGGGATGTAAAGATCTCCAAGACAGATCCAGATCCCAGAGAAGAATCAGCCTGGAAGAGCCATTGCAGAGAAACTGGTGGAGGTTTCAGGTCTCACAGGTGGCATCCTGTACAGATTTCAATTCTTTTAACAAGAAGTAGGATTTCCCTACTCAGAAAACTCAGTACCTGCCCTGTTGTTGGTGTCCTGAGTGTTGTCCAAAAATCCAGGTGGCTCCAAGCCCAGGCACAGCTTCACAAAGAGACTCAGCTCTGTGAATGCCTCATCCAACTCATCTGCACCAAGGAAAATGCATTTCATGGCAGAGAGCAAAGACACAGAATGAAAACCAACATTTCATCGCTACAAAGATAAAAATCACACAGGTTTGACACAGAAATACATTTTTAACTTATCCAGTTTATCTCCTGAGGAGAAAAGCCTTCGTAAACAGCACAAGAAAAGCTGAAATTCATCTCAGGTTCTGCACCCACCTAAATGTTTTCCTTCTGCAATGACTGGTTTCTTTCTTTCAGGCCATATTTAAATTGTAAGCTCTGTATGCCATATTTAAAATATTTCATACCACAGTGCTCTGTTTAGTGTGGTGAACCCCCCAAAAATCCCCTCTACCAAAAGTGATTCATGAGAATGAACTAGAGGAGGATTCTTTTCTATCACCTGCTGTCCTCAATTCCTAATTATCACAAAGGAAATCACACCCAGAGATTGACTCACCCGTGTTGATGACTGCATCAAAGTATCCTGGCAAATCCTGGTTTATTTGGAGGTACATGTCCACTCTGGACACTGCCTCTTCAATCTCTGGCCTGCTGAATAATCCTTTCCTCCTCAGATGTTCCTCATATTTCCCTTTGTCCTTTGGTACCATCAGGACATATTTGGGTTTAAAGTAGGTGTTTTTCAAGCTATGCACACCCTTGAAAATTGAGCAGAGAAACACAAGGGTTTGTTCCTGAAACTGAGTGTTTATTGAACTTGGAGCTGAGTTTTTAATCTGTATTTATCCCAAGTTGCTGGTGGGAGGATGCTCTGCAGGATTTGGTCAAGGGAAAGCACTGCAATACTTAATCCAACACATAACTGAGTGTCAGGCTTGCAGCAAGTGCAAGTGTAGACTCAGCAAGATTTTAACTTTTAAAATTGGTGTCAGTCTCCCTTTATCAGCCAAAGATACACTTTAGATTAAAAGGAATGAACAGCTCTAAATTTTTAGTCTCAGCCCACGTCCCATAATTAAAATTTCTTTTAATAGTGCTAAATCACTTTTGTTAGGAGCCCTGCAGGAGAAAATGGACTCAGCACCTTCTACTCCCATCCATAACTCACCATTATTGTTTCTCAGCTGGTAGCAGAGCCCACAGTGAGACAAAACTCTGCATCATTCCTGTGTGAGCTAAAAACTTCAGTGACAAAGGGTTTTTGGTTTTTTTTGCCTGTCCATGAGAGCAGCTTTGGTAATTCCCAGTAAAAGTTATGGTCACTGGGTGAAGCTCCTCATGAATAAACACTACATTCCATTAAGTCCTTTCTCCTAAATTATTTGATAACACATCTGCTTGGTGAAGAACTGACAGCTTGAAAAGGCACCCCATTCCATCCCATTCCATCTCCTATTTTTCTTCCCTTGTAAATTTAAGGTCTGCCTGGCAAGACAACAAACACACCCCGTGCCTATCAGAGCAGACTGAGGGTGATTCACAGTTCTGTCAAAACTGAGGGCGGAAAAGGAAATGGAACTACCCAGAGATAAAGTTATTAATTTGCTCTTTAATATCAGCCAAGTCCCAGGCACTTAAAAGCAGCATTGCAGCACTAAATTGTTGCTCCTTTGAGCAAGGAGATATTTATTTTTTTAATACTGCCACGCTGCTGTTCTGTTATTTGTACACTTATGTGCAAGCCAGTGCATGTGCACAGATTTATTTGGGGCCAAAACTCCTTATGAACACCAAGGCACTTAAATAAAAACCAGTTTTTTGATCACCAGCTTCACTAACAAAATTATCACCTTATAATTACTGAAATTTAGTACCAGTTTTTGATCAGAACTCTGGATGCTCAGCTTAGGATCCTGTGCCAGCACTGCAGTCTCCTACATTTCTTTTATATCTCTATTATTTTACTCAGTGTCACATTCCAGGCACTCTGTGGAGTTTCCCATTTTGGAATCTCACATAGATGGGGTTTATTTTGTAAAAGGAATTTGGAAGGAAATGCAGCAAGTCTTTCCTTTCTGTCACCTCACCTAGCTAGTAAATCTTGAATTAAAATAAATGAGAATTTAAAAATTAGCTAAAAACTTCAGCTTTTGGGGTTCCAAGAGAAAGGTCTGGACACTTTATGATCCAGTGTGGCACAACTTCTGAGATTCTGTGCATGTGCACCTGAGAAAGCTCTGAGAGAATAAAGTAACCCCTCAAAAAATGGCAGCTTTTAATAGTTCTGCCCCAAATATTGCCCCAGGCCTGCACACACCTTCTGTGGTTTCATCAGCACAGGAGAAAAAGGGATTTTTAGGGGTAGGGTGACCTGGACTGGTCCTGCTTTAAAGTGGGAGGCTGAGGGTGCTGCACTGGGAAGTGCTGCTGTTGCTGTTGAGGGTTGAAAACAGAGGCCAGAAATGTTCAGAAGGCAGCAGAGGGATCCTCCTGACTACACCAAGGTTGGATCCTTCTGAGTAAACACAAAAAAAAAGCCCTCTAAGGTCATCATAACCCACATCCCCCACTGCCACATCCTTGTGTTTCTCAAACACTTCCAGTGATGGGGGCTCCACCACTGCCCTGAACAGCTTCTTCCAATATTTCACCATCCTTTCCAGGAAGAAATTTCCCTTCATATCCAACCTAACCCTCCCCTGGCACAATTTGAGGCTGTTTCCTTTTGTCCTGCCCCTTGTTCCCTTGGAGAAATGCTCACCTAGGTGAGCCTCACCTCTATTTCCAAGTGGACACAGGTAGCCAGACCCTCCCTGGCAATGGATTCTACAGTGTCTCTTCCCAATCCATAGTGGCAGCCACTGTATTTATAGGTTGCTAGAAACTCTCCCTGAAATTCAGAACAACAAGGGTGATGCCAGAGGAAGTATTTGAAGGGAAACAATTTCCTTAGATGAGTTCATCACTCTGGAGTTCCCTGCTTTCTCTCTAGAAAGCTTTTTCGTGTTTAAATCAGCAATAATAAGGGGAGTAAAAGTGTAAAATTTGCAGAGAAGAGCCCCCAGTTCATGGACAATCAACCTCCAGGATGCTGAGAACAAAGTGCTGCCCACATTCATGGGCTATTCATGAAAATAAACTCAAGATCCAAAGCAAGGGGCATCCTTCTTTTGATATTCCATCAAACCATGTGGCCAGGCCATGGAAAACAGGAGATGCCAAGGAAAAGGAAGGACTGAAGCACATCTGCAAGGAGAATGTGGAATTGGCTGAGGCAAATTCCAGGTTTGAATTTCAAAGTTCAAAGCTGGCAAGTGCAGCTCTGGCTCCCAGGAGGATGCCTGGAGAGATGTAAAATTAAACTCCTTGATTATTGTTATCATCAAGGACCAGATCAGTTGTTTCAGACTGTATAAATACAAATAATGTAGAAATACATTTGTATAAATGCAAATAATGTAGAAATACATTTGTATAAATACAAATAATGGGCTCTGTTGGGGCTTTTCAAGGCAAAGTTTTAGTGCAGGCAGCAAAAGGCATCAGAAAGAGCAGCTGGAGGCAGAAAACCTTCAGAGAGAAACCCCACTCCTTTTGGGGGGATTTGCTAAACTTCCAAAGAATTCCCTGCAGGGGTGCTGGAAAATGTTGAAAGAAATAACAAATAAACCCCATTCTAGATATTTTCATCTGGAAATAACTTTATTTCTACATTATATTACTCAATATATTCCCACTGATCATTTTTACCCATTTACTGGTTTCTATAAATTCATTTCCAGAAGAAAAGACAGCACAAAAATACAAGAAATTGGTGGTTTCTGTCTGTCAACTTGAGCCACATAACTGTGAGTGAATAAACATTCACACACAGGCACAAAGTTAATATAAAAAAAATAAAATAAATCAGACCTGGACAGAGAAGTTGAGTTCACTCTGGGTGTAGGAAATAGCTACAAAAAGGATTTGAGTCAGGTACTTACTGCTTTCACCATTTGGTCAAATTCTTCTTGAGAAATGAAATAATAATCAAGTCTGTTTTCTTCCCCAAAGTAAGCTGTCCTGGTGGTGTGACAAGGGCTGGGAGATATATGGGATAATAAAGAAATAACCTGTTTTCAATCACAGCAGCAGCTATGGAATAGGAGTGGGGGGTGGCAAAGGAGGAGACTGTAAATCACTTTATTTTTAAGAAGCAAAGAAATATGAGAACTATAAAGAGGTGCAAATCATACCACTAATACTGCATATTTGAAAGATTAACCCATAAATACACCCAAAAAAGTTAAATGTAACACGATATTTTGGCTATAAATCCCCTCCCAGCCCAGGACAGCCTGAACTGAAGCTGTCACAGCACCCTGGAACAGAGAAATGATGAATCCATTTTTTTCACACTTCTGTCAGCTTGAGCATGATATAAAGTCAAATCCTAAATATGGAAGAGGAAAGTTGGGAGTTGGGCTGAACTGGGAGGTTAAGAAAGAGCTATAAAGTCCAATTTTTAAACAGCCCCCTAATAGGAAGGGCAGGAACAATCCTGAAACTGGGGAGATAAGTGGGATAAAAGGCAGGGAAAGGAATTGCCTGCCAGCACACGAGGAGAACAGGATAAACCTCAGCTCCCTGAGCTTCCCAGCAGGATGAAACACCAAAACCCCACCCAAACCAGCCCAAAAAACCAGTTAATTAATGCAGCTAGCACTCTGAGACTGAAGCATTCAGTGGCTCTTGTTCTCTTTGGAAATCAGATTTTAATTCGATTTTTTTTTGTTGTTTCTGCTTTGCCATTTCTGCTCATTTATTCGAAGGAGCTGGGGCTGGAAACCATTAAGAAATGGAGTGTATGATGCAGAGCTGGGCAGATCTGGGACAGCATTGCAGGGTGGCACTTTCTCATCAACAAATGAGAACAGTGAGCTCCACGTGGACCCCGGAAAATTGCACTTCAAAGTTCTGATTTTCTTGAAGACAACATGAACACATCCAGCTTTAAAGGTCACTGCTGAGCACCAGCCAGATGGTTGGAGGCTCCCAATTTCACTTGATTTCTTGCAACACTTTCATACATTACAGCCCTTTTTAATTGCAAGGCCATGTTTACATTCAAAGTGCCAGGGTATCTTGCATGAAATACATTTTCAATGAGTGGAATGTTTGAAATTTCGAAGTGTGAGCCATAAAATTGCTTAAATCTCCCCTGAATAATTAAAATACAACTTTGCTTTATGGTTGCAATTTTCTGCTCTGTTAAGATTCTCTCTTTTCTTTTTTTTTTTTTTTTTCCCTCATGCATGAACGTTTTAGGAAATAAAACACACAATATAAAAACAAAGCTCTTAAAAATAAAACCAAAACCCACAGAGAGTTTGGAAAATTTTAATTGCCATTCAATTTGTTTGTCAAATTCAATTTGTCATTTCCAATGTAACCTTTCAAAACACAGGAGTTGGTTTAAAAAGAGGGGGGAAAAAAGTGAATTTTTACAGTCACATAACACTCAGGGATTTTTTCTTAAAAAAGAAAATGAAGGGAGAAATTAGTGCAATAAAAAAAAAAAAAGGAGACTAAAGAAGAGAGAGACAATATCTGGGAAAATACAGATACCAGTGGGGGCTACCTATGGAAATCAGGCACTGGGAAGAATGGGATGGATGGGTTAGAGGAACATCTTGCACCACCTAATTTCAGGCACCACAATTTTCATTCAGGCTGAGTTTAATTTTTTAATTTTAATTTTGGTGGTGATTTAACTCAGCCAGCCTGAATCTCCCTTGGAAAGGGAGAATTTCTCTCCACTAAATACCCAAGGGGGCACCAAGGATCATAATCCAGGATTTTCCATAGGGAGAATTAGTCCTTCCAGCAGGTGGTGGGGTCTGAAAGGTGCACAAATAGAAGAAACTGAATAAAATGAGCACCAAATGCCCCATTTTTTGTTTGTTTGTTTGCTGTTCACCTTTGAAAAGAACATAATTTAAATAACTTCTCTTCAAAGGAAGTCTTTGATGACTTCAGGCAATCAAGCCGTGGGAAGAGAGAAAATGCATCACTATGAGCATTTTTTGTGTGTTTTTAACTTCTTGATTAAAAAAAGGCCCCAAAACCAACCAAACAACAATTCCAGCCTTGATCTCCAGATGTTTTTTTTTAAGCCTGGGGAGCAAAACTTACCCATGTCTGAAGAAATTCTTGAACTGTCTGCAAATCTTGTGAGCAAGTTCTCTCTTCCCACAGGCCAGAGGGCCAAGCAACACCAGCATGGGGTAGGGAGCATCAAAATCAGGTAAAGTGCTACAAAAAAAGGAAAAGAAGAGGGCATTAAATCACCTAAAAACCAAATCTTCAGCACCTTTGTGTAAAGCTTTAGAGATTTTATCATCACTTCAACTCAACTCAGATTGTTCAGAGTGTAGACAAAAATCAGGGTTGGGTTTGATGTGCTCCAAACAAAAATAACACCAAAAAAAACTGCATTAGAGACCCCAAGGCCTCTTTTGCAAAAGGAATAATGTCAAATCTCCTGTAATCTCTTCTGATTTACAGCCTTTCCTAAAGCTCCCTCTGCACTGACTGTGGCTGGGATTTGTGGAGGAATTTCCCAAGTTTTTCTCTGGCAGAGATGGGAATATTTTAATGATCAGGATAATGAGCCTGGAATAAACCTGAGCTCCGTCCTCCAGACCTTTAACTCACCTTGCTGACTGCCAGGTCCTTTGCCAGAGAAAAATGTAAAGAATTCTTCAATTCAATTTAAAAAAAAAACAACACAAAAAGATCCTTAAAACTCCACTGAACACAAATAATGCTGCAATAAAAGGACCCAAGGTGCAGCAAAAATACAAAGCTCTCCATGCTGAGCACAGGATTAGATCCTCACATTTTCCACTTTCAGCTGTAAATAGGAGAATGAATAGGATTTCGGCACTTTTGAGTGTCCAGCAATTTATTTAGGCAGCTAGAAATAGAATGCAACTGTGGACACTCGTTTTTAAATCTCAGATTTTAAGATGATGCCACTTGGCAATATGTCAAATAACTGAAATAACTCCAAACCCACTTATTTTTCATTAATAAATCGTTTAAATTAAATTTGAACTGAAAGAAAACTACCTATGTGTCCATTTAGTGTGATTTCAAAGAGGTGAACACAGATAGCTGAAAATAGAATATATTTCTTTTAACAACCCTCTCACAGAGAACTAATTCTGCAAGAAGCAGTGACAACCATCCAACACAAGCATGGAGGAATAAAATTCCAAAGTAATGGCTTTGCTCCTATTTTAGGAGCAGCAAACCAGCTCTATTATCTGCCAGACTACATGGATATAATTAGCACAAAAAGCTTATTAGCACAATACATTAAAATAGTGGAGAAGGTAAAAATACATTTTAAAAACCCATTATTAAAGAATTATTTCAAAGGTTGCAAAAGAAGCTTGAGTAGGGGTTCAAAACTGATCAAGATCTTGCAGAAAACTGACAAGCTGCCACTCAAAATTCAACTTCTCCTAAATAAATTTCCACTGCTCAAATTCCTCCCATCCTCAGATTCCTTGGATTTATGGTTTCATCAGAAGAACATGGAGAACACTTCCAGAATTTTGCCTTTTATTACATCACCACTTGTTGGTTCTCAAAACTCAACTAAAAGTTTGGGGGTTCCTACAGCCTGTAAGAAGATTCTGGCCAAGAGTTTTGGGCTCATTATTCAACTTTCTTTGTCTCTGTGGGCACTGCTGTGCAAGATTCATAGATTTTAAGGCCAAAAAGGGACTATTTTGGTGCCCTAAATCAGCCTCCTTTCATCCCACTGGCTACAGGATTTCCCCAAGTTAGTTCTTGTTTGCAGCCTGGGGTTTTAGCAGAACCTATTTAATTAAAAACCTCCCAGTTGTGGAGAATTCTTGGTCAATTGTTCCAATGGTTAATTACTTTAGTTGTCAAAAATAATCATGCTCTGTTTCTCCTCTGAATGGATTTATCCTCAGTAGCCAAGTACCAAAAATCATCATGTCCTGGCCCAACAGAAGAAGCCTCTGCTATTAAATTTCTCCTGCCCATGTAGAAGTTGTCACCAGGAGCAACATTTTCAAATGTCACCTGCGTTTCTGGGAGGGGAAAATACCCATAATATTCAGTGGTGTGTTACCACATAATTAAAGAGCAAATCACAAAGAGAGAGAGGAAAAAAGAATAGGAAATTTCACCTTTTTCTGACTGCAGAACAGACAATAATAGAGATATTACCAAGCCAGAATTAATTCCAACCTCGTGGAGAAACAGAGATGCAAATGAACTGTCCCAATCTGGTTCCAAGCAACATTTCAGGGTGGAAAAGGCAGGAATGCATCATCATTAGGAAGATTTCATTAATGCCTCTTGTGTTCTTTCCAGCTGAGCCTGGGCCAACCTTCAAGGCATCATGAACAATTTGGGGCAGACCCATAAATGCTGGGCTGCTGTTTGGGTGTTTGTGTGCACAATTCCTCTGGCAGAAGGCAGAATTCCTTCTTTCCAGCAACGAAGACAAACAGGCAAAATCCACTGAGCAAATATTTAAACACAGCCTATGTCTGCACTGGAAGAAATCCATGCCTTTAGGGTTTTGTTTTTTTTTTTTTTTTTTTTTAAACAAGCCAATTGTGTGTTTTGGTTTTTTTAAGAAATCTCCACGCCTGCAAAAATAAATCAATCTTTGGGTTTTTTGTTTTTAATGGGCTGTTCAGAATTCTCAGAGCTGTTGTCACCATTGGGAGGCCTCCTGTTTTTCACTGATGATCCCAGAAAACAGACTCAGAATAAAAATACAAATTTCTGAGTTACTAAATCCTGGATCTTCAATCTAAGCTACTCAGTTATGAATTAATTTAGTGCTAAAACAGGGTGTGGGGCACAAAGGTTGATCTCAGTTCCCACTGCAGCAAATATAATAATAAACCACATATAATTATAGTTTATTCCATCAGGTTATGTCGAAGCATTTTCCAAGAATTCCCCCAATATCATAACACATCTGCAGAGCAGCAAAAATTCCATTTTTCAGAGGAGAAACAAGGAATGGTGACACTGGGAACAAAGCATCCACGTGCCTCCGTTTCCATGCTTAAAGTGGCATTTGGCATCATCTCCTCCCTCCAGTCCAAACCTGGAAATTGCCCTTTATGAATATGAAAAGTGCCCCAAAGGCCTCAAATAAAAATCATTTTGTTGCCGGCAGGGTGAGGAGAAGGAGTCAGCAGAACGGGGAGGAGATGTTTTACAGCTCTCTGCTGCCTCCAGGGATTTTCCCAGTGCCTTTGGGTCTGGAGAGGAATTTTGCATCTCTCATTTGTGGTGCAAATGACCATCTGCTCCAGCAGATTGGTTAAAGGGAGTGGAGCTGTGGACAATCTGTCTCAGACTTTCGAGGTGAATGATGAGCTTCATTTCATAATCAATTTGAACCAAATCAGATTTGCCTCATTTCCAGGCTGCTAACAGAATCCTAGAGGAGTTTTCCTTGGGAAAAATGACAAATATTCTGCTTTACTCGAGTGCCACCATCAGGAGCAGCGATGAAGTGGAGGTGAACTCACCTGTCCAGGACTCTCTGGGGCTGGTGAATGTTGTTCAAAACGTGAATCCTGTGATCTGCAGCAGCCACAACTTCTGGAGGAGGATCCTGTTGATTCACAGCAGCAACCTGTTCCCACAGTTTTAAGGGGGGAAAAAAGAAAGAAGAGCAGTGATGGAATTGTTTCCAGCTGCAAAATGCTTGGCAGATCACCAGGAATAACAATGCTTTCTTATTTCTGAGGGTCAGTCTTTGTGCTGGGCTTGGCTGGGAGTAGAAATCTTTTCAGGGGATTGAAGGATAATTTGATGGATGGATGGAAGGCAGCCAGACACAGCTCACCAACTTTAATATATTCAACCTTTTCCTGGGAAGAAAACAGGATGCCACATAGGATGCAAAGCAATTTTGCTTAGGTTTTAATTATCCATTAATTTGCATCCTCTCAGTGCTGGTGGAAGATGCCAAACTCAAACCCTTAGGGACTGAAGCCATTCATTTATTTGTCAGAGAAGGAACAGAATGGGCATTAACAAAGTGAACAAACTCCTGACAATGCATTTCTGTCCTTCCTGGCAGGGAGAGCACTCAGACTCCAAGGATTCCCTCCATTCATCCTGTTAAAAGCTCTGTTGACCACTAATGAATTGGATATTTTGGGGGGTTTTTAATGCTGCACACTCAGAAACAGGTTAAGAACTACTGAGTTACATTTCATGGAAAACATCAAACAAACCAAAACACTGGTGCAGGCACCAAATGAAGCTCAACAAGGACAAGTGGAAGGTTTTGCACCTGGGAAAAATAATCCAGGAATGCACCACAGGCTGGGGAAGAGCTGTGGAAAGGGACCTGGGGGTGCTGGTGGAGACCAAGCTCAGTAGGAATGAGCAGGATGCACCAGCAGAGCATCTCCAGCAGAGAGAATTCTCATTGTCCTGCTCTGCTCAGCACTTCCCAGGCCACACTTGGAATGCTGGGCTCAGTTTTGGTCCCCATTATGAAAAAAAAGATGGAAAAGATACCATGGAAGGGCCACAGTGATGATCCAAGGGCTGGGAAGCCTCAGGAAAAGCTGAGAGAGCTGGGTTTGCTCAGCCCTGAGAAAAGAAGGCTCAGGGAGAATTTATCACCACATTCCAATATTTAAAGGGTGGCCACAAAGAGGGAGACTCCTTTTGTACAAGGATGGCTAAAATGAAGGTTCATGGGTACAAACTGCTCCTGGGAAGATTCCAATGGGATACAAGACATAAAATTTTCACAATGAGAACCATCAGCCCTTGGAATAATCAGCAGGTTTTTGGGAAGCAGGTTTTACATTGAAAACTACAATTCCAAGCACAGATCTTTTCTGTTTTTAGAGAAATTCCAGCATGGAATCATGTTTGCATACCTTGTCTTCCACTGAAAGCTTCTTGAGATCCAGCTCTGTGACTTGGAGCAACATGAAAATCGCTGAGAACCAATAATCTGTTTGTTCCTGAGGGACAAAGTTTCCACTTTGGTAGAAAACACTCAACTTCATCCAGCCAATATTTAATTCCAATCAGCTGGAATTAAATTGGCCTTCATACTCTGCAATATAAAAACCTTTTTACCCTGAAGGATGCCCAGACATCCCCAAACTGACCCTCCACAAACTCAGCTGCTGCAGCAAGAGCTGAGTTGCTCAGAAATTTGTAACCTCACTGTTCAAAAGGCCAAGATGGGAATTTAGAAATGAACTACACTTTGTTTAGAAGGACATCTAAGCAGAAAAAGCCTTTCAGATGATGGAAAACCAGGAGCAGCCTACTTCAGGTATTTTTCCTGCTAATTTCATTGTGTGCCATGACAAACCAACCTCATAAAAGCCAATAAAAAACTGGCACTTACAAGAAAAAAATAAACTCTTCACATTTCTCTTCTTTCTGGCATTGGAAATGACTGTAAAATTCACAGCAAATTTAGAAATCACAGGAGTCAGGATATGATTTTCTTTGATCACTCAGGACAAATGACCTTTCCACTTTTAGAGAGAGAAACTGGGGCTAAAAGGATGCTGGTGTGATCCAAACCATCAAGTTTAGGTTCTCATTTTTGCTTCTCTCTTACCTGCAGAGGATTTTTTAGAAGATTTAAAACCCTGAGGAGAGGCAGACCTTCAATCCATTCCAGCTCACTCAGCTCAGCCACCTGACCAGTGACAGAAACAGAGCATAAATCAGCAGCAACAGAACCCATGGAAACTATGCAGGGAAAAGAAAGTATTTTAATCCCTGCTCTTAAAATCTGGACATAAAAAAAAAAAAAATCATTATGCTCCCAAAAGGGGTTTACATGTTAACTGCACTCAATGAGGCACTGCCAGGCACAAAAGGAGACAACTTGGCTGTTAGCTGGAGCAGCAGGATAATACACACAGCAATTTCCAAGCACCTGCATTTTCTCACTTCTTTCAAATGTCAAGCCCGAACACATTTGGCTTTTATGTGCTCATGTGCTTAAGTGAAGCAATTCTGCTGTTAAATTCGTGCTCTGGCTGAGTAGCAAAAAGAAAAAAAAAAATCCTTTTATGAGTTTCTTTTCACTGAAGTTCAAGTTCATCCTGCATAACTTGCAGCACGTGGCTAAAAAGGACTAAAAGGCCTAAAAAGGCTAAAAAGGACTAAAATTGTCCTTGGCTGTGTGCACGGGGATAAATCAGGGGGTGCAGAGGGTCCATTCCAGTTGTGGTCTCATCTGTCCCCAAAGGAATCCTGGCTGCACTCAGTTCTGGGATTAACCAAGATTTGTGTGCCCCAAACAAATCTGGTTTTCCTTCAGTGCTGAAAGATGGAATCAGAGAATCATCGTGGAATGGGTTGGGTTGGAAATGACCTTAAACTCATCCAGTTCCACCCCCTGCCATGGGCAGGACACCTTGCACTGCCCCAGGCTGCTCCAAACCCATCCAACCTTGCCCTGGACACTTCCAGGGATGCAGGGGCAGCCTCAGCTGCTCTGGGTAACCTGGGCCAGGGTCTCAACACCCTCACAAGGAAGAATTTCTTCTTAATATCCAATCTAAATCTCTAATCTGTTCGTTTAAAACCATCCCCTCCCTCGTCCTGTCAGTATTTTTCCATTTAAAAAGCCTCTCTCCAGCTCTTTTACAGCCTCTTTTAAGTACTGAAAGGTCAACTCAACCTCAACGACTTCAGATTTTATCCCTGATTTACACTCAATCTCTATAAAGTGCCTAAAAATATAAACCTCAACCACAGCCTACCCAACACTCATTTTAAGATAAGAATAAGCCCACCCAGGACAGTTTTGTTAAATGTCATTTGAGTGGATTTCTTTAATAAATCACAGTATTCCAACCATCAACAGTTGAAAATCACTGGATGTTTACAGGAGACATGGTTTGCAGATAAACCTGTTGTGGCCATTTTTGAAAAACCAAGCATTTAAGATCATTCTGAGTGGCTTGTGAGCAGAAGTAACTCCCATCTTCCTGGGTTAATTAATTAAAGTTCCCCTTTAAATTAATCTTCAGAAGGCAATGTTCAAAAAATGGTGACTCCTGAAACAGTTTCAATCACATCATTCAAAGGGTTTTGATGAGGTAAAATTAACAGCTTTTATGTGCTGCAAAGAACAGTGGCAAGTAGATGAGGCAATGGAAGTGGTGTTATTAATGTTAATAACAACCACACCATTAGAGAGTTTCCTGTCTGCTGCAATTGAGGCATCTTTAAATGTCAACCTGAACACAAGGAGAAAAAGAATGCACAGTGACTTGAATTAAATCCTGTAAATGTGTCTTGTGAGTGGGGGGAAATGACAGAAAATGTGCCCCTGCTGGTTTATATTTGTATTTCTTTTTTTCTTGGGGTTTTCTTTCACATGCAGATCTGTCTGTGATGGCAAAGTGAGTCATGAATTGATGGTCTTTTCAGTTAAGGGTCTTGGAAGAGCAATACCAAAATTGTTCTGCATATTTGGCTTGGGATTCAAAATTCAGATGAGCTGGATTGTACCACTGTGCTTGCAGTGAAATTGTGCTGCACAACAAAAGGCACTTTCTGACAGAGTTCTTCCAGTTCTGCCTTACAGGGAGTTTCCAGCTGAGAGCTCAGAAGAATCTGTGGTCATAAAATTGGGCTGAGAGAGATGAAGAAACCCCCCCTGAGGCCTGGCAGCAGCCAAGCTGTGATGTAAGTAAAGATCCTGCAGAATAATCAAGCTGGAAAAGCTGCAAACTCATCCCTGGTTGATCCACCCAGGGGAGCATTGTCAGTTCTTGATGTGTGTGAGCACTGAATGAAGAGAAACCCACCCCAGATATTAAATAAAGGCTCAGACTACACTGGGAATCAACATGTGGAACAGCACTGGAGTGAAACTCCAAAGGAAAAGTTGTCATCTTTCCTAAATATTCATTTCTTGCAGTGCTGGAGAGTTTTTTGATCCTTTAAAGGAATTGAATTAAAAAAAATATATATTCTGCATTATTAGAAGAAGCTGGGCTCAGTCAGGAGTGTGGTACCTGGTTATCCTCTAGGTTGATCATCTCCAGCAGATCATGTTCCTCCAGGCCTTCCAGACTGGTTATTTTATTGCAGGACAGGTCCACCTTCTGCAGAGTTTTCAACCTCTTCAGCCCAGTTACCTTCTCAATTTGGTTAAAGCTCTGAGAAAAAAAAAAATGAAAGCATAAAAATTGCTAATAAAACTCTCTGGAAAACAACAATCCTGAGGGGGGAAAAAAAAGTTATTTGTTGGATTTGAGGACTCTTTGTTATTGAGAATCCTGTTATGCATGAGCCTCATGCACATCCTGGTATGACACATTTCAGCTTTCCATCCTGCTCATGGGAAAGGGAATCAACTCCCTCCTGATGAGCTTATCTCCAACTCACCTTGAAGGGACAACAGCAATAAAAAGAGCTCTAACTTTTTTTAAAAAGCTGATCCTGGCCTAAGAACACTCCTGTCACCATCCAACTCAAAATTTAGAACACAGATATGCACGTAAAATGATGGAATATATATACATAAATACATTGAATTTCCCTCTGTAATCATGGATATATTTACACTTGTGATTACAGAATAAATAATGAAAAAATTAAGGTAGAACAGAGAGAAGACAGCGTGAGGGGTTGGAGTTGTTCAGCCTGGAGAGGAGAAGGCTCCAGGGAGAGCTCAGAGCCCTTTCCAGTCCCTAAAGGGGCTCCAGGAGAGCTGGAGAGGGACTGGGGCCAAGGGCTGGAGGGAGAGTACCCAGGGAATGGCTTCCCACTGGAAAAGGGGAGATTTGGGTGGGATATTGGGAAGGAATTCCTGGCTGGGAGGGTGGGGAGGGGCTGGGATGGAATTCCCAGAGAAGCTGTGGCTGCTCCTGGATCACTTTCCCTTGGGAAGTGCCCAAGGCCAGGCTGGGTGGGGTTTGGAGCAACCTGGGATAGGGGAAGGTGTCCCTGCCCATGGAACTGGATGGGCTTTAAGGTTCCTTCCCACCCAACCCATTCCATGATTATCCTGGTTTGCTGAAGAACAATTCACTTCAGTCCTGTACCCACAGACAGATAAACTTGTCCACTGCAGCATCAAAGGTGAGCCCAGAAATGCCAGAGCACAAAATTGTGGTTGGCCAGATGTGGGATGGAGGCAGGATACTCCAAATGGAATTTCCTAGGGAGGTCTGCATCTTAACTAAGAGAGAATTTAGGAAGAAATTCCTTAATGTGGGTGTGGTGAGGCCCTGGCACAGGGTGCCCAGAGAAGCTGTGGCTGCCCCTGGATCCCTGGATGTGTCCAAGGCCAGGCTGGATGGGGCTTGGAGCAGCCTGGGATAGTGGAAGGTGTCCCTGCCCATGGAACTGGATGGGCTTTAAGGTCCCTTCCAATCCTTTCATGATCCTATAATTCTATGATATGATCTAAAAATATCTCTGGAATACTAAAGTTCGTATTAATGCACCTTAAGGGAAGGCTTTACTCACTGTCAGTAACAGCACAGTACAGAAATGTTTAAAAATAATAATTAAAACCCCCTACTTTATGTTCTTCTAGACTTTCACACCTGAAATGTCCCAACCTTTTGAGATCCCATAACCAGCACTCAGTGCTTTTCCAAACAAGGGGCAAGAGCCAAGCCCTGATTTCTCCCTGGCCTCCAGATGGTTCCATTTCCCAGGGCCTCACAAATCACACTCATTGCTGCCACAAACTCCAACCAGGGAGAACAATTCTGTGCTCATCTGTGTCCCAGTGGCCACACATTCCCAGATGGCCTCTCCACAGGATTCTCCCTCCATAACCTTGCAAATTCTATTTTTCCATCAGCCTTACCTTGTGCTGAAAGCTTGGAAGCCTCATCTCCTCTTAATAAATATTTAGGAACTATTGAAATAAATAAGGCAGCTGACTCTAATGTTAATCCAGTTGTGTGTCCTTGACATTTTTCCTGACTTTTAAATGTTTAATTAGGTTATTAATAGCATGGAGGCTCCCCCTCTCTCCCTGTTCTTCGTTAGACCTCTGGTTAATCCAGCTCAGAGCTGCAGTTGCAAAATGTTGTGCCAGAGGTGCACAGAAAATTCTGTGAACAAAAGGGATTTGGGGATAGATCCTTTCCTTCTTTCCTTTTTTTTTTGTAAAGCAGAAAATTCCTCAGAGTCCAGTTCATTAGAGATGCACTTCTTATTTTTTTTTGCTTTGCAAACATGAGTGGAATAAAGGCTTTTTTTGGTTCAGCTAGGCAGAATTTACAGGTTTTGAAGTCTTCCTCCCAAACTTCAGAACTTGCTACTCTTTCAACCTAAAAAGCTCAAGGGAGAATAGAAGAGAAAGTTGAATTACTGGGAAGAGAGGGGATAAAAATAATTTGAAAAAAGAACTGCATTTCATTCTAATTAGCAAAAGAAAATGCTACACTAAAATCTATTTAAATAATTTCCACGTGAAGCTCTCCTTTGCTAATTAAAAAAGACAAGTGTTATCAATAATCACAGCAGCACCTAAGAACCCAAAGTGAAGAACATTAAAGGTTTAGCTGTTAACACAACCTCCCAAATCTGACAGAGCAGAGAACAATTCCTGAGGGAATTCCTGGAAGGCCTTTGAGCAGGCCAGGAAATCAGGGCACACCCTGGCTGAGGGACTTGCTGTGGCTCAAAATATTTAGAGAAAAGAGTTTCAAAGTATTTAGAGACAAAGATCTCCCTGTCAGCTGAGCCTCTCCTTCTCCTCCAGCTCCTTTCAGAACATTTAGATGGGATTTTGCCAACCTGAGTTCATCTTACCCACTCAGAATGAGACAAAATTCCATTTTATTGCCACTAAGGGAATCACTGGTTGCTCCTGAAGGTATTATAGATCTGAAATAGAATTATATTAACTCTGTTTGAATATATTATTCAAAACATGCTAAATGTGAACACCTTCCCTGAATATTGCAGCAGCCAAGGGCCAACCTGAGTTACTATTTTCTCTATCAATTCCTACAGAACAGACGAAAAACCTTTAAATTTTTTAAAAGATTGGAAAAGAATACTTCTATTCCTGATAAGGGATTCATTTGCTTTACTTCAAATATTTATGTGGGTGCTTAAAACTAATGTAGCAAATAGGAGCTATAGGTTTAGGTATAGGGTTTTTTGGGACTTATTTTTAAAGTCCCATTAAATATTTTTAACTTCTTATTACAAAGTAAAAGCTATTTAGAAGCAGCCTGTTGTTTTCAGAGCAACTGGATTGCACTAAAATTAGGTTTTACTCATGTTTCTGTGCAAAAAAATATGTACAGTATTACAAAAATCTCTGAAAATTTATGTAATTATCACCACATTTATTAGGGCATGAATATAGTGATAAGAGATAGGAAAACTGTCAGGATTCTTTTTTTCTTACCAGATTGAGGATTCTGATAGGCAAGTCCTGGAGGCCCCTGATGGCAGTGAGCCTGTTGTGTGACAAACTCAGCTCAGTCAGGCTGGGACACTTCTCCAGCCCTGTGATCTCCTCAATCTCATTAACTATGCAGAGCATTAAGGAAAACGAGCTGAACACAAAACCTTGGCATTAATTAGGTGGTAAATTAGCAAATGGAGTCCAATTTTATGGTGTGGGGAGCTGGAGAGCAAAGGCTTCATCCTGAAGAGTTTTAAATGCCACTGTTCTGAGCATCCTACAGAAATTATTCCAGTCATAACAGGCAGTGTTGCTTTTATTTCACTCTAAATTATACCTGTTCTGTACTGGCCATCTGTCCTGAGAGGAGAAAGGGTATTTTAAATTAACATTCCAGTGAAAAGCAGAAGTACAAGTGTGAGGATCCCTCTCAGCAAACTTCAGCATTAACAGAACTCCTCAGATTCCTTCAACAAAGCACCTTTGACAACAAATCCACCTCAGAAATGGAAATGGATGAAGGGAGAGGTACCTGACTCTGGATGTCCCCAAATTTAGGGAGCTCTGCTCCAGGGATGGAATTCTCTGGTGGCTGAAGTTTGGCAAGAACAGGCAGAAGTTGTAACAAGGCAAAATTACAGTTTAAGCCACAAACTTCACTAATGAGGCAGCAAATTGCTCAGCACTAACTATGAATACAATCAATTTTAGCCTTTTAATGACTCACTATAATGCTGTGTCATATATTATTGTCCAAGTTGTGTCTCCTCCTGGCTTGGGCAGTTCCTGCTTTATAAACCTGGCAGGTGTTCTGTGTGCACAAAAGAAGTTATAATGCCTTGAACATCTGCATCATAATTCACTTTAAAAAGGGAAGAAAAGTTTAGTTGCTGTCCATGTAACATTTCTGTTATTGCATGACATTTAAGAGAGTATTTTTTCCTCTAGGATTAAAAATATGACTGTTCTGTCTACCAAGTCTCCAGTGAGGAGTGTTTGACACGGGTTGGTGCCACTTTGCTGCTCTGAATTTTGCATTTTCCAACCCTGCACTCACTTTTCTCTATTTCAGGGGCTTCTCTTGCAGCTGTGTAGATGCAAACATTTTTTGTCCCCATTTCATCAACACCTTCCCTGACAAATGAAGCAATCCAAGCATTAAACAAACCCCAAGCTACAGATCAGATCCACAACACAAATCTTGGATCTTCTCCCACCCCCCCTTTTTTTTCATTTTGCTGCAGGGTTTTGGTGGTGATGGAAAATTAGAATTGCAAAAGGAGAGTGGCTCAATGCCATTTTCTGACAAGAATCAAGTCACCTGCACACTTTCTAAAGTGTGAACAGTGTCACCTGGCTGCCCTGCAAATGCTTCTCTGCTCCTACATGAAACAGGCATTGTATTAATTCAGTTGGTAATGGGTTATTTGAAGGGCAAGAGACACAAAAAAACTGCTCCAGCCTCCTGTCTCCTCCTGTTCTGAGAGCAGAGACTCCAGGTGCAATTCCTGAAGCAAAGAGGAAAAATTCAGGAGCCCTCAGGAATTAATTTTAAGGTCAAGCTCCAGAAAACCTTCAGGAAAGCACAGGAGGAATCATGGAAAAAATAATATTGCACAATCAACCTGCAGGCTCCTGTTTATCTGGTTTCTGTCAGGAATGTTTCTAATTCCAGACTGGGATGGGTGTGGAAAGGGGGGAGCAGAACAACCTTTGCTCCCTGTGCTTCCCTCAGAAATCTGCAGGAAGTTTTTCCCTCACTTAAAAATTCTTTTCATTCATTTTCAGCCTTGTCCTTCATAAATAGTCGGGTTGAAGATGAAACAACACACTCCTTTTTTTATTTCAGTGTCCCAAACTGATTCCCTCTGGAATTTAAAAATCCTGGGATTATTTATTACATCTGCCATGCAGAACCCTGGGATTATTTATTACCTCTGCCTTTGCACTTTTCCATGACACGAAGAGGAGTTTTTATGCAGGAAAATACCCCAAATGTGCACACTTTGAACACCATCAAGGCTTAAGTAAATTAAGATGAGTCTCAGCACCAGAATTACAAGTTTTAATTTCACTTCTAAGGACAAAACTGCCATGAAGGGGAAAATGCAAAGAAAAAAAAAGGTATTTGTTTAAAGGAAGGAACTTTTCTCCCATTCAAGATTCCAGAAAGGATACAATCCAGCAAGAGCTTAGTAAGTGAGTGGTATGCTGACAAATCTTGCATTTTTTGGATTTTGTTGTATGAAAAATCTACTTCCTAAAGGAAAAAGGAGACAGGAATTTGGGGTTATTTCTTCAGCACCAACTCTGGCTGGGAGTTTGCTGTGTGTTCCACCTTCCCACCACATGCAGGGGGTCAGAGTGTGAAAGAAAATAAAAGGGTGCAGTGTAAAATGTCCAAACTTTTAGAAAAGCTGTTCAAATGTGAAATGAGGTAAGAAAAAAGAATAAGGAAGGAATAAAAATGGACTTTTGCCTATGCCCAAACACAATGTGTAATTTAGATTCAGAAAATGGCTTTGAAATTAAACCTTTAAAATGCAATTTTTTGCAGACTTACCTTGAGGTTTAGAGGTGGTTTAAAACTGAAATATGTGGTCAGCTCATTGTTGGAAGCATTCAGTTCTTGTAAGTAAGGCATGTGACTGATACAGGAAAGATCTAGAAATGAACCAAAATGTCAAATCCTGTGCATGAATTCACAGGTGAATGCAGAGATCATCGTGTCCAAATGGGACAATTACATCCTACAGCAATTAAGAATCAATTTGTAGCTGCCTAATGTGCAGAAATCAGATCTATTAACACCTTCTACTAGAGGAAAAGATGGTTTCTAAACCACAAAGACTAAAAATCCAATTCTACATTTAATTTTTATTATGTCAGCTGATTTGCCTATAAGCAAGAATACATTTTTATATTCTATCCACCTCTAGAATGACACAGAGACTCACTCTGTCCTGAGTTATCAATTAGTGGAGAAAAGTATTTAGGCCAAGACTAAATGAGTGGTTGCTATGGAAAAGTCCTTGTTCTGTTCATATCTGGCCTCCACAGAAAAACTCTTATTAAAATGAGCAGGGAGAGGAGCTGCCTGACAAAAGTGCTGCTATTATTGGACTCCAGCACCTCAAGTGAAAGGAACTTGACAGAAATAATGTGGTTGCCCACCACAGCTTATTCCACTTGATGTTAAATTGAAAAAAAAAAAAAATGAGCTGGAAAGTAGGAGAGAGAGGCAAGGAGTTTATCCCAGTCTCCATTTGTCACCTTTCCAAATCCAGGATGTAATTTTTTCCTATTTTGTCACCAATGGAAAACCTTGGCAAAGGAAAACCATACCAGGCATAACTTGAAATCTTCTGCCACCTGCACATGTCAAACCTCAACCTTAACCTTGACATACTTGCTTGGATTTGATCTTTGGATAATAAACTGGAGTTGAATCTCCATGTTCCCACTGATAAACATATGCTGGCCTTAATGGCCCATGGATATTTTGGAGGAGATCAAGCCTGGTGCTGTGGAGCTGGAATGTTTTATACCATTAAAACCTCAGCCAGGCTTTGTGACACTAAAGCTCCATGGTACAGTGCCTGTCTCATCTGCAAGGGATCCACAAGCCAAGAATTTACTGGTGTATTTACTACAAACCATTAATTTTATTGGAGGAAAGCTCCAGTTTCTGGAGGTGAATGTACCCAGAGAGAATGCTGATGTCACTTAACTCACGACCCTGCAAAAAGAAAGGAAAGGGATTTTAATAACTGGTTGTATAAACTCAGCTTAAACAGGAGCAGGAGACACTGCAGAGGTGCCCCAGGGTCCCTCCAGCTGCAGCAGAGCAGGGTGACATCCACAGAAAGTGATGTTAGACCAGCCAGCAGTGGAGGAAATGTCAAAAGAAGGACTTGGGAACAACCAGGAGAGAGCTGCAGCCAGGAAAAACACCAGGGAAACAAGGCTGCACAGAAAAGGGAGGGGCAGCAAGTGATCTTTGAGAAGACACAATCATTTTAACTTCCTGAATGCAGCGTTTTCAGGAGTTTTACACGTTCCTCTGGTTGTTTTTTCCTCCAGCTGACTGAAGCAGGAGGATACATTTTCACACCTGAGGACTGGATAAGGAAAAATCTCACTAATGAAAAAAACCCTCCACTCTGGCAGTCAGCAGGAACAACCCTGAGTCTTGTCAAAAAAAAACCCATGTACATCAAACAGCACTGGCAGGTAGAGACAAAAACCTGCCTCTTTACATTTTTTTTTTTTTACTAGAACAACTATTTGCTGCTAAAAAAAAAAGAAACATTTGAGCAGAGAAGCATTTTAAAGTGATGTTTTTTTTGCTTGTACTTACTGGAAGCGACAGGTGAAGATAAGCATATTCAGTGCCAGGGGCTGAGCGCCCCAACTTGTGGAGTCCCTCAGCTGCACTGTCTTCATCCAACACTCCCTCCAACTGAGCCTACAAAACACCAGGAAGGGGGGCAGGGACAGGAGTGGGTTAAGGGGAGATTTATGAAGGGGAATTGCACACTTGGTAGAATCCAGAGGCTGCTGGGGTTCAGCTGGAGACAGAGTTTAATAAAAATCCTCAATCAAACGCTTCTTTCAACACTTCACCACCCCACATGAGGAAAAATGATAAATACTGCCCTCAAAACAGCTACATAGAAACATGCCACGCACTGCCTCTGTACATTTAAAAAGGTCCATCAGGTTTTTTGCTGGGGTTTTTAATTTTTTACCTCCTGCTTGAAACCCAGGAGCCATTTCCTGAGATGTTGAGCCGTGCAAGTGCCATTGATTATGGATGTTAACATCTCAGCAAATCAGCACTAACACGACCCCAGTGCTGCACCCCAATCTGCACATTACTGGAAGCCCTTTAAATTCGTTCAGCATGAGCAGCCCAGTGCTGCTCTTCAGAGGAAAAAAAATCTTTGCCAAAGAGGCTACTTGACAGATGGCACTAATGAACCACTGCGTGGGTTTAATGAGAAAATTAGCCAATGGTTTGTGAAATTCCTACAAGCTTGGAGGAGCCACACAACAATTGCTAATCTAGGGACCAAGATAAATAATGTAATCATCAACATTTACAGCACCTACGTGTTATAGCAAGGGAGAGCACAGAGGCATTTCCGCAGGGCAAAATATAAGGTGATATTCTGTAGTATTGGGACTTAAAGCCCAGCACGGCGGAAAGAAAAATTCACTTGTGGCCACGAGCTGGGCATTTAAACAGGAAAGGGGTTTAATTTGGCCGTACATGTGCCAGCTTATCCTTAGTCTTCTCTGGCCAGGAGACTGGGCAGTGCTGGGTTAATGGCTGGACAATCTTAAATTTTTTTCTAGTCTAAACAATCCTGAGAGAGAGAGGGACAATCCAGAAGTAGCTTGGACACTATGGGGATGGAAGGGACCCTAAACAAGGCAGAAATGAGAGGCGAGGACACAGACCGAACTAGCCGGTGTCCCCACTCACTCCTCCTTCTTTTCCCCACATCTACACTGTGGGGACACAGGGCTGTTCCCTCACAAACACACCCGTCCCCAAACAGCTGGGGAGCCCTGAGCTGAACCTCTGAGCGCTGCGACTCCTCTTCCCCTCCGCCCTCCTCCTCCTGCTCGTCCTGGCGGTGAGGCGGGCTGAGCCGGGGCTGCTCCTCGGGGAACCCCTGAGCGCGGGGCTGCGGCGGTTCATGAGGAGGAGGAAGCCGCTTCCCGAGACTGCCCTTTCCCCCGTTCTCCTCTCTGCCCGCCATGAGCTGTGATGAGGAAGCAGAAGAAGCTCCACTATCCGTCCCATCCCCACTCAGGGGAGGCCGCCGCCATTTATTTACTTCCCCGTTGCCATGGAGACGGGAAGCGCCGCGCCCCCTCAGGGCGGGGATTCGCGCCAGCAGCCCCACCAGCCAATAGGAGCGCAGAGCGTCCAGCGGTGCAGCATGGGAGTTGTAGTTGTCGGCGCGGCGAGTCCTCGCTGTGTCCGTTGGGGCGCGGGGCATCTTGGGAGTTGTAGTCCTCCTCCCTGCGGCAGCCATTCGCCTCACTCCCCTCTCGCCCTGCAGAACAAACTTATAAACCTTATAAATATGTCAATTTAAGGAGATAAAGAGGCGCACAAAGCGAAGACAGAGCCTTTACTGTCGCCTCAGTACACGGAGGGGGACCAAAGTGTTTATTCTACGTCTTTGATGAACTATAAAGTAACCCAGACCCTTATTAAGCCCTATTTGCGTATTACCATTCACAACCCTGAAGATGCAAATAATTTCCATGTGTGATACGTCTCACTGTATGACCACAGTCCCCAAAATCCCACCTATAACATGCAGTTGTTCCATCCCATTGGGAAGGGCCAAAAATAATATAAAAGGGGGGTTTCTGGGTGAAAATATTGAAGGGGAAAGCACTCCTTGTTTGGGATTAGTCGATTTCTGTGTCTTTCCTCCTCCTCTGAAGGGTTTTGTGCCTCCAGCAGACCTGAGAATGTTATATATATATATATATACATATATATATATATATATATATACATACATACATACACACACACACACATATAAAAAATATATCTCTGTTCCTATACTTTCTGTCATGACACACATTAATGCTCCATAGCTGATGGTGAAGTAGTGTTTTCCTCTAAGAAAAAGGTACAATTTCAGAACTGATGGGAAAAGATTCCATATAATTTTGCTGGAAATATTTGGGAAATAGTAAGAGATGAAACTGTCACAGCAAGGGAAAGCAGAATTACAGCTTTTGAGGTATCTCTGCATGTTGTCCTGTTTTTATATCACATGTATCTTACAGACACCAATCCACTCCTAATATAAATTTGAAGTAAAGATGCTAAAGATATTTGAGTTTTTCAGTCTTATCACCCACCTTTCTTCTTACATTGCAGAACAGGGTAAAATGAGAATGAAAAGGCAGAAAATTAAGGAGGGGAGGAGGAGATGTATCAGGATGTCTCCAAATACAAGTCCCTGCAAGATAAACACAGGGAAAGAACTGCTCGTGTGGTAAAACAATTTAATGTTGGGATTGTGGTTATTGCAGTGAATTTCCATTGTTAGTAAAGTGACACCCATCTTCAAATGAGGGGCTTATTGCTAAAAAAAATTAAAGAGGAAGATATAAAAACTCCCTATGGACATTACCCACTGACTTTTATCTCTGTGCTTCAGGGAAACATTATGATAAGTGCAATAAAGCTACCCCAAATGACGTTCTTTTATTATCTCGCTGGCCATAAATGTTAAAACCCTTAATGGGATTTATTCCTTTTCCACTGTGCACCCCACAGCCCCTGGCACAGAAGGCTCTGCTCCAGTTGCTGCATGTCCAGGTCTGTGCTGAGGGATGGGCAACAAAGGGAAAGGCTGGAGGGCTCAGGAAGGGACAGAAAACCCTGACAGGGAAGGAGGAGTGGGATTTGTTGCAACCTAGAAGAACGATTTCTGAATCAGCAGAGCCACAAAGCCAAGCAGGAGTTGCTCAAGGGCAGTGATTTCTTGCTCCCTATCGTGCTGCTGTGGCTGTTGCAAGCTTTCATGGTATCTGGGATGTTCTCCTTCCCAAACCCATCCTGTTTTATAGTCCATATGTGCAGTTTTTGTCTTCTGCAAACTGCAGGATTTCCATCCCCCGCTTCTCTCCCTGTGACCCCAGGGAAATGGGTCACCCCCACAGGAGATGGGACACTTTTCACCCCACTGAGGTGTGGGAACATCTTTAGCCAGGCTTTCTAAAGGGCTTTCAGAGCTCTGCTCTGGCAAGTCTATGTGCTTTTCAACAAAAATGCAGAGAACCTTTTATTAAACGTTGCCCGAGTCTGACATCTTGCAGCCACACAGGGTTGAGGACCCTGTGCATGGAACCAGGTTGTCACTGCAGCCAGAAACACCCCCAGGAGCAGAGCCCTACCAGGACCTGCTGCTGCTCCTGTGCCTTTCCTGTCACTCATCCAAAGGCTCCTGGAGCCTGTGGGCAGGAGGTTGGACCCTTGGGATTGCTCTGGAGGCTGTGGGAGGTGGCAGTGGCAGCCACCAAGTGCTGGTTTAACCTGGCAGAACCCCCTCAGTGTAATTTGGGGGGGGGGCTGTGGCTGGGCTTGAATCCCACTGTGTGCATGTATATATAATATATACATCCATGTATGTATAATATACACATTTTTCCACTGTCCAGTGCTGTGCCTTTCCAACCTGGAAGGCAGACAAGCCCCTCACAACTCCCCAGACTCCACATGGACACGCTGACATCAAAGGAGTGGGAAGCAGATGGATGTTGGGAAGGCAGCCCGAGTGCTTGGATTAACATGCAGCAGGTTCACAGAAGACACTTGCCCCAGCTCCAACCCCTCCAAGAGGCAAAGGCCACACGTAATCAAATTAATATCTAGCCAGGCAGCTTGTCCTTGTAAGACAGGGCTGGAGATTTCCTGGGAACAGATGCTAGGAAAAAGGGCAGGTCCAAATACAGTTTACATGGACTGCCACCGAGCTTGGAGCAGAGCCAGCAGGGCTAATGAGTTCTCAGCATGGAAGTGTCCCAGAGTTTATTCCAGACCATCTGGAAAATGCCTGTCCTTCCACTGGGATTTGTGACGATTCAGGCAGGAGAAGAGATTGTTAAAACCTCAGCATCACGCTCCTCCTCCCTCCCTGTCTTCCCCCACCCCATCTGTTTGGCTTGGCAGAGCAGGGACCGGCTGCCTGGAAGCTCTGGGCTGAAATGGCTCCTTGAAGAGCCCTCTCCATGAGGGATGGCAACTGGAGAGAAACGAGCCTTCTGTGTTTTGGGCTGCACACAGATTGGTCCTGAATGGGGCCATTAAATAAAGAAGCAGAGGCAAAACACCTCGGTGGTGACAGTGATTTTGATGGACTCAGGAAACATTCGGGGTGGTGGGAAATGTCACGCCAAGCCTCCTCCTTCCAGTGCCACATCCCAGCTCCGGCACAGCGCATCCAGCCAGGGGATCACCCACAACATGTTCTCCTTCCTTAGCAGAAAGGATGAAAAACTGAGCTTTGTCCTCCATGAACTGCACACTGAAAGCTGAGCAGGGCCATTCCAAAGGGCTGCCAGCTGATCCTCCAGGATCCATGCTGATTTTTACACCTTTCCAACGATTTGTACACTTCCCTATTCCTTGTCTCCAACCCTCTCTGCTCTCAGTTTTAGCTCCAGCTTCTCCATGGTCCCACCTGGCACCATTTCCTGCCAGGGTTTGGTGTTCCCACCCCCAGAATGTTGCCCTGCCCCCCTGGTCTGCTTTGTTTTTTTGCTCATCTTGTTCTCCTGGAACAGCAAGGTTGGCCAGGAATGTCAGAGGAGCCATTCACTGGCAGCTGTCCTTCACCTCCATGGAAAGGGGTCAGATCTGAGAGTGCTGCACAAATTGTGGGGTTTGGTTTTGTGCTGCTGCCTTCAAAGTTTTTGGGTGGGCAGGGTCGGGGGTTTGATGTATTTTAAGGGGTCAGAGGGAAATCCCTTGTGTGTGCAATGGTTGGATGGCTCCAACCCAGTGACAGCCCCACAGGATCATGGAATCACAGAATCATTTAGGTTGGAAAAGCCCTCTAAGATCATCGAGTCCAACCATTCCATAGTTGACCAACCCTCTCCAATCCCATGTTTTCATCTCTGCCCAGGCCGCTCTTACTCTCCCTTTCCCTCCTCCGTGTCTTCCACAGGTGATCCCTCTGTGGGAACTGTGTGCCCATGGATGTCTTGTTGTCCTCCCATCCAACCTCTCACATTCCATAAAGGAGACTCTTGATCCACTAAAGGAAGAGTGGAGGGTGGCACAAGGAGTTGTCTCTGGTTGCCCAGAACTTCTGGGGCAATCTACTCACGTTTAAGGACTCACAGGAGCTGTCCAAAGCATGTCCTTCTTCCATAAGCACCTGGAAAAGAGCTGATCCTGCAGATGAGGGACTTTTAGAGTCCCCCTGAATGCCTGGGTTTTTCCTCTGGGTGATTAATGAGCAACAACTCGATTATTCACAGCCTCACCTGACACATCCCTGCTCCTGGGAGGAGAAGGAAGATTTCTGGATGCACCACAGAGAGATCAATCCAGGCCAGCGTTCAGTCAGGAGAAGGAGAATGGCTGGCTGGTAGCCAGGAGGGTGAGAGAAAATACAACAGCTTGGATCAGTGAAGTTCAGTGGTTTGGGGTAGATTCCATCCCAAAAACACATCTGGGAGAGCCCTCACTGCTCTCAGTTTCTCAAGCTAAAAGTTAGAAGGGGATGGAGCAGCCCAGGCAGGTGAGAAGTGACTCCAGCTGTGCTAATGAAGGAAAACTCATTAATCTGTTGTTATCTCGTTGGTGAAGGGGCTGATGTGGCACAGAGGGCAACAGATGTTTCCCCAAATATTCAGTCTTATTTTAAATTTCAAACAGTGCTTGGCCGTGGTGTGAGATGTTCCCCAAATTCTCCTGGCTCTGGAACAGCAAACACCGAAGTGACCATTAAAAACAGCCCCAAAAAGCAGAGCTGAAGCTGTAAATCAGCAGTTATTGTCCTCATAAAACCTCCCCACTATTGACAGAGGGAGCACTTCATACTCAGGAGCGTTAATGGCAAACGCTGGCCTTAAATACATTGATTTACTATTCAATTATAAAAACAATCAGCTCCCAAATACACCCCCCGTGCAAAGCAGATTTATGGGCAGCCCTTTGCACTTGCAAAAGTGATTCACCAGGAAGCTCCAGACAATGAACGGACCCAGCTGGCTGAGGGGAGGAGGAAACCCCAAATGCCACCTTGGTGGCACTTGAATCCCCCTAAACCCAGCTTTGCAGGCCTGGCTTTTGTGGTGATGGGGCAGAGGTGTGAGTTTATTTGGTACCTTCCCTTCAGCTTCTTCCCAGGGCTGTGTCACTGGTATTCCTGCTGGGAGTACATCCAAGCTCCTGAAATCAGCACCCTGAAGCCAAAAACTTGGGTTTACCCATTTCCCCTTAATCTGCTTGTGTTTCTTGCTGAACCTCCCCACAATTTTCCACTGGGGAGTTGGTGGGAGGAGAGTCTGTGTCACATCAGAGGTGGCAGCCTTGGTTGTGGAGAAGGCCCCATGTGGGTACAGCTGCCAGCAGCCTGCAGGAGTCTGGAAAGTCTTGGGTGGGGGGGTCGGGGTGGCTTGGGGCAGCACAGAATTGTTGGAAAAGACCTTGAAGGTTGTGAAGTCCAACTGTTGCCAGCACTGCCGAGGCCACCACTGACCCATGTCCCAAGTGCCACATCCACAGGGCTCTGAAATCCCTTCAGGGATGGGGACTGCACCCAGAGAAGTGGACAGCCCTTTTGGGGACCATTGGCCTTCTTGGGCCCAGGTCTCTCTCTCCTGGTATTTCTCAGCTCAGGCTTGGCCTCCCTGTGCCTGTCAGGTGGAGAGGGGACTTAGCCAGGAGCAAGAGCAGCAGTTCTGGGGGACAGAGGCATGAAAAATAGCCACAATATTAATTAAAGTCCCCACAGGCCTTTGGAAGAGCTCAGTTCCAGGGGCAGAATTCCGACTGCTTTGTGTTTCTCTCTCCTTTTCCCCGATGGTGGCTGGGTGCCACCGGAGGAGCTGAGGCAGCCCAAGGGATGATCTGTCTGTGCCAAACACATTTCATGCTGCAACTCAGTGGAGGAAATTACAAACACTGAAGTCCAGGCCCCGAATAGTCCAATTTTCTCCACTGATTGCCACCGTGCCTCAGCTTAACAGAGTAAATAATGAACACCGATGCAATGAACTTCCCAGTAAATATCTCCTGATGAATTTCACACAGGTCATCCAAAAGCAAATTTAATGATTATATGCTGGCCGCAGCCACCTCTTTTTTTTTTTTTTTTTTTTTTTTTTTTTTTTTTTGTTCCTGGCTCGGTTGTTAGTTCTAATCAGCAAAGGAAGGAATGGAAAATAAAGTAAAATGCCTCATTTCTGAGCACGCTCCCTGCTCAATGCAAGAGCTAAAACCTGAACTGCAGGGCACAGGCAGCTCCACCTCGGATTGAGATGGTGTTGTCCATCTTAAAAAAACAGGGCCAGTACACCAGGGACCATGGCCTGGAGAGCAGCATTTGACTGCCCTGGATCTCAGCTTCCTCTGGAGCTCATCATCCATCATGGCTGTTTGGAGTCCTCAGGGCACAGCCTTGGACATCCAGCCTTGCCCCAGGCTAGGGATGCTGCTGGGATGTAATTGATGTGGGTCACTGGCTGTTTCAAGTGTGGCAGCATGAATCCTTGGCTAATAAATTCCTGAAATGAGAGCACAGTCAGCTCTGTGCTGGTGAACGGGGCTTGTGTATCACAGGATGTTCCACTGTGGGAATTACTCCCAAAACCTCAGGATCAGTGTGCAAGTGGCCATTTGTGTGACTTCTCCGTGTCTCAGCTCTGTCAAATGACACCTTTCCACTTCAAAAAGAGCTCCCTGCTTGTCTGTGAGCAATAGAACCCACATTACTGCAGTGCTAATTTCCTCTTGGCACCTCTTCCCCGCTCCCTGTCTGAGTGCCCTCCCCTTGACTGCCATCCACCACGTCCAGAACGAGATTTGCAATTATGATTCATGCTAATAAAATAAAACTGCAGCAATAAAAGACAAAGAGAGAGTCTCAGTGGAAAGACTCTCAGCAAACCTTTCCAGCCAGAGCTCTCTGAATGGCACATGATGAGTTTGGGGGGGACCATGATATCCCTGGGGGGTTTATCCATCCATCCATCCATCCATCCATCCATCCATCTCTATCCTATCTATCCATGCATGTGTGTGTACCTACAATATATGTATGGATATCTGTCAGGCAGGTTTATCTCATCCTTAATCCAGAGGATATAGAGGGAAGAAACCCTCAGGAGAGGATGTGCTGGAGGCTGACACCTCTGAAAGGCACTGGAGCAATTTGCTTTTCCTTCCACTTTTCCTATTGTGTCTGATGCAGGCTTCAAAATCGTAGGGTAATTAAAACCTGATAAAGATGATGAGGCTGTAAAGAGGAAATTGTGAAACCCTCATGAACTTTTACAGCCCCCATGAAAACATTTCGGGTTTGCAGTCTGGAGAAGTATTTCCTTGTCTCTTTAAGCACCAGAGGAGCACTTCCATGTGATGATTGCTGGGTAAGTGCTGGCAGAGCTGCCAGCATTTCATGGGGCTTTATGAACCAGAATCTCCAGGCTTTGTCCATAAACTGTTGTGTCCTGCAGGGTCATGTCAGGACAGCAGAACGATTTGTAGGGAAGAACTGGTGCAGGGAACAGATCCACAGAGTGGATTTGCTTGAAGGGACCTTAAAGCCCATCTTGTTCCACTGCCCTGCCATGGGCAGGGACACCTTCCACTGTCCCAGATTGCTCCAAACCCCATCCAACCTGGCTTTGGACACTTCCAAGTGTGGGGCAGCCACACCTTCTCTGGGAATTCTATTCCAGGCCCTCCCCACCCTCCCAGCCAGGAATTCCTTCCCAAGATCCCACCCAACCCTGCCCTCTGGCACTGGGAAGCCATTCCCTGTGTCCTGTCCCTCATGCCTTGTCCCCAGTCCCTCTCCAGCTCTCCTGGAGCCCCTTCAGGCCCTGCCAGGGGCTCTGAGCTCTCCCTGGAGCCTTCTCCTCTCCAGCTGAGCCCCCCCAGCTCTCCCAGCCTGGCTCCAGAGGGGCTCCAGCCCTGGAGCAGCTCCGTGGCCTCCTCTGGACTCTCTCCAGCAGCTCCAGCTCCTTCTGCTGTTGGTCCCAGGGCTGGAGGCAGAACTGGAGATGCTCCCTGTGCTCTTGTGAGAAGGTCCCAGAGTGGGGACTGGGTCCCTCCTGCAGGCAGAGTTGGGGTACCTTGTGCTCTGCTCAGCTCAGAGCTAAGTTAAAGGAAGTTCCTGGGTCTTTGCACAGTTTGCAACACCCTCGTGTGGTTTTTTTCCCTTTGGGAAACCACCTTCCACTGCAAATGTGTTATAAATTCCCTGTGTGACTGGGTTCCACCAGCTTGGATGGAGAAACAGGTACTGAGAAAATGCTGAAGGAAGGAACAGTGAATCCTGGGAAGGCAGTATCAGAAAGTTTCCCAAGGGCTGGCACTTTCAGGAGCCTTGTGCTTCTGTTCCATCCCCAAGAACTGACAAATCCAGGACAGCCAGAGGCTGCCACATCTGGAGAGGATCACCTGAGCCCCAGGGAGGGACTGTGGGACTCACCCCAAACCCGAAAGGGTGGTGGCTCCTCTGTGGAGAGCTCAGGACCTCACAGACGCCTGGTGACAAAATGTGCCCTCAAGGGACTTCCCAAACCCTCCTCAGAAGCTTCTGGTGTGTCAGAACCACCCTCTTTGGGGTTGGCCCCCCAAGTGTGGCTCCAGGTGGAAGCTGAGGAGTGTGTGTGGACAAGGTGAGTGGATTGTCTGAGTTGTTGTTTACTCCCAAGCACAGCAGCTTGTCTCTGCCCACAGCTCAGCTCAATGAACAAAACATGTTCCCCAGAGCTCTCCCCCACACCCACTCCCTCTCCTGTCAGGGACAGAGGATTTGAAACAAACACCAACACACAGGCCAGGCCCTTTGCAAGGGGATCTTCTCCCTCATATCCAATCTAAACCTTTCCTGCTGCAGCTTGAGGCCATTTCCTGTTGCTTAGGGCAGCAGAGACCGACCCCCACCTTGCTACAACCTCCTGTAAAGGAGTTGTAGAGAACGAGAAGGTCCCCCCCGAGCCTCTTTTGCTCCAACAACCCAACCTCTCTGCTTCAAAATCACAACATTCATGGGCTGTGTTAAATTTGGAAACACCTGGTGGTGAGAAAACACAGTTCGTTCAAAACCCACCTTTCCAGGAGAAAATATTCAGCAAGGATTCCTTGGTGAGGATTCTTTCTTGCAGCATCTTCTTAAAACCATGGAATTAAGGTTGGAGAAAACCTCTGAGGTCATTGAGTCCAACGTTCTTGTGATGCAGAAAGGAAGTTTGTGCAGGGAATGCCAGTGGGCTGAAATGAGGGGCTCAGGGTCTGGATTCCTACATTCCACATGTTGCTCCTGCCTTTCTCCTCGCTATGATCCCTCATACAGAGGGAATATTCACTTCCCTTGGGAAGGTCTGGAGAGGACTGAGAGTCTGAACACTTGAGGAGAGAGACACCAGTTAATTAGAAGCTGTAATTACCTCAATTGCAAAAGTTTCTCTTTCCACCTGCTGTAGGTGAGTCCCTGTGTGTCACTGCTGCTCTGTTTACATCTTGTGCTGCTGTGATGGACAATGTGAGGGGCAGGTCAAGGAAAAGCATTTTAAATCATTTGTTTTCAAAGCAAAAATACTCCCAAGGATGAGATTTTCCTGATTTTATGCAATCTGTCCTGGCCCCCACCAGCAAAGCTGTGGACTGCAAAGCTTGAGATCAGCAAAGCAGAGCCTCAGATTATTATGGAATTCAAATCAAAGGGAATAAAACCCAGCCTGACATGAGGCCACAGCAGCCCAGTCTGAATTCAGAGCTCCTCACATGTCACTTCTGCACCTCAAAGGGTCTGAAATGTGATTTACAGGTACCAGGCCAGCTCCTTTTCCTTCCTCCAAAGCCAGGGTAGGGAATAGCCAGCTTTCCAGGACCTCCACTGCAGCACATCCCAGTGTCTGAGCAGGGGAACACAGAACTCCTGCTACCCCAGGAACATCCCTGTCACCATCATGGAATTCTCCATCCTCCTGCACCCCCATCGAGGAAAAGGAGGAACTCCTGTCGTTAATGGCCTACATTGGCATGAGAAAAATCAGGATTATGAATAAAGTGAGGATTAAAACCAGAAAAAGATTCCTAACAATGAGAACTGATGGGTTCTGCTTTTTATGCTTGAGAAGCTTCTTGGGTTGGTCCATGGCAGGTGAGGATTGAACTGACTGATTCAGAAGATCATTTCCACACTGATGGAAACCTGGGGAACACCATGAATTCTGTCTGGAAAGGAATGTTTTAAACACCACAGAAATGACAGTTCTTAAAAACACCCAGACAAAGCACCAGAGCCTTTAAACATCCTTTAATTTTGCAATTTCAAGCACCTACAGCTCAGAGAGAACCTTTCTCAGCATGGAAAACCCAGCTGGGTCCACAATTTTCTTGGCAAACACAAGTGCAGTGTGTTCTCACTTTGGAAGAATAAAGAACCTTTTTCCAGGTGGATTTACAGGGTCAGGGCAGGGCAGAAATGGTGACCTGGGTGTGCCTCAGACCTGGAGTTGGGATCTGCCCTCCTGCCCTTGCTGATCATTGGTGCTGAGCTCCACAACCCTGTGTGTCCTTCCAGTGCATCAAATAACAGCCACAAAACATCTTTGGAGCTGGGGAGACTGAAAAGATAATGTTAATATTCAGAACAAGAGAATTAAGGGGTTTTTTTGATACTTTATATTGGCAATTTTCTCCTGCATCCAGCCAGTGCCGCAGGAGCCGGTTGCAGATGGCTCTGGGATAATGACAGAGGAGAAGTGCAAACAAATGGTCCCATGTTACCTCCCACGTGGAGAACTGGCTGATCACTGTCTGAAGGAATAAACAATTACATCTTGGAGCAGTGGAAACAGCAGAAAACTTCACTGTCCTGGAGAACAGCACTGGCAGAGCTGGACAGGCTCCACACCAGGTCTCAAAACCATCGAGATCCCACATGTGACCCACAGGTCTGTGCTTGACTGGCTTGACTGATTATTTAGTGTGGCCTGACCTTCCAAGACCCAGTCTTCCCTTTTCTCACCCCCCCAGAGACTTTACATCTCCAGGCAAAGCAGCAGCAACAGAGCAAAGCTAAACATCCCACCCCAAACCCCACTGGGACGCCCGTTCCTGCTGTGGAATCACTTTTGGGACAACATTAAAGAAGCACTATGTGGATACACATCAAAACCCCCCCAAATCACCCCAACCCCAAATCTCAAATGGCATTTTCCTCCTCACTACAATGCCCAGAAGTCTCACACTTTTGTCTTTGATTAAAACAAAACAAAAAAAAACCAACAAAAAACCAAAGGCTTGGACGTGCCACCTGCCAGCCCTGGCTCCCTGGGCGAGGTGGGTGGCAGGGGGGTTACACAGTGGTGATTTTCTTGTCCTTGGTGGCCTGTTTGATGGCAGCCTGCTCACAGATGATCTCCTTGAGCCTCTGCAGCCTCATGTTCTGCGTGGTTTGGTCGCCCACGCCCGTCTGGCTGCGGTGCAGCAGGTTCAGGGCATAGATGTACTCCAGCTCCGTGTACTTCACCCCCTGGTCCACCACCAGGTTCAGCAGCTCGTCTGCTGTGTTGTAGAGCATCTCATAATACTGCCTGGAAAGCAAGGAAAGAAAAAACACCCTGGTGAAATGTGATGCTTGACGCTCCAGACCTTGATTTCTGCAGAATTCCAAAAGCTGTTGCTTTTGTTCAGCAGTGCCACGAGCACAGAAAGCTCCTATTGAACATCATCCCGAAATCCCAGAATGGTTTGGGTTGGCAGGGATCTTACAGCTCATCCAGCTCCACCCCCTGCCATGGGCAGGGACACCTCCCACTGTCCCAGGTTGCTCCAAGCCATGTCCAACCTGGCCTTGGACACTTCCAGGGATGGGGAATCCACAGCTTCTCTGGTCTGGGTATCACCAGGATAAAGCTCCTGTCTACAAGGAGCTGGGAAAAGATAAAGGTTACAAAGCTCCTGGAGGCAGAGGAGTTCCCAATCCTGGGCAGACCCTTCAGGGCAGGGATAAGGGGAAATGTTCTCCCATCAAGTGATGAACCTCGGCTGTTTGGGTGTCAGGAATAAGAAAGTGGTGCCTGGATGGAAAACAACCCTTTTTCTACATGGACAGGTGAATTAGAGCTGCATTACAGATGTTAGATACCCTTGTGAAGAAACAAGGATCTGGAAAGCCTGGGAAAGAAGTGAAAAGATGCCAGTGTGGCTGCAAGCACCACACAGCAACAAGGATTTGTTTCAGCCCAATATGCAGCAAAGCAAGGCAGAAAGGGGCTGGAGCAGCTGAAGTTGAGGTCCCTGCATGACTCCTCCAGCTTCTGCAGGACAGCAAGGGCAGGGGGAATCAATTATTTAAAACCCAGGAGCAGGGGCTCCAGGAAAAGTTATCACTTCCCTGCCTTCCTCTCCTGTTTGAATGCATTAAAACAGCAACCAGGGCAAACACAGCAAAGCTGAATATTAAATTCCTCTTGTTCCTGCCTTTGAGGCTCTCAGGTGTGGCTGTGCCTTTGCAGGGAGCACCCAAGATGCTGCCAGACTGCAAATCACTGCAGCCACTGTCAGCAGCTACAGCTTGGGAGGGTCTCAGACCTCACCTGGCAGTGTGGCCAAGCTCTGGGGCTGCAGAGCTCTGCATTCTCCTCTCCTGTGTCCCCTTCAAGGCATCACCTCCTGCTGGGACCTCAGAATCTGCTCCTGTGCCTGAAAGGCTGGGCCAAAAAACTGCTGATGGAGCCAGGTGAGATGAGGTGCAGGAAGGGCTGGTGGATGGAGAATGAGGTCTCCAAAATCACAGATTTTTGGAAAGGAGGGTGCAGCCAGGTGGGGCTCTGTGCCCAGGGAACAAGGGACAGGACAAGGGGAAATGGCCTCAGGTTGTGCCAGGGGAGGTTTAGGTTGGATATTTAGGGAAGTTTCTACACCAAAAGGGATCTCCAGCCCTGGCACAGCTGCCCAGGAAGTGTCCAAAGGTGTGTGGAGGTGGAAATGGGACATGGTTTAGTGGTGGCCATGGTGGTTTGGGTTGGAAGGGACCTTAAAACTCTTCTCACTCCACCCCCTACCATGGGCAGAGACACCTTCCACTGTCCCAGGTTGCTCCAAGCCCCGCCCAACCTGGCCTTGGACATTTCCAGGGATCCAGGGGCAGCCACAGCTTCTCTGGGCACCCTGTGCCAACATGGGAAGGTCTTAAAGTCAAAGTTGCTGTGACAGAAATCCCCTCTGTTTAGAATCACAGAATGGTTTGGGTTGAAAGAGACCTTAAAGTCCATCCAGTTCTACTCCTTGCTCTGCTTTCTTCTCTTCTCCCCTCAAATATCCCATTGCTGAGCACTGGAAACTCTTCCTGCCCAGGCTGATGGTCTGGGTAGGGTAAATCTGCTTTGTGTGCCCACATTAAAGCCAACAGAAGGCTTGGGAAACTAAATCTGCTCTTTGGTGAGGTATGCTAATCCCATGTTATTATTTATTAACCTATTTGTCAGAGGATAGAATGAGCTGTTGATAATTATTCATTGTTTTATCTGGTTTTAAATCTCAGCTTTAAAAAAACAAAGCAGTTGGTGGCCATTCCACAGAGCAGATTCCCCTCACCTGTCCTCCATTTATTTATTCCCTCCATCCCTTACAACTTGCTTTCCTCAGCCTCCTCTTGATAATCAAAAGAGGGTTTATAATGGCAGGGACAAATACACTTGTGAAAGGAAAATGAAGAGCCTAAATAAAAAATCACAGAACAAGAGGCTCATCCCACTCCCTCTTTCATATTTCATTATTTGATAACATCAGAAGAGGAGTCCATCAGAGCTGCTTGGGCGAAGGCAAACAGGAGTGTGTCTGATCAATATTTATTAATACTTTCAAAGACAAGGAAGGCAAAGTTGAGCAGACTCTGTAATGGAGTGAATAATTACTCATGCAAATGGGCTCTGGCCGCAGGCAGTGCCATGCCAGAGAGGCAGGTTTTTAATTGCACCCAATTAAAAATGCACACCTTGTGCTCCTTCCTGCTGCCTCGCCTGCTCCCCTTTTATTTTAGAGGAAATTTTTAATTAAAAAATAATCTGATCCTGAAAAGAGTGACAGATGAATCCTGTGTTTCCTAGGTGCAGGATTCTTCAGTCATCCCAGATTTAGGACAAGTGAAAAAGGAAAGGAGCTGTAAGGGAAAGATGGGCCTGTAGTGCTGAGCTTGTCCAGTGATCAATTTGTGCTGCAGCAGAGCAGCTTTAGCTCTTCTTCCTTTTTATTTGAGGTGCTCTGTCAGCTTGGGAAGGCCTTGAGTCCTGTGCTTTGGAGCCAAGACTTCCCAGCCCCATCCTGGCAGTGTCCAAGGCCAGGTTGGACGGGGCTTGGAGCAGCCTGGGACAGTGGAAGGTGTCCCTGCCCATGGAATGGGATGAGTTTGAAGGTCCCTTCCAACCCAGCCCATTCCAGGACTGTAAGAAGTCAGGAATGCAGCTGATGGGAACAAAGTGTCCTGGTGACTCATCTCAGCAAGGAAATCTCTTTATTTGTGTGTTTGCAGGCAGAGTTATCACCTATTTGTATTCTGCTGGAAAGCACCAATGGGATTTGTTGAGCTGAGCTGAGCGATTTTTTACACATAAACGTGGTACAGGTTCTTAGAGAGCATCTCTCCCAAATTCCTATGGAATAACAAGGGGAAGGAAGCATTAATGTGGCTCCAAGCCTTCAGCTCTTCAGGATGGTAAAAAATCCTCTGCACTGGCAGCCAGCCCTGGTGTTGATGGCCATGGTTTGGGGAATGAGGAGTGAAGGACCGCCTCAGGTATCCCAAGTCATTAATATCCTGCTTGTACACGAAGATGAAATAGTTTTGATGGCCTGGATGACAAAGATTTGTTAATTTTTAAACAAGGAAATCCATCTTTAACGTGATTAATTCCTATCCCAGCCAAGCCACCCGTGGCCTGCTCCACTGACCACGGGCAATGGGATTGGGTTCAGAGTTCTCTTGAACATTTTGGGCATTTTTTAGGACAAACCTAAGAGCAAATAATACCTAGCCTACAAAAATCCAAGCCTACATTGTATTTTTCCTGCTCTCTTTATCCATCTGCAACTGACCCAGGAAGATCTACCCTGACATGAAGAACAGCTCTGTGCTAAGAGCAGACAGGGAAGGTTAAAGATCCCATGTGGGAATGGTTCCCAGCTGCAGGATAAAACATCCCATGGGCAAACCAAAGCTGCAGAAGCCACCTGACCCCCAAACCAGTTTTTGTTGTGTTTTAAACAGGACTTTTGAAAGAAAATGTCGAGTTGCCAACAATGAACCCATTTTGCAAGGAGGCATTTTGAGCTTAGATAGAGATCCATATTTAAAAAATGGTCTCTTGAACTCTATTCTTGGAGAAAGAGAATAAAAATTAAGAAGCTTTCTCATTTAGGGAAAAAAAATCTCAGGAAAGGCAATCAGGATGAGCCCAGCTCCTCTGAGGGCTATTAATACCATTCTCCATTTAAATGCTAATGGTAACCTATAACCCAAGGCCTGCACACAAAAAAGTTTTCAAAAGGTGGCCAGGTGAATTCCAAATGAAATTCTGATTTCCCTGAGAATGACTTGATCTCTTCTTCAGAGAAGAACCTTCAGAGTGATGTTTCAGAATAAAGGCTCTCACTTTAATTATTCCTTCATTATGGAGCTGGGGGCCTGCTCTGCATTAGTGAAGACAGGAACAGATTTGCCAGGCAGGAGTTCAGGTCTGGGTGCTGACTTAGCCAAAGGGAACAAAAGAAAGGTTATCTATAAATCCTGTGCCTTATCTCCCTCTCTTTTGGGGGATTAGGGAGGCACTTTGGCAGCACCTGGAATTGCTGCTCTAATGGCAAAGTCAAAAAGGTTAAGTAGGAAGCACTTACACTAAATCTGGATAAAAACTAAATTAGGGTAGATGAAGACAGGATACAAGGAAGATTTTATGATGAGGGTGGGAAGGCCCTGCAATAGAATTCCCAGAGAAGCTGTGGCTGCCCCTGGATCCCTGGAAGTGTCCAAGGCCAGGTTGGATGGGGCTTGGAGCAGCCTGGGATGGTGAGAGGTGTCCCTGCCCATGGCAGGGGTGGCACTGGATGGGTTTGAGGTCCCTTCCCACCCAAACCATCCTGTGATTTTATGAAAAACCACCAGAAAGGATGAACAAGAAACTGAAGGTGAAAAAAAGACCAAAGCCGTGGTTACAAAGTCGCTCAATTTTGATATTTGAAGATCATGGTGGAACCATGACATTTAAATATGGAGGGGGGACATGAGTGGGTGCAAAAAAAAAAAAAAAAGGAAAATACAGCAAGAAATGAGGTGACTTCAGTCAAATAATGTAGAAAGCGGATGTTCAGGCCTGGCTTGACCTAGAAGAAAATCCCATGGGGCTTTTTTCCCTTTGGAGATATTAGAGGTGGGAAAGGGAATTGGGCTGATGGTTACAGGGCATTGGACATGGGGCAGGAGAGATGAGCTCCAGCCAGCAGGAGTCTGCAAAGCAAGTGCTGGAAACTCAGAACACCAAAAGAAAATCCAGGTGAAGCAGCAATGACTGTAATTTCTGCACCTCCTGAGGAATGCAGTGATGTTTGCACACACGTGTCAGTGAGCAGCATTTTAAAGCAGGAATCTGCAAATATGGGAGCTGATTGTTCCATCTCCAGAGCTTCCAAAAACAAAACAGAAATGAGGGATGGGAAGTGTCAGCAAATCATGGAATCACAGGATGGTTTGGGTTGGAAGGGACCTTAAAGATCATCCAGTGCCACTCTCCAACCACTGCTCACCTATTACCGGGCTGCCGGTTATTAGCCGCTTATTACGGCTTATCAGCCGGAGACGCAGAACAGAGGAGACGGAGTCAGAGTGTTCTCGTGTTCAGAGCAAAGGGCGGAAGGGGGAGAACCCACCTTCGTTTAATTCTTATATACACTTTTAGAAATCACAGATCATTGGAGAAAGTTAACACTTCCGTCTTTAACTCCAGTGGTTAAAAGAAGGGTCCGTCAAAAGGATCTGTGTCCATGGGAAAGGAATGTGAAAAGATAATTTTTACAACAACATAGCTATGTTGACAGAATCTCGTCCTTGAAATTGTCTAACAGAGAAAGCTAGCTATTTTTTAACAGTGAAAAATGGGCAACACTCACCTTCAATTGCAGCTCTAACCCTAAAATGAGAGAATAGCATTGTCCTCAGGACACCATTCCTCAGGGGAATGTAAATCCCGATTGACACTGCTTCAGATTTCTTTCTTGATTTTCAATTAACTCAGAGCAGTTCTGGGGACAGCAACAGGAATGCTCCCTCTGTGCCCCCAGAAGAACCCCAAGGGCCTCAGGGGAATTCACACAGCTCCAGATGTGCACATCAGGGATGGTTTTGCTGCTCCTGTCACCTTCGGCTCCTCTCAGAGCTGCCAAGACCTGGACACTCCTCACATCTGCCTGGGGTGAGGAACTGTGGCTGAGAAGCCTCTTCATGTCTCCATAGACTGAAGAATAAACCCAAAATGAGGCCAAAAATGTCACTGATCTCCACCTTCTCTGGATCCCACCTCATCCACAGCCCCTCAGAAGCAGCTGCCTCATGGCACATTTGGGGCAGGAGGCACAGATGGCTCTGGGGTTACCACAAGAACACAAAAAAAACCACTTAAAAATCTAAATCATGCAAACATCCACAATGTGAAATGGTTTGGGAAAGAAAACAGCATGAGAGGAAGAAGTAAAAGTGAATTTGGAATATAGTGGTGCTTCACACTCCTGTGATACCTCTGCAAAGCACAGCCCTTAATAAATAATCAAAGCATGTAAGGATAATATTGGCTTTTTTAAAGCTGGAAGAGTAATTAAAATTAAGTCATTTGTCCAAGGCAGGAAACAGTAGCAGGGATGGGAAGCCCTCACCCCTTGCCTGGTACCTGCACAGGGCTCTGATCAGGTTCAGAGCCAGACAAAAAAAACAAGTGCATTTATTTAAAAGGGCACAAGTGCAGCCTTCTAATTAGAGACAACCACATTATAAAATCCAATTATTTTCCCTTTTCAAGTTTAAACCACAGAGACAGCGTATGAAACCCTACATACAAATCAGCTCACCTGTGAGTTGCTTTTTTCTATAGATGAAGCAATTTTGGATAAAACCCCCCAGCCAACACCTTTGGGTGCTTTGTGCAGCTCTGTCACTGCAGCTCTGTCCCCACAGCAAAGCTTTTTGTCAAACACAAATGATAAATCACCTCTGAAATGCAGAGTTCATTAGCAAAGGGAAGGGTAAGGGACGTGCACAACATCACCACCCTTCCCAAAGGCCTCTCCTTTTCCCTCTCCTCCTTTTTATCCTGCTATTTATCTACCTCATCCCTTATTTTCTTAGTAATATTTCCTTCTTATTTCCTTTTCCCTGCCTCCTGGGGTTCATCACTTGGACTGGCTGTGCCAGGGGAGGCTCAGGTTGGACATCAGGAGGAATTTCCTCATGGAAAGGGTTGTTAAACTCTGGAAGGGGCTGCCCCAGAGAGGTTTGGAGTCCCCATCCCTGCAGGTGTCCAAGGATGTGGCACTCAGTGCTCTGGGCTGGGGATTGGATTTGATCTTGGAGGGATTTTCCAACCTCAGGAATTCCAGGATTCCGTGAATGGGGATGCCTGGGGATCTCTGAGCAGCACCACGCACACGGAGCACTCAAAACCCATCCGTGAACAACTCCAAGCACCCTCCCAGCCTGCAGTGAGACACAGTAATTACACAGCTTTTCAAAGGAAGGATAAATCCATTAAAGCCCATTAAATAATTTTTCAAAAAACAATGTCTGAGACACTCCTTGTAGCTCCAAACTGGCTGATCTAATGAAAGATGGAAATTCTCGCTCTCCAAATGGAACTTTATAGGGTATTAAACAAGCACCCTCAGCACTTATCTAAATCTTTAATTAGTTCTATAATATACTGATGATATCAAGGCTAATTAAATTTATACAGATAAAGAGCAATGAAATTCTAGCCAAGTGAGCTGGAAAGTACATATTAAATAGTAAATTTAATGGCTCAGGAAGATAAATGCAATTTTATATAAAAAAATTAAATTCAATTTACATGTTGTATTAAAATTGATTTTGAGTGTGCAAATGATTGGAAAAAAAATCTTTTTAATAGATCAGTAAAAGTGTTAATCTGACCTGTTTAAATATCAGTTATTAATGCCAGCATTTGCAAATAAGCCACACACATTTGCATTTTACTGCATATAGTAAAAAGAAAAAAAAATTATCTATACCATCTGCCAGTTTATAAGGAATATTAAGGGATTTTTCCCCTTGCCTCATGCATAAATGAGAGGGAATGTGGCAATGAATGTAGCCTGAAAGAAAAGGGAGTCAGCACTTCCATGGAAAGCGCTGCAAACATTGCTCCAGTCAGCAGAACATCCCACAGCTTCAGCTCCCCTTTGGGAACAACAATTACTAAGGCAACCCCCAGCTTTATTTAGGCTCCAGTGAGGTGGAACTGGAGGCAGAACCCCAGAGCTGCCATCGGGGAGCTGCTCCGTGCTGCCAGCTGAGCTTTAACAACCAGGAGTGGCTGGGAGCTGCTCCTGGGTGAAGGACACGTCTGATGGGTGTGTCTGATGGGGGCAGGACAGGCTGCCCTGGAACTGGGGCAGCAGCTCAAGGAGGCCCCTCGAGTCTGCCTGTAGTAGTTGTGGTTGTGTTTAACAACTCAATGTCTGCCTAGAGGAGTTGTGGTTGGGTTCAACAAGACACTGTCTGCCTGTAGTAGTTGTGGTTGTGTTTAACAACTCAATGTCTGCCTGTAGTAGTTGTGGTTGGGTTCAACAAGACACTGTCTGCCTGTAGTAGTTGTGGTTGTGTTTAACAACTCAATGTGTACCTGTAGTAGTTGTGGTTGTGTTTAACAACTCAATGTGTACCTGTAGTAGTTGTGGTTGGGTTCAACAAATCAATGTCTGCCTGAAGTAGTTGTGGTTGGGTTCAACAAATCAATGTCTGCCTGAAGTAGTTGTGGTTGGTTCAACCAGTCAGTGTCTGCCTGTAGTGGGGCGTGGCTGGGTTCAACAAGTCAGTGTCTGCCTGTAGTGGGTTGTGGCTGGGTTCAACAAGTCAGTGTTTGCCTGTAGTGGGTTGTGGCTGGGTTCCATCAACTCAGTGTCTGCCTGTAGTAGGTTGTGGTCAGGTCCATTAATTCTGTAGTAGTTGTGGTCAGGTCCAGTATTAGGCTGTTGTCAGGCCCAACAACTCAGTGTTTGCCTGTAGTAGGCTGTGGTTTGGTCCAATAATCAATGTCAGCCTGTAGTAGGTCATGGTTGGGTTTAACAAGTCAGTATCTGCCTGTAGTAGGCTGTGGCTGGGTTCAACAACTCAGAATCTGCTTGTAGTAGTTTATGGTCATGCCCAACAACTCAATGTCTGCCTGTAGCAAGTTGTGGTTAGGCCCAAAATGTCAGTGTTTACCTGCAGGAGGTCGTGGTTAGGCCCAAAATTTCAGTGTTTACCTGTAGCAAGTTGTGGTTAGGCCCAAAATGTCAGTGTTTACCTGTAGCAGGTTGTGGTCAGGTCTTGGTGCTTCCCAGGAACTTTGAACCCCTGGCTGGGGTCAGGCAAACAACCTCAAATTACTGAAAACATCAATCCATGTTTTTTTTTTCTGTCAACCTTCATTCCATGTGGTGGCTTCAAAAATTCAAAATTCAAAATTCACTTCAAAAATTAGGGAATGGAGGGTTTTGTGTGGACAAGCTGGCACTAAATCAAATTTATTATAATTCATTGCACTTGTTGCTGTTTTTCATGGAAAAGGGTTCATTTATTGGATTCTCTTCACTATTATTTCTCTTCTGGTGCTTTGCTCTAGCCCAGAAAATGCTGAGATTGGGAAGGGACCTGCTGGGCACCAAGTTATCCAAACCATGAGAACACAAAACCCTGCAGCAGCCTTTAACCCGACCCACTGACCCATCACATCAGTGCCACCACCACCAAGGCCTCAAGGACATCGACTGCCACCATCTCCTACCTATGAAAGGAGAAGAAATGGGGCAAAGTCACTTTATCCTGCACAAAAATAAATATATTGGGTTGAAGTTGGCTGGTATAAAGAAAGCAGGTGACCAGGTTGGGTTCAATGTCAAATTTTGAGATGTCTGGAAGCAGTGGACATCAACATGGAACTGTGGATCTTCTGGATGAGGGATTAAGATCTTCAACCCTCTTCTCTGTGCTTTGTGTGCTGGTCACTGGCCTGAGGAACAAACATTTCATCCCACCTACCCTTCCAGCTCTCAGCACTTCCCCTGATGCTTGGAAACCTCCAGGTTTGATGCCACAGGTTTTTATGGGCAGCTGCTGCTCATTTATAATATTTTTGGTTGAAACTGCTTTCTCTTCTCTATCATTCCAAGGGTAAAAGTCATATTTAGAGGGATTGAGAACCACCACTCCTAAAAGAGCATTTACCTCAGTCAGAGCAGGACAACTGTGGCCTCTTCTGGAGAATTTAGCTCCAGTTATCTCAACTTTTTGAGCCACCAGAGCTTCACTACAATATTTTTTGCCAGACAGCACAAAACTGAGCATTTAAAATGAAAATATTATCAAGGCAACATCAGTGCAGGGTAAGACCCATAGTCCTAGATGTGGTTTCTATCTCTACTCTGCACTGCATGGAAAAACAGGTCTTACTCATGGAATATCTTGGAAACTCATCCCTTTGCTCATCACTTTTCATGTACAGCCTGCACTGAAGTGCAACAGTGACTCCTTGGAAACAAACCTGGGCCCTACAGAGTGAGCAGAGAATCCCTGCACTGCTTCTGGACTGGTGGAGTAGTTCAGAGCCATCAAAAGCAGAACAGTTACTCTGAACTGCTTTTTATCTCCCTCCAGAAACACATCTTCTGACTGTGCAAATCCCCCAGGCTCTCAAAAAGACTCTGCTGTGAGAGCTGAACCTGGAGTTTCTGTATTAATTTATTAATTTATGAACCTCTTTCAATTCCCATTTGTGTGGCTCAACACACTTTGGAGACACCACGTCCAGAACTTCCCTGTTCTCTCAAAAGGCTGCTTGGAGGGTGAGAAGGACCAGATGATCCCACCGTGGTCCCGCTCTGTGATTAAAGGTCCAGAGGGAAGTTCCCTGTGTGTCCAGTGGGATGGATCCAACCCAGTACTGGCCACCCCACAGAATCATGGATCACAGAATCGTTTAGTTTTGAAAAGACCTTTAAGATCATTGAGCCCAACCATTCCCAGCACTGCCAAGGCCACCACTGGCCCATGTCCCCAAGTGCCACATGCACATGGCTCTAAATCCCTCTGGGAATGGGGACTCCCCACTGTCCTGGGCAGCTGTGCCTTGGGCTGAAGAGATTTTTCCTAATACTGATGCTCTCTGAGTAACCTCCCAGATTCCACTCCTGAACCCCCTCCAGGGACAAAAGACACATTTTCCTGATGATTCCCAGAATCTGCACATTTTCATGCTACCTGTGAAGGAAAACTGAATTTTCCCCAGTGCCCCGGTTGTAACAGATGGCAGAAAAATACACCCATTTACCACGTTGGGCTGGGCTTCAGAAAACAACCTGGAATCCAAAGGCACTGAATCCTATTAGAAAAGCCATATTTTATATATTGCTTCTTTCCAATACAAGCTGTTCTGCACCAAAGCAGAAAACCTGGTATTATTTGCATTCCCTTTCTTCTCCTCTTTGTTTTTTCCACACATGACAACGTGGAATCCATATCTGATCTGTGTGCACTTGAGAGACTGACTTCAGCTTTAGGTGTTAATGCACTTCTGTGACGTGAGGTGTCAGCTGAATTTTAGAGCTTTTCTGTACTATTTGATCTCAAACCTGGAATGCAAATGATGAAATACGAGGAGAGATTTACAGCCTTCAGTAAAATGTGAGTTAAGAGATTACACATTGCACATAATTTCCTGAATATATCTCAATGTTGACATCATACTTGTGTATATTCAATGCAGTGCTGTGGATGTAATTATTTAAATATCTTCATAAAAAGTAAGAATTGAGGCATTTGGACTTTACCTGAGTGTGTGGATCTCTCTTGGCTATGAGGCCCAGGTTCATTAGAGGACAGATTTAATTGCTACATCAGAGTTTGTGTGTTGATATTCGACATCTGACGTGCGAAAGTTCAGGGACGCCAATCAGGCATGGTGCAGATGCCACTCTGCAAAATGTTCTCAGACAGTCTCCATCTGTCAGATATGGTAATCCCTGCTCCCCATCAATAATTCACCTCCTTCACTCCATGTTTCCTGTGTTTGAGTTGGAATTTTTAATGCCAGCCTCAGCAGAGGCTCCACCTTGGACAGACAGCGCTGCCTGATCTGCATTCCCCACTCGCTCGTGCCCCGGAGCCGCTCGCCTTTGGCACTTCAAGAATCAGCTCTCAGTTTACTGATTTTTTTTTTACTGCAAGATTCACAGCTCTGCTTTAGGGACATCTCATCTCACTCAAGGGTGGAAGTCAGAAGGAAATTATGGCAATCACACCAAAATCCAGCTCAGATGGGTCACACCTTTCCTGGGAAAACTCCCGGGGAAAACCATGGGGGTGGCTGAATCCCCCAAAGAGGATGTTACTGCATGAGCTGAAGAGGAAGGAAAGGGGAGCAAGGGGAGGGAAGAAGATGATGTGGAGCTGTTCCTCCATGGATCAGAAAATGCTGAATGGCATCTTGTCCCCAGCTCCAGCATGGAGCCCATAAGACCTTGGTTACATCCCAAACTCTTTGCAGCTGCTTAGTCCTTAAAAAGAATTAATTAAAAATTATGGAAAGCAACTTTTTACACAGGCCAGAGAGTGATAAGACAAGGGGAAACAGGTTTAAAATAAAAGAGGTGAGATTTGGATTAGAAATTAGGAGAAAGTCTTTACTGTGAGGGTGGGGAGGCACTTGGAGCAACCTGGTCTGGTGGAAGATGACCCTGCCCATGGCAGAGGGTGGCACTGGATGATCTTTAAAGTCCCTTCCAACTCAAATCATTCCATGATTCTGGGATCCCAGAGCCAGGAGATGGCTGATGGCTGAGAACACTCCCTGGCATGAGGGCAAATTACAATCATAATCATCAATGCTTCAGCACCAGTGAGAAAGGAAGGTCCCCAGGTGCCCTCAGCAGCATCATCCCCAGGTCTCAGCATCTGAGAGGTGGAACAACCATCCTGGAATTTCCTCTGGCCAAGGAGAATAAATCCTGAAGATAATAAATGATAACTAGGAATGCTGCAGATCCCACCACTGGAAGGACCCGCACATCCCCAGGCACTGATCCTCAGCAGAGGGTGAAGAATGAAACTCCTGGCTGAATGCAACTGGGAACCTTTATTGAAAGCCACAACTGAACATGTGGCTTTGCACCAAGACTCACTGCTAGCCCTGAGCTGGCCAAAAACTCCAAACCAGACCAAAAGTCAGTGAATTCAAGATCTTGGTGATTAAAGAGTAATTAAATGTAAAGGGAAATGAAGGAATGTATCTCCATCTGCCTAAATACAAGTGTCCATGCATTCATTTCACCACCATGGGCACCACTAACCCAAGTCCCCAAGTGCCACACTGAACAGAGGTGGTGACTCCACCACTGCCCTGGGCAGCCTGTGCCAATGCTTTACAACACTTTCTGGGAAAAAATGCTCCTAATATCCAACATAAACCTCACCTGAACAACTTAAAGAAGCTGGAATGCTCTGTCCTCGCTGTTCCTGGACTCTCTTCCGAGGTCTCTGCTCTACCCTAAAGTCCTGTTGGTCCTCTCAGTTGTGCTGTTTCTGTCCTTCCCTCATTTTCCCTTCTTATTCCTAAATCCCACCGGGAATTGCCCCTGGGCCATTGCTCCCCCTGCTCCCCTCACCTTGCAAGCCCTGCTCCCAGACCTGGCCACTCCTCACTGTCCCCTCTGTGTCCCAACACTGACACCTTCCTCCCTCCCAGCCATTCTCTGCCTGCTCCCACACCTTCCAAGGGAAACACTTCTGATTCCAGGATGCATCAGCAGGTTGAAAAGCTTCACTCCTGGATTAATCTAATTAAGACAGAGAGAAGATTGGACTGCAGAGCCCAGAGAAGTGATGAGCAGTGGCTCCAGCACTATCACTCAGGCCTGGTATCAGTTATTCCTGAGCAGATAACGGGGTATGAGGCACTGCAGATCCTAACAAGGTCTGACTGACAGGGCAAAGCAGTCTGCTGCTTAAGGACTCGCCTGTATCTCTCTGTCTGTGGGGCTCGTGCTGAAAAGATGCAGCCTCCTGTGAAAAAAGCAGGACATTTTTCTAATTGCTTCCATTTGCAGGTTGGAGCCAGGCAATAGAGATGCATCTCCAGCTGACAATCCAATATTTACCCTTCCTTCGGCTGCAGACAAGTACCTGGGATGGTTGTTTGTCACACACTGATGGTTTCCCCCTGCCTTTTTTATTTTTTTTTTGTCATTTGTCACCAATTCCCTTTCTAAAAATCTGTCCTTCCCCTCAAAGTTGGGCATCTCATCAGAACTGCCCAGAACACGACCTCAGCACAGAGCACACCTTTAACCACGGGAGCAACAAGCAAATTTTTAGCCCAAACAGGAGATCCAAAGGTATGGGAGAGCTCAGATATGGAGTTCACATTCACACACACTCAGCAGGGGGATCTATTCCCATGGGATGGCTCTGGATGTTTGTTCAAGCTCAGTCTGAGGGTTGCTCTCTTCTCCCAAGTAGACAGGACAAGAGGAAACAGCCTCAACCTGTGCCAGGAGAGGTTCAGATTGAATTTCAGGGAAGGTTTCTTCCCCAAAAGGGCTGTCCAGCCCTGGTGGAGTCCCCATCCCTGGAGGGATTTAAAAGCCACGTGGATGTGGCACTTGGGGACATGGTCAGTGGTGGCCTTGGCAGTGACAGGTGAATGGTTGGACCTGATGATCTCACAGGGCTTTTCCAACCCAAGTGATTCTGTGACTCCAAACACAGAAAATCCACTGAAGCCCATTCCTTGTTCTGGGAGATGCCACTCTTTGCTACTCTAAAGCAAAAAAATCCTTAAACTAAGCAAAACCAAGTGAATTCCCTCTTCTCTGCTGCTTGGACTTCCATTGGACCACATTTCCTGCACGCTGCTGCCTCAGTGTCTCCAGCACAGCCAGGGCTGGAGCCCAACCCCTTGTGTGATGCTTGATGTGATTCTACAGCCTGAAGCTGTGGAAGTGCAGGGAATCAGGTGAGGGCAGGAGGAGAAGGGCCTTGGACTCCTTGGAGAGAAGAGGATTGCCAGAATGTTCCTACTGAAGTTTTAAAGCAAGCAGACATATAAAGCTGCTCTGTATGCACACAAAATTCCTCTAAAGCTGTGGATCTAAAGCTGTGGATCTACCGCACACACACAGGCTGGATGTGACCCTAAAAATGAGCTTTCACACTCATCTTCCTATTTCTATGGGATGAAAAACCTATCAGAATCTGGACACCATCTGTAACTGTGGTTTTGGTCTCCTGATCCAGACTTAAGGCCTGGTCTAAGACTCTGCAGCCTGGGAGCAGGTGGGGAAGCCCTACGGCCTCTTCCCAGCCAAAACCTCTTCCCAACAAAACATCTTCCATGTTTCATGTGAAAAATGAAGTGCAGGGAGAAAGTGCAGTCCCCTCCAAGGCTGGAAACCTGGCAGAATTCCTTGTCCAACCCACTGAACCCCAGCCAACGTGTCCTGTGTGAGTTTCCCAAGGAGCCAGAGCCCATGGGGAGCACACCCCACCCACTGCTGACCACTGACTGCCTGGATTTGCTCTGTATCTTTGCTGCCATCACCCACAAACCAAACTCTGTGCAAATAAAGTAAATATTGACAAGTTCTCCACGATTTCCCAGAGCCACCATGGAGATGACAGTGGACACCAGGACTCACAACCCCAGGATGTGCTCCCAAACCCTGGTCTGCAAAGAAAACCAGCGCCCACCTCATGTTCCATGGGCCTGGATAAACAAAATGATCCAATTCCAGCTGGACAATCAAAGTTTCCTAAACTCAGACCTCCTATTAAAGCACTTCTACAAGCAACTGGCCGGTGGCAAAGCATTGTCACCGAGGCCAAAATCACTAAAGGTGGAAAATAAGTAGAAAAACTTCCAACAAGAAAAATCCCTTGCCTTTAATTACCATTAGCAATGCAGCATGACAGAGGGAGATAAACACACAGGCACCTACACAAATAAGGAGCTTGGGAACACAAAGTAATTACTTTGATTTTTTTTTTCCCCCCACCGACATTTAAAACTTATTAGTCTCCAGAAAGCACATATCAGCAAAAGACTGTCACCTCAGGGATAAATGAGGGATTTGTTTGTAATTCATTTCCAGAAGAATATATCCTGATGTTTTTAATGCAGAGGAGGAACATGCTCTGGCCGAAAAAGACTTCTTAAAAATGTTTATTCCCATCTTCCTGAGCTGGTTCCCTGCAAATGGAAACGCCAGGTTTGTGCTGGCTGAGAAGTTCACCCCCATTGATTGTTTCCCTAACACACCAAGAACCGAGCAAGGAAAGTCAATGAAGCCTCTCAGTTTTTCAGTCCGTTTCCAGTTTAGGAAAATTGAATTAATCTCTTTACTCGGAGCGACTCAGACATCCCCATCCAGGCAATGAAAATCATTACAGAGGCCACTAAAACCTCTCTCTTTAAAGGTTACAGAGCGAAGATTAAAAATGCCTCCGGGCAGGACTGAAATGCCTGATCAAAATAAAACATTGAGTCAACAGTGGAGAGGCTGAGCAGAACTGGTGCCTTCCAGAGCCTGCTGATATTTTCAGGTGCTTCCTCTGGCACATGAAGTGATCCTGGTGGGCAGTGGATGCTCTGTGACTTCCCATATCCAGCGTCTTCAGGGATGGAAGAACTGCTGTATGAATTTATTCCCCTAATCCAGTTACTATGGGGCTGGATTGGTAAAAAATAAAAGCCCTGGATTAATCTGCCACCTGCAAAGTCACCAGAGAGCTGTGGAGGGGCTCATCTTGCCTGGCAACAGATCTGCCATGGGTAATTCCTGACCTAAGCAGGTCACCTCTGCTCCCTGATCCTCGTGAGGAAGCAATGGGCACTCCCAGGAGCCCCTTCAGCTCATTTCAAAGACAATTTAAACCAGGTCAGGAAAATCACACCCTAAAATCATACTTCTTACTTCTCCCTTACTTCTTCCTGCTTACTTCTCCCTGCTTGTTGTGAAGGGAACTGAGGGCAACCAGCTCTGATGGAGACATGACTGTGGTGGATCCCTAGTTATGGAGCAAGTATTCCATCCCTGAAAGTGCTCAAAGCCAGGTTGGACAGGGCTTGGAGCAACCTGGGACAGTGGAAAGTCTCCCTGCCCATGGCAGGGGGTGGAATGAGATGGCCTTTCAGGTCCCATCCTGTGATTCTCTGATTCATCAGTTCAATGAGTCACCACATATCTGGAAGTTAAACTCAGGCTTCAGCACTTTTTGGACTGGAGGCGCTTTTGGCCCACGTGTCTGTGTGTGTTTTAATTAGGAAGCCAACAAAATCCCCTCCAGGAGGAATTTCAATCCACACAGTCCCTGAAGGAAGGGGGCAATGTGCTCTGGTTCAGCCACTTCCTTTCCATCCTCACGTGCTCAAGTGCTCTCATTACATGAAAATTACTTGAGGACAAGCACGAGGAATGTCACACCCACAAGCCAGGCTCTTCCCTTCCCAACATCTGTCACCACTGGGGCAGTTTGGAGCTTTTTCTGACTGTGGAGAACCAGCAGCAGGCAAAGCATTTCCCAGACACACGCCATGGATGAGGAATCTGTGACTCAGCAAACCTGGAACTGAGTTACCCATCCCCAGGCTGGAGTGAGGCCTTCCCTCCGTGGGAAGAGCAGTGGCTTCTGCAGGAGGATGCTTTGGCTGCTCCTACTTTGAGCAATGCCCTTCTTCACCCCTGTTGTCTTGTCCTAATTTAAGATCAAGCTCCATTTTCAGGACCATTATCATTTCAGAGCCTCACAGTTCATTTCCTTGTCTCCCTCTCCCTCAGCTGTGCAGCACAGCTGCTTGCAAGGCCTGTGGTGAACCAGACTGGGGAGCTGATCCTGCCAAAACCAGGAAAAAAGCTGATGCAACCCCCAAAACATGATCCCTGCAATATCTGGATGGGTTCCCTGCTCTAATTTACTGTGTCAGACTGGAGGGAGGTGACTGTGGAGGCATTTGGGGTACCCAAACTATCACCTTCAGAGCCGGATGCTGCTTTCCCCTCCTGTGTGAGGATGAGCTGTAAAGAGCTGCTGAGCTTTTGTTGGGTCCTGGTGATGCTTTTTGCATTGCAAATAAAATACAAAATGTTTTGGAGCTGGTTTTCCAGATAAAGCATCAAGTGTTGTCCTGGGGGGCAATATTTGAGAGCAGCCCTGAGGAGAAGAACTGTGCACATCCATGGAAAAGAGCAGAATTTCCCCAGAGCAGAGGCACATCTTCCAAAATCTCCTCTCCATGCTGTGCTGAGGAGCTGGGCAGCTTCAGCAAAGGACACAGCCAGGCCATGGCTTCCAGGAGCTCCTGCAGGACTGGAAAAGTTTGGGAAGCCTAGAGCAGGCACCTGGCTGAAAAGGCCAGTGGAGCTGGGGAAGGGGCTGGAGCACCAGGAGGGGCTGAGGGAGCTGGGAAAGCCTCAGCTGGCTTTCCAGGAGGCTCAGCTCCTCCAGGAGCTTGGGTATTGGGAAAATTCCTTCCCTAAAAGGGCTGCCCAGGGCAGGGGTGGAGTCCCCATCCCTGGAGGGATTTCAAAGCCCTGTGGATGTGGCACTTGGGGACAGGGGGCAGTGGTGACCTTGGCAGTGCTGGGGAACAGTTGGCCTCAATCTTAGAGGGCTTTTCCATCCTAAAGCATCCCATGACTCCAAATGTGCAGAAAGCAGGAAGGGACCCCAAGAAGGGCTCTGTGGAATGTTGTGAAGGCACAAATTGGTGTCATCCTAAAAGCCCTGGCAGCTGCAGCTTTAACTGGGAATTAAATCCATGGATGGGTGATTTGGTCCATGGAGTTTTAATGAGTCCATAACAGGGCAGCACCCGTCTGGGGAAGGGAATCTCTGATCCCCCAAATCCCACTGGGGGAGCAGAAGGAGGAAGGGGAGGAGGAGGAGGAGGGTATCAAGCTGAGGGGTGGTTTTTAATCCTCTGCGATTGGGATTTTTGGTTAATGCAGTGAAACCACTAATTACAGCTAATTAAACCTGCACTGAGATCAAAGCTCAGCAGAAACTACGGGGGGGAGCAAACAAGGCGGAAAAGAAAGGGAAAGAAAATACGGATTTTGTTGTAACCAAGTCCTTAATTGAAAACCAAAGCAGCTTTGGTAATTAAAAGCTGCAAACCCCAAACGAGGACATGCTCCACACACACGAGTCCAGCCGGTGATGGAGATAACACAACTTTCCCACGCTGTCAGCAAAGGGAAGCTTTTCTTCCAGAGCCTGTTCTGCTCCTGGATTCCCTCTAGGGAGGGGTCTTCCTGGGATCCAGACTGCAAAGATTTGGGGATTTTCCCTTTCACACAACTTGGGCTATAAAGTGGGGGGATTAGAGTGCCCTGTTTGCTCAGCTAATGTGGGTTTTACTCCAACTGAATGATGTAAAACACTCCAGCTTTGTCCTGGCTTGAGTGCAACCCCAAGGGAGAACATCTGAGATACTTCCCTCACCCACAGGCAGCAGAGGAGCAGCACAGGGGCTCTGCAGAGACACCTGGCACTGAACAAAGGGATCCAGGTCAGGATCTGCTGGAGCTGGTGCTCACCACACACAGATCAAGCATCAGGAGTGGCTCTCAGAGGAAGATTCCCTCCAGGTGCTCCATCCTTAGGCGATCGAGGGACCCGGCACAAACACAGCCTGATGTTTCTGTGTTTATCAAGAGCAACATCAGACAGAGAAGTAATATTTGGCAATGAAAAAGTCTTTCAGAACACTGGGGCATCGAAATGTTTCCCTTTCCCTCGGCAGCTCCCAGTAGATGGCAGCAGGTCATTGCTGATTCCTCCTGCCTGGGACAGCAGGGAACAGCAGAAATCTTGGGATAATGGAATAAAAAACTCCCCTGCCTGCCAGCCAGGGCAGGAGAGGAGCCCTGAGTGCTGAGAATCCAAACCTGGCACCAGAGCCCTGGTATCCAACCCAACAGTGACACAGTTTGACACTGGTTCAATAAGGAGCTCAAGCTCCAGCTGCATCCTCCATCCTAAACTTTCCCACCCTTGCCTTTCACAGGATCATGGAATCATGGAATGGTTTGGGTGAGAAGGGGCTTTAAGGATCACCCAGTTCCACCCCTGCCATGGGCAGGGACACCTTCCACTATCCCAGGTTGCTCCAAGCCCTGTCCAACCTGGCCCTGGAATAAAGATGGGTTTTGAGTAACGGGAGTGTTCCCAGACCCAGTGAGGGGCTGGAGCGTGTCCAGGGCAGGGAACAGAGCTGGGGAAGGGTTTGGAGCACCAGGAGAGGCTGAGGGAGCTGGGAAAGGGGCTCAGCCTGGAGCAAAGGAGGCTCAGGGGGCCCTGCTGGCTCTGCACAGCTCCTGCCAGGAGGGGCAGGATTTGGGATTTTCTCCCAGGGAGCAGGGACAGGAGGAGAGGGAATGGCCTCAGGCTGGGCCAGGGGAGGCTCAGAGGGGATATGAGGAGGAATTTCCTCATGGAAAGGGTGCTCAGGCCTTGGAACTGCCCAGGGAGGTTTGGAGTTCCCACCCCTGGAGGTGTCCCAGGAAGGCCTGGACGTGGCACTCAGAGCTCTGGGCTGGGGACAAGGTGGGGATGGGCACAGCTTGGACTCAAGGTGGCCTTGGAGGGCTTTTCCAACCTCAGGGATCCTGAAACTCTGTGATTTGGGCTTATTGATGGCCAAACTAGAACAAGTGCTCTGATGCTCTGATGGCTTCTCCCTGTGCCTTCCCCCCAGGGATTTCTCTGGAGCAGCCAGGATCCACCAGCAGTGACAGTGAGGTGCCACATCTGCTACAGGGACATGGCAGAGCCAAATATCCCTGGCAAAGTCTTCAACAGCAGGAAAAGATCCCCATTCCCTGCAGGATGGGTGGCCACAGCAACTCTGACTGGAATGGCAGCACAGGGAAAGCTCCACCCTGACTCCCAGGGGTAGGGACACTTCTGGATGCCTCTGCTGCACCACCCGAGGCAGGGAGGGCACTGAGACCCAAGAACAACCAGCAGCACCCTCAGAAACCTTCATCTCTGAGGTCACAGTGACCCCTGCTACACAAAATGTTCCCATTCCAGCCCTGGTCTCTCCCTTCCCCTTGCAACCACCTCAATTCACTCTCCACAACAGGGCAATTTTAACACTCCTGTATGTCTCAAAAATCCATTTTTTTCAATGATATCTTATTTAATGGTAAATCTGAAGCAGGATCCTCACCCTTTGTGACTCCCTCTGATGCAATCTCTGCATAAAAATGCAGGAGGAATTTTGGGTGGGGATAGAGGGAGAGGAGGAAAGAAGGCACAAGGGAAAAGACCTGAATGGGAATTCAAATTTGAAGCTGAGTTTTATCCCTCTTGTGCCATAAATCTAATTCTGGGTATGAAACTTCTGAAATTTGGAGGTATTTGGAACTCAGGCTCAGTCCCAGGCTTTGCAGCACATGCCTGGATATTACACAGGGAGAAAATCCTGCTTTTTCCTTAATATCGTAGTGGAAACCCTAACAACCTCCTGCATTTCTGCTGGCCTAGATACTGAACACACATATGAGTGAAAAACCTATTAATATTTGCAGGAAATTTAGCAAATGCTACAAATCCTTTGTGACACCTCAGCAGGCAGAACCAGCCTGTTTTACCCTCTCTCCTGGTGGAAAAACTCCTTGCTTGAGCTCACACCACTTGGCAATTTAGTTTTTTTCAATGGAAACGTGCTCCAGCTCTGCTCTGTGATGCTCTGCTGAGAGTTTCCCTACCTTGAACTGAGAATCTTAAAGCCAAACTCATTTGAAACACATTTTCCCCTTGCCATGGGACTATTCCCAAATCAGCAAATGCTGCTGTGGTCACCTGCAGGTTACAGAGCTTTGGAAAAATGGGGTTTGAACAGCAAGAGCCTCACCAGAATCAACAAGTGTTACCTGGGTTAAGGTTTTGTTGTGAATCCTCCACATGATTTTGGCTTCAGAGGAGAAAGGGTTTCCCCTTCCACCTTCCCTGGCTGGGATCTCTACTACCTAAAGTCACTGAGCAGAGAATAAAGGGGATGCCCAGTGCTCTCTGAGGCCCCTAAAAGTCCTTGAAGACTCTGTCAGCAGTGAAAAACAAAAGCAAAATCAAAAGCACAACACCCAGGAAAATCTTAAAAGGCTTTTGGTCCTTTCTCAGCTGGTCTGGTCTTTCCTATAACCTGGAGCACACTGGACTTCAAACAGGTTCACTTTCCAAAAAAACCACCTAGGACCTGTTCGAGAATTCAGATTTAATGTGTGGAGAGGGATTGTGTGAAGGGTGATTGTTAATTGTGGCTAATTGCTTCTTGAACCCTGAGTTCAAGTACCAAGAAATACCAAGGCAGGGTTAGAACTCTCCTGTCCCATTCATGATCCCCCAATTCCCTGGAGAAGTGAAGAAAGGAGGGAATTTATCCCAGGAGGTGCAGGGGGAAGGAAGAGCAGGGGGTGTGAGGATTTCTCCATCAGCTCTGCCACTGCTCCTGTACCTGAAATAACCACTTTGTCTTTAAAAAGCCAAAACTGAGAGTTAACCACAGTGCAGAGCATTTACAGATTCCTGCATGAGCCACATCACAGAGGTACAAATCACTTTTATCCCACCCTGATGTTGTTTGATGCTTTCTAGAGGGGAACTGTTATGTTTATTTAATAGTTTGGATAGACCTGGGTATGTGGAATCCCTGGGGTGACGTGAGAACCTTGCTCAGGTGATTGTGAATTCAGGTGAGCAGGGCAGGGTTTGGATGCACCACAGCCTTGTTTATGTAAAAGGAGAATCTGGATAATAAACATTCAGGAGTCATCTGAAGAACAAAAGAATAAAACAGGCTCTTCAGAGCATGGAATTACACCCCAAAAGAAAAGAGGGAAGTGATGCAGTCATGAAAGCTGAAAAGAAACGTTGCTGGATTTATTTGATGGGAAGAAATCTGCACAAAGCTGCTGTGGGAGGGTGGGGATCAGGCTCTTCCCCCAAGGAACAAGGGACAGGATACAAGGAAATGGCCTCAAGTTGTGCCAGAGGAGGTTTAGGTTGGGTATTAGAAAAAATGCACCAAAGGGTCATTTAAGAAGGGAAAGATTGAATTTGGGAAGTTTATTCCTTGGAGAGTTACTCATGGATCTTTCTCCCTCCACCTCCTCCAGGCCTCAGCATTCACAACTTCCTCATGTCAGTGTTGTTATGAAGAAATTAATTCAATAATGATCATGCCCCAAATGAGATCCCAGGTAACTGAGGCTCTCACTCACACTCCTCCTCACCAGGGGAGCCCAGCTTCCCCCCTAATTCAGCCTCCAAGAGCAATGGCCAAATGATGGCACTGAGTCTTCCCAGAGTTTGTGGTGGGTCACATCCAAGTGCCACATCAAACTCTCCCATCTGACCTACATTCCTTAATTTCCAAGTTCCACACTGTTCCTGTGGCTGTTCCTGGGCTCAGCTGCCCTTCCTGACCCAGCTGCTGCCACAGAGCTGCCCATGAGCTCCTTGCTGCCAGACCCTGAGTGCAGCTGCAGAACCCACTGCTCAGGGTTTGCTTATTCCTCAATCCTCCTTTAGTGAACAAAGCCCCAAAATGTGGGAGAAGCCTGCAGGGGATGTGTCACACCCAGTCTGGATTTCATTTTGCTGTTACTGCTATCTCAAGATCACAGAACTTGAGGGAGATGTCCTTTCAAGCCAATCTGGATCTGGTGACCCTGAAGCTTCAACAAACCAAAGTATTTCTTACCTGGGCATGAATCCAGGCCCCAATTTCATCCAGTTTGAGTGCTCCCCCCTACCTGTTCTCTGGAAGCTCTTCCTGGCCCGGGTTTTGGTCTTGCAGAAGCCCCAGGGAAGTGCCAAGCACAGAGACTTTGGTGGGACCTCACATCAACCTCAGCTGATCCACATTTGGACTTGATGAGCCTGCAGATCTTTCCTAACTTCAGCCATTCCCCTGATTCTATGGTTTTATGTCCCCCTGAATGTTGCTTGACCAAAGGAAAGCAAATATTGCCATCAACACTTCTGTGTGTTGGACCTGACACCCACCCTGGAGGGGCCACCTCTGTTTGAGTGGACACCACAGGAGGGACAAACCCAGCCCAGAGGTTTCTGCTCACCTGGCAAAGTCCAGGTCGGCCTCCCTGGACATGGTGATGTTGGTGAGGTTTTGCTGCAGGATGAAGATGTTCCTGCACATTTTCTTGATGCCGGACTCGCTGATGCGCTTGAAGTAGTGGGCGCCGTTGATGAGGATGCAGGAGATGAGGTGGCCCAAACCTGCCAAGGGGGGAAGATATTTAGTGCCAATAATTCATTGTAAAACCCCAGAATGAGCACTGTTGAGTGGTACACGTGAACTGGAACAAGGGATAGCTGCATTCTACCTGGATCAGCCCTCAGTGTCTTCCCTGTGCACTGCAGGACTTTGAAAGTCATTGCAAAACCTCATGTGAGCCACAAATAAACGCAGGGGAGATGAACCAAAACCTGATTTATATTCCCCAAGGTAATCACGCCAGGTGAGATATCAGAAGAGCTGATGTTCTTTACATTTAATTTCTGAAATGGAATGGCTACACTTGGAATGGAAGCTGTGCCACAACAGGGCTGTGCTCATAATATCAACATTTGCCCTGTGGGTTTCGGAGGGAGAACTGAGCCAGAGAGACATCGGAGACATCAACTTTTCTCAGTATGGGGCCCTTTCTTCTGTCTGCCAGAAAAGCCCAGAAATCCTGTGCAGGCATTTGGGTCTTTGAGTGCCCTGTGTTTAAAATCATGGAAAGGTTTGGGTGGGAAGGGACCTCAAAGCCCATCCAGTGCCACCCCTGCCATGGGCAGGGACACCTTCCACCATCCCAGGGTGCTCCAAGCCCTGTCCAACCTGGCCTTGGACACTTCCAGCGGCAGCCACAGCTTCTCTGGGAAACCTGTGCCAGGGCCTCCCCCCCCTCCCAGCCAGGAATTCCTTCTCAGTATCCCACCCAACCCTGCCCTCTGGCACTGGGAAGCCACTCCCTGTGTCCTGTCCCTCATGCCTTGTCCCCAGTCCCTCTCCAGCTCTCCTGGAGCCCTTTTAAGGTCTCTAAGGTTTCCCTGGAGCCTTCTCTTCCCTAGGTGAGCACCCCCAGCTCTCCCAGCCTGTCAAACCCCACATGGGTCTCACTCATCTGTAGGTGACAACAGCACCTCAGTCTGCCTCACCCCCCAGGGGAATTCTGTGGCGCTTTGGGACGAGAATGGAAAATCCTTTATGAAGAAAGGACTGGGAAGTGCCAGACCTTCAAAGATGTACTGGAACTTGTGCTGCTGCAGGCTGGCACTCATGGCCTCCTCAATGGCGCTGATGTCCTTATTGAGCCGCACGACCAGCGGGTCGTAGTCCATGCTCTCCACGTTGGCCACGATGGCATAGTTGCCTTGTTTGGCCAGAGGGATCAGGTAGTGGAAACAGTGAACCCTGGGAGGCACAAGGGAGAAATATCACAATGCAGCAAGCCTGATGTTAAATATCTGTGGGATGCAGAGTGTTGTTTTCCTTTTTCCAGCTGGTAAGAAATAACAACCTCAGGAAAGGGGTGGTTATGTTTGGTTATGTTATTATGAAATGCATCCTCCTGTTGTCACTGTCCAATTTGAGAGATGGGTACAACAGACCCTTCATGACAAATCTGATTTACATCATCCCATTGTTTTTACCCAAGATCCCTCAACTTTCACACTTCAATACCAATGCTCCGATAAAAACTCCTTCCCTGCTCCTAACAGTGACAACTGGCAGGACCAGTGAGGCAGGGGACATGAAATGATAATTAACATTGCAAGGTTGTGCTTATTGCCAAGCATTTAACACGACTGCAGCTCTTTCCTGTTCACCAACGTACCCAACCATCATCCCTCCATCAGAGGAGAAATTTCATGCAATCAAATCCCCTATTAGGGTTCTGAAAAAAATTGTAATTAAGTCGTTTCTCTCAAAGTCAGAGAGGAAAGTGCTGGGAACAGCAAAATCCACAGCAGAACCCCTTCTACTTTGGGGATTCCTGGGTTTCTCCCAAGCCACTCAGTGGGGACAGAGTTGCGTTCTTCTTCCACCAGAGGAGGTTTAGGTTGGATTTTGGGAAAATTTCTCCATGGAAAGTCCTGGCACAGCTGCCCAAGGCAGGGGTGGAGTCCCCATCCCTGCAGGGATTTAAAGGCCATGTGGATGTAGCACTTGGGGACATGGGTGGCCTTGGCAGCGCTGGGGAATGGTTGGACTTGATGATCTTGAAGGTCTTCTCCAACCTGAATGATTCCATGGCTCTGAAATTCACCTGTCAGGGCAACATGGCCCAATCAAAGCCTGGTGAGAATCCCTGGCCCTTGGAGCATAACTCAGGATGAGCACACTGAGGCAGAAGTTCACACCAGACTGGCCCAAACCCTGGGTTCTGCACTGGGGTGTGAGAAGCTGTGACAGAGATGTCCTGGCTTTCATGTTCTCTGGAAGACACCCTTGCTGTGGCCATCTCAAGCAAGTTCAATTTAGGGCACTTCCAAGAGTTAAGCCATCTGTTTGTACACTTTACTGTCTGCTCCTGTGTAATTTTATTTTTTTTTAATAAAAAAATACTGTAGCGGACATGAAGCACTCTAAAATTCCATGGTTATTTATCACAAAAGATGTTTCCATCCACAGGGCTTGGAGCAACCTGGGATAGTGGAAGGTGTGTCCCTGGTCATGGCAGGGGGTGGAACTGGGTGATCTTTAAGGTCCTTTCCAACCCAAACCTTTCCATGACTGTAGGAGATGATTCCGTGGAATGGTGAATGATCTGAATGTGGCAAAGTGTTTCCTTTGAGGAGGCAGATACAAATCCAAGGAGCAGGATCTCAGTGACCTCAGGGGGATGTCCAGTGGTACTGGAGGAGGAGAAGACAACACCAGGCTGGTGTTGGCACTTGGAATGAACAGGGGTCTGAGGGAGGAAATAGTCCAGGGGACAATTTTGCCATTCCAAATCCATTTGGCTGCTTTGGTGTCTCCTCAGGCTGCATCTGCAACTGCCAGAGGTGGGATAAATTCCCAGACTTTTCCCAAAAGTGCTCTGAGTGCCTGCTGAAAGCACAGGGATTTTGTGAGTGAACTCCCACTGTGCTGCACACCTTGGAAATGGCCCAGATCCAGGGAATGGCTGTAGGAACAGCAGGGAATCCTGCCAGGAACAGGCACCAGAGGGACTGGAATTTCCTCTGTCACTGCAGGTGGTTGGAAATGCAGAGTGAGGGACACAGGGAAGCTTCCACCCCACTGGGTTTTCCTGTTGTCAGCATCTCTCCTTCTCAGCCCTTCCATCCACTGGGCACAGTGATGTGGTCTGGGGCATTTGCAGCACCAAACTGGGCTCCTGTTGAAGCACTGGAGGAGGTGGGCAATGCCCTGCTCTAAATAACAACAGAATTTATCCCTGAATTCCATTTCCACTGATTTTTGCTTAACGCAAGTGTGATGAAAAGCCCCAGAGGCCAGAAACCCATCCAGGCTGGTGCCCATCCCACAAGTCCAGATTACCTCAGGCATCACCTCCTATGACAGCACAGCTGGAAAGCTGCTCCATTTCCATACCTGAACCACTTTTTCCTCAAATCCTTCCAAGCCCAGCTCATCTGGGATGCCTGCAACCCAGTGCCCAGCAGATGATGGATGGCAGGTTGAAGGACTGCTGACAAGAACTAATGTGGATTTTTTTTCAAAGCTACACAGTGACTCCACCAGAGCTCTGCCTGTGCACACAGGGACACAACGTGGCCCAGGATGTGTCACAGGAGAACAAACTGATGATCCATCAAATCTCACTGCCTGCCTCTGACATCCCCTTCTATTTGATGCTTCAGAGCAAAGGAAAGCAATGAAAATACACCTGGCCTACACAACACTCCAGGGAAAAGCATCTTCCCAGCCCTGGAGTGGGCAGCTGGCAGCCTGAAGAAAGGGATTTGCTGCCTTTGATCTTTGCATGTGAAGTCAGAGACTTCATAAAATTATCCAGCCCTCTAAAAAAATCCAGCTGGCTCCCCAGTTCCTGTTACTGTTTGAAAAAGTAGGAGGAGAAGCTTCTATTTGCAATCAAAAAAAAATGTGGAGACACCTGTTAGACCATGAAAACACCACTGTGTTATTTTATAAGGACAAAGACCCCCCAAACCAGATTTTTCCTGTTCTCTGATCCATAACCATGGGATCACAGAGTGGTTTGTGTTGGAGGGACCTGCAAGATCATCCAGTGCCACCCCTGCCATGGGCAGGGACACCTTCCACTGCCCCAGGCTGCTCCAAGCCCTGTCCAGCCTGGCCTTGGACACTTCCAGGGATCCAGGGGCAGCCACAGCTTCTCTGGGCACCCTGTGCCAGGGCCTCACCACACCCACATTAAGGAATTTCTTCCTAAATTCTCTCTTAGTTAAGATGCAGACCTCCCTAGGAAATTCCATTTTGAGTATCCTGCCTCCATCCCACATCTGGCCAACCACAATTTTGTGCTCTGGCATTTCTGGGCTCACCTTTGATGCTGCAGTGGACAAGTTTATCTGTCTCATGCTAAAATATGTATTCTGGATAGAATCTTCAGCTGCAGCCCCCCAAGATCCATCCATGCCCAAATCCAGGGTGTTTACCTGACTTCCAAGTGCAGCACCAGCAGGCAGCGATCGGCCATCTCCTGGAAGGACCTGGCCAGCTCACTCAGGGTCTGCAGGATCTGCTCGGATGCAGGAAGGTGTTCCATGCTGGCATGGCTGTCCTGGCCTGGGGACATGGCTGGCAAGAGAAAACAGAGTCCATTTGTGACATCCTGCATCCCAGCCAGAACCTCCTGTGTGCTCCCATCCCAGCTCTGGGGCTTCCCTCCACCTCCAGCTGAGCAGCAACGTCTCTGCTTCAGGAGTGCTTGAAGGAACAAAGTGCTCCTGCAATGGATTAAACTCCAAAGTGGATGTGAGGGGTTTAATCAACCACCAGGACACATTTGCCTGGGCAGAGATTGCTCTGGGATGAGAATTTCTGTGGCTGCAGAATCCAGGACCATTTGTCTTGCTCTGCTCAGAGGGAGGGAAGAGCTGCTTGGCAGCCAAGGCACAGCACCCACAGGTGAGAGGGTCCTTTTTGGTCAGCACAGACATCCCCATTCCGCCTCAGGTGAGTCTTTACCTGCCCCCCACCCCTTCAGAGGAGCCTGCCTTTGTTTTTGTGACTAAACCACAGCTCTTAGTGAAGCAATTGAACCACAGGCAACACCTATGAGGTCATGGACCATTTCCTTCCCACTGAGACCTCCTTGAAAATCCTCCTGGGATTTTATCCCAGCCACGAGAGCAGCTCTAACTCTGTAACCTTCATCCCTTGAGCTTCATCGCAGGGCCTGACCCCTGAACTTCCTCCCTGCAGCCACTTGAGCTGAGAAGCAGCTCCACTAACAAGAGGAACACGCTGTCATCACACATTCCAGCCTAATTAGAGGAAGTGCATCCCAAATATCTGAGTTCAAGTCCTTGCTCAAGCAGCACTTTAGAGCTGACATCCTGCCTGGGGTGATTAGCAGCGTTTGAAATCAGGCTGCCCTGCTTGCACTTGAATTAAATAATGGGATTGCAAGGGATCTCCTGGATCATCCAGTCCCATCCCCACAACGCCTGTGTCCCAGTACAGGTTTGGGTGCCATGTTAAAGCTGTTCCGATTTCTACCCTTGCTGCCTCCTTAAAACACTTCACTAACAGGGAAGGTAAAGTCTGGGATCTCAATTCCAGCCTGAACTTGTTCACTGATGTTTCATATCTGGTTCTTTACATGGCAACATTATCCTCCCCCTTACAGAGTTCTCTATTCCTTGGGGAGATCCCATCTCCATTCTCTTATGGAATTCATCCATCTCCATTCTTTGTAGAATCACAGAACCTTTTAGGTTGGAAAAGCCCTCTGAGATCATCCAGTCCAACCATTCCCAGCACTGCCAAGGCCACCAATGCCCCCTGTCCCCAAGTGCCACATCCACTTTGAAATCCCCCCAGGGATGGGGGCTCCACCACTGCCAGCCCTTTCCATGAGGGAATTTTCCCAATATCCACCCTGAGCCTCCCCTGGCCCAGCCTGAGGCCGTTCCCTCTCCACCTGTGCCCGTTCCCTGGGAGAAAATCCCAAATCCCCCCTGGCTGCCCCTCCTGGCAGGAGCTGTGCAGAGCCAGCAGGGCCCCCTGAGCCTCCTTTGCTCCAGGCTGAGCCCCTTTCCCAGCTCCCTCAGCCCCTCCTGGGGCTCCAAACCCTTCCCCAGCACCAACACAACTCTGCAGAGGAAGGAGCTGCACATCCCCAAGGAACTGCTGACAATCAACTTCCATTTTGATGGAGACTCATTTAAGTATATGTCACTTTTGTCTGGCCACAGAACTGCTTTGAGAGAGGAACTTACACTGATCTCTGGATTCAACACTAAAAATAATTGGCCTGAAATTAAACACACCCTCACATCTACCCAAAAAGGAAAAAAACCAGCAAGGTAGGAGATAAAAATCCCCGTGTTTTTTGTGCAAAACAAATTGAAACAGGGGTAAACATACAAGAGAGAACTGTGCAATTAAAGGAGTGTGAGAAAGCCAAGGGAAAAGATTTCACCCAGCCAAGTGCCTAAATGTGCATCTAAATGTTCAGTGAATTAAACCTGATAAAAATGTGCATGGATGAAGCCATGGAAAACACAGAGCCTGGAATTAAATGATTTTTGATACCCAGAGCAGCTGAGGCTGCCCCTGGATCCCTGAAGTGTCCAAGGCCAGGTTGGACAGGGTTTGGAGCAACCTGGGATAGTGGAAGTTGTCCCTGTCCAGGGCAGGGGGTGGAATGAGCTGATCCTTGAGGTCCCTTCCAATCCAAACTATTCTATGAATTAACTCTGTGAATTAACTCCATGAATGAACTCCATGAATTAAGCTCCCTCAGGAACTCTTGAGATTACAGCAACATTCATGGAATGTGGGTTTTTTTTTTTTAAACAAGGAACACGGTGAGAAATTCATAGCCTGGCAAATACTGCTGGAAATAATGAACTGGCCTGGAGTGTAAAAGAGAAATAAGAGGGAAATGAGAGTGACAATCCAGCCAGGCTCAGTGGGAATGACAGGGATTCTCCTCCCTGACATCCCTCCAAGCCTCTCTCTGCTCACTCAGCTCTATCCCACAAAGAAAATCAAATTATCAGCGAGGGGGTGCTGGGCTTATTTGCACAACACCTAATTTCCAGATAAGGGTGTTAAGAGACAATTCTCTCAGGGAGAGCTTTGGAAAAGCTGTTTGTCCAGCTGCCTCCCACCTTTCAGCTGGGACACCTCCAAGGGACACTGCTTTCCCTGGAGGGTGGCAGCACTTCAGCTCAGGGTCAGGTCTAGGGATGCTTATGAGAAAGCAGCAAACCCCACCTTTCTTATGCATGAAAAAACATCTGTTTTGAGCCCAAATTCCTCCATTTGGAGTAGTTTTTATTTGCCTGGAGATGGACTTGCTGCAGGAATCATCTCTCTTGAGCAGAGGCAGCTCGCTCCGGAGATCCCGCCCTGCGAGCCCTGGAGATGGATGGAGCCATCACCCAAAAAAGCAGGAGTCAGCTCATTCCTGCTGCAGAGAGATACACACACCATTCTTCTCCTCTGCACAATTCATTTGCAGCGCTTTAAGTGAAGCTGTAATTATATTTGTCAGTGGAGATAAGAGGAGGAGGGAGACAGGGACAATCTGCTCCCTGGTTGAAGCACTGAAGTCCTTCTGGGTGTTCAGAGCCCCCCTGGCAGGGAGGAAGCTCAGGTGGGGGCTTGGGGGATGAAACTGAATTTCTCCCGTGTGCTTTTGCTTTTTGAGATCAAAGGGAGCTTTTCAGAGCCCATCAATTTTCCTTTCTTCTCTGGACATCCAGAAAGGAGCAGCAAGAAAATCCCATTCCTTTAAGTCTCACTCCAGACAGTTTTACTCCATCATCCTTGGCAGCACGGAGCCACTGAATGAGCTGGAGCAGCAAAAAATAATCAGAGCCTAAATTATTAAAAGGCTGTTGAATTAAAAATGTCATTTGGAGCTGGCTGTGGAGCTGGGCAGTTCTTTGAGAAAGGCTGAGCCTTCCTGTGGGTGTGGACCCACCACACTCTGCAAAGGGAGGGATCTGGACTGCTGGAGTGCTGGAAAAGGGAAAAATCATCTGGAATTCTGGAAGAGCAGAGCAGCAGAGCAGCAGCCATCCACTTCTTCCCCTTCCCTCTCCTCCTTCCATTTACACCCATTTGAACATCAGCACACCTGGCCAACACAACACCCAATGTCTTGCTCCTTTATCATCCTGGGGCCTGCACAGATTCCTTTGTCTGAGGTGAATTTTCCATGCTGCTGGACAACAGTTACAGTTTTGTCTGGGATTTCTCCTGCCTTGCTGCAAGCACAGCCAAGTCCTCTCCCTCCGAGGGAAAAGAAACGTTTCATTCCAGCAAAGCAGAGAAAAATAAACTCAACACACACCCTGTCACCAACCATTTCAATCATTCTGCAGCTCCACGGTGCCTCCTGACAGGTTGTGCCTTGTAAATCGATGGATGGAAATTGCCAGACCTCTGGAATATTAAACAAAAGCTGCTGTGCTGCCCCTGAACAAACCCCTGGAGCCACTGTGACCACTGACAGATCCCAGTGCTTTAACAGCACCAGGAGCAAAATCAATGCAAGGAGACAAACTCTGCAACCTGAACCTGAGAGAGGAACCTCCAACACAGCACTCCCTAATTTGTTTGCCAAGGTAAAGGCTCACAGAGACATTTTACAGTTCTACTGGGAGGAAATCCTGCTTTTTGGGGGGAAAGAGATGCAGCATCAAACTCCTGCTGAAACCCCACAGGTCACATTAAGGACCAGTCCAACAGCTCCTAAATTTTAACTTCTTCCTCCCTTCCCCCTCCAGAAGAGGTGACTCCAAATGAATGCCAAATAAACAAAGGGAAAAGGGAATTTGTCATGGGTTATGTGCTGGACTAAGCCTTTGGAAACTTGGAGTTCACTCTTCTCTCTGCTGGAGACTTTTCTGGGGATCTCAGGCATCACTTTCTCTTTCTGTGCTTTAGTTCCCAGCAGGTAAAACCTGGATAATGTGTTTTTATCCATCACTGCCATTCCAGTTCTCCACATCTCCCCTTCCCACAGCTTTTAGCACCTCGAGGAGATGATGCCCCTGGAAGACAAAATCACTACTCAAACACCTACAAAAAGGAGAGTATCTGTTATTTAAAGGAAAAAGTTTTGGGTGAAGTTGGGGAGAATTAGATACATGATTATGTGGGGTTTTTAAAGGGGAGAGAGAGCAGGGTGTGAACATCAGACTCAATATCAAGGAGTTACTTCAGCAGGATTTCTGCCAGGACACCTCTGCCTTCTGAACCCAAACAGCATGAAAAAAATGAACAATTTTAAAAAATATTTCACTGTTAAAAAACCCCCACCTCTCTGCTAAGCCATGGCCTGTCCCTCTGGGACACAGCTGAGCAAAGGAAAACTACTGTGGTGAGTAAGAACTTTGTGGGGTGACAGGAACATCACTGCCCCCCAAAAGGTCACACCAGGGCCACAGGGCTTCACCTCCATGTGTTTGGACAAAGCCAGGGGAGCTGGGAGATCAAAAACCCTAAATAACCAAAGAGACAAAGCAGACCCACTAGAATGATTCTCCCTGTGGGAATAAACTCTTCCTGTGGGTTTGTATCTTTGATCCATCTTGATCTAATGTGGAGTGGGAGCTGTCTGAGGAGCAGGGCCTTCCCTTTTTGTCCCTATTCCCTTTTTATCCCCTTGTATCCTTGCAAAGTGCTCTGCACACCCGTGGTACTCAACAAAAAATGAACAACTTTATGCAGCCCTTTTGGCCACTTGGACCCGTTCCTGGCTGCAGGAAGCTCCAGGGTACAGATCCCTCACTGCCTTCTCCTGAACTGGTGCCTTTGGGGACCTCAGAGCTGCAGCTTTCTAGAAAAGCACTGGAATGAGCCATAAAATCTGGCACTGGGTTTTGATTCTCCCCAAGTTCATGAGATTTATTTCACATCTATGGGAATTCAGGAAGCAGAGCTGGATTTTGGAGTTGACATCTTCCCTGTGGTTCTCAGAGGTGTTGGACCTCTTAGATATGGCCAAATAGTTGAAATGTTCACACAGATATTGCTTCTTTTTACCTCAGTTGGTCTCTTTTGTAGAGTTTAAATCCAGAGAAATAAAACACCACAGGCAATGATTTCTCCCAAGATTTTCAAGGTCACAGAATGGAAGGGAATAGAGAATATTGGAAAGGACCTTCAAAGGTCACCCAGTCCATCCTTCAACATATCTGGCACCCAACACTTGGATTGGGGATGTCAGCTGTCTTCCTCACATGGATCCAAAGGGAAAGGCCATTCCCATGCAGCTGCCAAGGATGCACATCCTGCTCTGACCTTCCCCAGAGATGGATCCAGGGTGAGCTTGTCCCTCCAGGCACCTCCTCCTGCACACACTTGGTCTCCACAGCCAAATGTGGGAGGTGCTGAGCAGAGGTGGTGACAGCACCGAGTCTCCCATGCCAATCCCAAATCCTCCTCCTTGTCCTGCAAAGCTCTGGGATACAGAGAATATTGACCTGCACACGTGGGCTGAGCAATTGATTGGCACAAACACTGGGATTCTCCTTAAAACAACACAAATGCCAGGAAAGGACAACTTCCAGAGAGACCTTTCCAAAGAGGGATGGGAGGGTGCAATTTTCCACATATCCAGCATTTTACTGGGAATTCACCTTTTACTGGGAACAATGGTAAAGACACTCACTGGTGCCAAAGGGACAACACTTAAAGGACAAACAGAAGAAAAGAGAAAGTGAGCTCATGGAGAGCTGCTCATTGATACATCCCACAGTCAATTTCAGCTAATGAATCCTGTTTTCTAGCAGAAAAATCAGGGCTGTATTGGAAGAAACTTAAGGAAGGGATTTTCCCGTGCAAATCTCCTCGAGGTTCTGACAGGGATACGCAAGGAAGAACTGCAAGAAAAAAAGGGAAGAGAGAAGGAAAAGGAAAGCAAAAAGACAAAAGTGAAGGCTGGCACTGAGAACTTCCTCCCATGGCCTTTGTGCCCTGCACTCCACGTTAAAATTCAAGTGCAGGAGAGGGGACAAGGCTGGAAAAAAGCATCCCGACCTCGAGGGTGATAAGGACGGGCTGCAGTCCCCATCAGCTCGGTAAACACTAATGATGAGCAGAGCCCAGGCTGTCACTGGTGATAAAGAACAGCCTAAACACTCTATTAGTTTTTCATTTGGTGAATTAATGTTTTTTATGGCGTGTGTACACTCGGCACTTAATGAATTGTCTCGTTAGAGCTGCCTGCCGAGCTCCTCGCCTGCCTCCACTGCCAGGCATAAATTTCCCCAGGAAATTAGCACTTTTAAAAAAGGCAATAACTCCTCCAAAAGGGGTTTGTTTTCCATTGCTCGCTGCAAATATGCAGCCTTGGGAAAAGGAATTTTTTTGGGGGGGGAAAAAGGAATCTGCTAAATAAAAACAGGGGTGAGGTGAAAAGTGTGATGGGAGGCTCGAGCTCCATCGCACGATAACCCTTGGAAGGTTTGGTTGATCAACACTTTAAAGTCTGGAAAAGTCTGAAAAAGGCTTGAAAAACACCCAAACCTGCTTGGTTCATTTTAAAAAACTCCAAAGAACAGGTGTTTTTCACTAAAAAGCTGGGTTTTTTCACTGAAGGAAGCAAAATTGTGCAGGGAGAAGGAAGAGTAGGATCCTAACACAGGATTAGGAGCACAGTTGACTTTCCTATGGAAGGATGTCCCTAAAAAGTCCAGGATTTGCTGTTCCAGTGCTCCTCAACTGGGAAAACTCCTCTGTGTTCAGTTTTTCTGTTTTCAGTAATTTATTATGTAATTTTCCCATAACTTGCCCTTCTCAGAATTATTATTTCTTGGGCTGAGTTCTCTTAGCTCAGAAGCAACTTGATTTAGAAGGGTTGGTAAAAACCCTTTCCTCTCTTTTAGAGTTATGGGAAGGATTTTTTTTTTCCTGTTTGGTGGTTCCCACTCTTGTCTGTGCTTCACTTAATTTTCCTTAAAAACAGGGAAAATCACAGTTCCAGTGAAGTCAGTGGAGACACTTCCATCAATCGACAGTGAGCCAAAAACTCACCCCCCTTTTCCTTTCTTTCCTCAGAGTCCTCCAGGATCTTGAGCTGCACCTTCCTAACAAATGCCCCCAAAACCTCATTGCAGGATTTCTCTGGGCCTGAGAGGGATGTATTTCTAAAAGAACCTTAAATCTCCCACTCTGTTGGACTCACTGGAAGAGAAAGCAATAAAATTGCTGAAGCTCAGCTGTGTCCTGATGCCCAGGAGCAAAACTGCTCTTTGCAAGAGGCAGGGACAAGGTGAAGAAAGTGCAATGAAAATAAACCCAGTGAAACAGATACTTAGGAATCTTTTTTTTTTTTTTTACAGTTATAGACAGAAGTGGTTTTTTGAGGGCTGTTTGTTTTTAACAGATTGGTTTGCAAAGCAAAGAGGAGCAGCTGGGAGGGCTGTGCTGGAAAACAAAGAATGAATGAGTCTTGTCCAGGAGAACACAGAGGAAGGTGGGAATATGAACATCCATGGGCACTACAAAGAGTTTTCATTGGGTGAAGAATGGAAAATGCACAGCAAAAGGAACAAGCACCTGGATCACCTTGGTGCAGCAGGAACAGGAATTATGTTTCCATCAGCTGCACCAACCTCACAGCCTGATTCCTCCACAATTCCTGATTATTTAAGAGTCATTTCCCCCAAATCCCATAGGAATATAAGTGCTGGTTAGATCAGTGACCCAACGGTGATGTCAAAGATTGGCTGCACTTTTGAGTCCCATTACGCAATTTTGATAATTATTTTGATAATTATTTTGACAATTATTTTGATAATTATTTTGCCCTTTCCAGAGCAGAGCACCTCAGTCACACCAAGGAGGAGCAGGTGGACTTCCTGCTCTTCATCTTTGACATCACTGAGCCATTTTCTCCAGGACGGATAAAAGGACCTTAATGGGATGAACCAACCGCAGTGGACAGCAGGCTCCTTGGAGTCATTCCCACAAAAACCTTGATTTCCTGGCATTACTCACTCGGGATCCTCGTTGTAAAACGTTTGAAAGCCTCGCTAATTAGGTCACTTATTTACATGACAATCCCCTGCGTTTAGGGCTGGTGGGTGGGAGGAAGGAAAGATGGAAGGAGAGTAATTAGTGTAATGATGATGGTTGAGTTAAGTGCTGACCCCACGGGCACCAGATCGATCCCGGGACAGCATCCCGGTGGTGTTCCCCTTGTGGGAGACAAGGAACCATAAATGAGCAGCCAGGGCAGGAAAACAAGGTCTCGTTTCCTCATCCCATTCAAGATTTGATGGAAAGCACTGAGGCTGGGGAAAGCTGCAATCCATGAGAAAAGCTTCACTGCAGACATTCCAGAGGAAAAAAGGCACCAGAAGATCGCTTGGACAGGAAAACAAGAGCACTGAGGTGACACGACTGTGTGGTTTCATTCCCTGAGAACCAGCAAACAGATCTATATTGAAGCTATGAAATTTTATTTTCAAAGTACTAAAAGAAACCCAAAGAACCTCTTCATGCTCAGTTTAATCAAACCAGACATTTTGCCTCTGTGAGGTCAGCAGTGCCCTGCTGCTCTTGAAGATGTCTCAGCATTTTGCCATCCCAAACAGATTTTCCATGGGTTTGGTCCTCCAAAAGCCAACTCAGCCAAGAGGGACCCAGCTGGACTCTTGTTCTCTGCCTGAGTTGCTCTGCTCAGCTCTTGGCTGTAGAACCACAGAAGGGTTTGGGTTGGAAGGCACCTGAAATCCCACCCAGTGCCACCCCTGCCATGGGCAGGGACACCTCCCACTGTCCCAGGGTGGGACATCTATCCAACCTGGCCTTGGGCACTTTCCAGGGATCCAGGGGCAGCCACAGCTTCTCTGGGAATTCTATTCCAGGGCCTCCCCACCCTCCCAGCCAGGAATTCCTTCCCAATATCCCATTTAAAACTCCACTCTTTCAGCTTCAAGCCATTCCCTGGGTCCTGTCCCTCCAGCCCTTGTCCCCAGTCCCTCTCCAGCTCTCCTGGAGCCCCTTCGGGCCCTGGCAGGGGCTCTGAGGCCTCCCAGTTGTTTGCAGCAGCTTTATTAAATCTAAGTCCATTTGCAGCTCCTATCAAACCTACAAATGGTGATTAATTAGCAGGTGATCACCCCTGGTTTGGTCTGGACCTGACAGATCACTGTGAGAAGGGATGGCAGAGCTCCCTGTCCATGCTCAAGGGCATTTCCAGCTGGGAAAACCCAGGAGGCCAAGCAGGTTTCTCATTTCTTCATTAAACACCACCCCAATCCCACTGCAGACCACAGAGGGGTTTGGAGCAGCCAGTGGAGAACATTGGGAATCTCTGCAGCATTCCAGAGCAGGAACAGGCTCAGCTGTGGGATGGACAAGAGGAAGGTCTGTGGACAGATAAAATGCCCAGGAAGAACTTTTCCTTCATTTCCTCTGGTTCTCCTCTGAACCAAGGAGATGTGAGTGAAGTTGCCCAGCACCAGGCTGAACCAGCAGCTCCCAGGCCAGATGAACACCCCGTGCCCAGGGGCAGGCCCATTCGTGGGGGCAAAAAAAAAAAAAATTGGAAATATCACATCAAGGAGGTTCAGAGCACCCAAGAAGGGCAGCTGGCCAGGATTTGTGCACTTGCAGAAAAGCCCCAACTGCTCACGTGGTGGAAAAGAAGAAATATTGGAAAATGAGACAATTCACAAGGCTAAAACACAAAGCTGTCATTTAGATTAAGTCATTTTGGAGCAACAGATATTCACCAAATAATAAAAGCACTCAAGATTTACCTTGTGAATGTAATGGCAGATGTTTTGCATTTGGTGGAAATGTGCAGCTTTTTCTGTTTTAGAAAGAAATTTACTTTTGTTGCCATGATAAAGCCACAGCATTCACCAAGTCCTTCCCCTGCCTGAGGTCAGGCCTGCGTTGATCATCTTTAATCTGGCTTTTAAATAAGGTTCTCTATTAATAGATCTCTTAAAAAAAAAATCAATTCCCCATGAGCAATCAATACAGCAAGATGTGTTACAAGTTCAGTGACAGGAAAAAAAGAAATAAGCTGCAGCTTGAGAGAAATACAGCCCCATTTAAGAGCTGAATTCAGTTCATTAGAAACCCAGGGGTTAAACACAAAGACCTGTCTGAGTTCAGCACTGCTGTGTGGCCTGACTACAAAATGAAAGGCATCAATTTTACCTCCACATCGGGCCTGATTTTCATTTGTGCTGAAACCCCTTCGCACCACTCTGGCAGCAGAAAGGGGCCTTAAAGTGACTGTAAATTACAGCTCCCAGTGGCAGAACTGGGCTCCACCATCAATTTTAAAAGCATCACTGCCTTGAGTGGTGCAGGATGCTCCCCATCAGCCATCAGAGCCTGTTCAGGCCTGGGAAGCTCATGGAAGCAAAGGAGAGGCTGATGATCCTCGGGGGCAAAGTGGCCCAGGATGGGCTTGATCCCCTAATGGCCCTCACGAACCTTTGAAAGGCATTTTGAGATCTGTGGCTGGAAAATGAGATGTAAATGCTGGGTGTTAGCACTAATAAGAGCCAGGCAGGGGCAGGGAAATGCAGGATTTTAGTAAAAAGCTGCAGCAAACCCTGTTTTTTCTCCCCTTTCTTTTGAGTGAAGGGGTAGCTCACTCAAACTGTGACTCTGGGGGGGAAGTGCTGCCCATCTGCAGAACAAAAGGTGAAGGCACCTTCCACACACCCTGGGATTTTGGGGTGAACAGGAGAAAATCTCTGCAGTGGACACAGCCTGGATAAAGAACTGAAGAGGCTGCATGGCCTCAGGATCTGTTTCTAAAGAGGTTTTCTTTGTGTGGAGAAGGCAATGACGGGACAGGAGGTGCCCATCCTCAGACTGGTGCCTGATTTTCCCCTAACCAGAACTGGTAATGCACTAAAATGGTGTCTTTGTTCATCAAGGATGACACAGACAAGGCAGACACAGAGAGAAAGGACACACTGAGCAAATAAAGATTGATCCACCTGAAGGAGATGATGCAAGAGCAGCTCCTGAGCTGTAAACATGGAGCCAGGCTGGGAGAGCTGGGAATGTTCAGCTGGAGAGGAGAAGGCTCCAGGGAGAGCTCAGAGCCCCTGCCAGGGCCCAAAGGGGCTCCAGGAGAGCTGGAGAGGGACTGGGGATAAGGATGGAGGGACAGGATATTGGGATATTGGGAAGGAATTCCTGGCTGCCAAGAGCAGCTGCATTTAAAGGGCAGCACCAACCCCACAAGCCAATGGCTCATCTTTCACCCTCCTCCCTATACACAGCGAGCAACAGTCTTAAAAATGTAAAGATTGTCCCAACTCCCCCATGGTTCATAATAATTCCTTGTCTAAAATATTCAGGGAACCTCAGAAAGCTGAAGCTGCACAAGGGAAAAGGGTGAGGGTGTGTTCTGTCTGCATCTGACAAGGCACAGAAGCAGGAGAGGAAGAGGAGAGGAAACCCAATTCCCATTTTCATAGAAAACCTATTTAAAATTGACTTGACTTCCTCAGTAAATTCATCCTCTCCCAGCAACTTTAATCCTTAAATGGTTATTGTTAAAAAGAAGTTTGTATTCCCTCAAAAGACAAGAGCGAAAGGAAATGACTTTGTCATATCTGACTGGTTCGGGGAAATATAAAATCCAATTCTGAAGGAGAGCAGATAAGGGAAGAGCTATGGAAGAGCCATCAGCTTAGCAAACACTAAATAATGAGGAATGCAGAGACTGCCCAGCATGATAAAACACTCCATTAGCAAGGCTGGTTTTAAATGAGTGATAATTGTGGCACATCCACAGCGAAGGGTGATTGAATTTTTATCTCTGGGAAGGGGCCTTTGACAAGGCTCACCCCAAAGCCCCCAGCAGGTAATGCCCCTTTTTAGGGTTTCCCAAAACCAGACCTGCCCATCTCCACCTTGTGCTTCCTGGATATTTTGAGCTGTGCCGATAAATTCCCTGTTGGCATCCAAGGAAGCTTTGCTGGGAAAGCTGCTGACTTCCTGCAGGGAGAGGATACAGGGCCAGCACCTCCACGTCATGGACTTGTTGGGGATTATGGAATTTCTGGCATTGAACCAAAAACTCTGGTCCTGAGCACTCACTGAACACCTTGATGATGCCAAGACTTAATCTCAGGTTGTTGGGACAGAACAGGGAAACAATCAAAGGATCAAAGTTTCATTTTTAACCACGAGGTCAGAAGAGCCTCTATCATTTCCTACCACTGCCCCTTCTTCCCCTTGTTTCAGATACCCCTGGCATTGGGGTACAGACATTTTAGTATGAAGTTATTACAAAGGAAGATGAATTTTCATTGTCAGGAAGATGCTGCCAAGTGAAATATTACACTTTGTGCTTTTATGTTTATTCACCACTGTGTGCAACGTCCTCTCAGAGGCCTGAAAGTCACGCTCGTGCCCTTTAATATCTGGAAAATATTGATTTATTAAAAAAAATTGAGTTTCAACTAGACCTGAAATTATAAATGATGTTTTATTTTAACAGCTCTGACTGTTAGAACATAAATCCTCAGCCCCAAGAACTCTCCCACTAACTAAATAAATATTTGGCTACTGAACTTTGATAGCATTTCCCACTGGGTTTTGTTTAATTTTTTTTATTTGTTTATACTCCTCTAAAGTGAGAACAGAACAAGTCTTGTCACCCAGGTATTGAGAACTCAAAGGCTGGGTTACAGGAATATTAAAGCTACCTGTAGTAATTTGGGTCTCTAATTGTTAACTGATTGTATAACCTTAATTATTCTTCTGCATCCAAAGAAGTGGCCATGGGGAGCTGAGTGAGGAGTTTAAGGTCCTGCTTCAGAGCAGAGTTGGAAGCCATAGGAAGGGATTTCAGTCACCCAGAGAAGCTCTGCTGCCAAGGGACAATGAATTAATGGAGATAAACCACGGTGGCTTTATTGAGCACCAGCAAATTTTCCTCATTGATTCCTAGAAAGAGAAAGGCTGAGCTGATTTTCAATTCCCAACTCCCAGGAGAGCTCAGCCCTGGCTGCCCACAGCCCTGAGCACCAGGATTGTGCTCCAGATTGGCAAGCCCAGCTACAGAAATTCCCTGCATCCCTCATTGCATCCCCCTGAGTCCTGGGATCCCCTCGAGCTGTGTGGATTTTTATTCCATTCTTTTCTCCCTGGCTCCTCAGATGTCTCCTTCCACACCCCAGGCAGCAGGGGATGTTGAGTATTTGTCAAACACACAATATTTTATTTCAGGGCCCTTGGGCAGGAGGAAGAGCTCCAAACAGAGCATGGCCACCTCACCAGGGTGACATGGAGCAGCTTTTGGGAATGTTGGCAGGTGAGACCAAACCCTCTTCTCCTAGGACAAGATGAACCCCATGCCAACAGAGCTGTGGGGGATTCCTCATGAATTAATGGAAGTGGAAAGTTTTAGGTGGGAAGCAGCAGAGCTGAGCCCATGTCAAGTTTTTCTGGATGTGGCTCTGTGCAGACACCACCAATGACAGCAAGGAGAGGAGAAACAAGACTAATCACACCTCCAGCCCTTTGCAGACAGACAAAAATCACTGTTCCCAGGGAAATGAGTAGAAGCTGAAGCCCAGGGAAATTAAATCATCCCACAAGGCAGCCCCTGGCAGGCAGGAGCAGCACTGGGGTCTCCAGGCTCTGGGGTCTCTGCCCTCCTGGCACCTCACCTCATCCAGAGATGCCGCTGCAGGCTGAACACCAGTGACACACACAGAGCAGCGTTTTCCTCATTAAACCCTGTCTAATTGCTCTTGGAATTCCTAACACCCATCTCTTTTTAAATATTCAGCGACCTGGTGATGCTTCAGAGCGCAGCCACTTGAGCACTGCTTCCTGCTCCTGGGAATGCCATCAGCAGCAATTCCTGGGAAGCTCCAGAGCTGCAAGATCTTTGTGAGCTCCTGGGGATGCTCCTGGAGCCCTCCCACGTTGCCAGGAGGAAGAAAAGAGATGGAACCGTTTGGCTTTCTGCTTCCCTCTGAGAGGAACCCGCTTTGAAAGCAGGAACAGAAGGTGTTCATTCCTGCTCAAATCCCACATTTATGCTGTTCCAACCCCGAGGCAAAGGTTTCCCATGGGAAGTACTTACTCTGGGATGCTGAGAGGCTGGAGAAAGCTGCCTTGGTGCGTCCTGCCAGCCACTCCAGGCTCTCGTGCAGGTTGGCCAAGGCCTTGAGGTCGCTGACGTCCCGCAGGATCTCCTGCTGAGGGATCAGTTTGTCTCCCAGGTTCCCAATGAGAACTTCGGATTCTTTGCCAAAAGCAGCCCTGAAATGCAAAGCCAAGGCACCCTCAGGAATGTGGGATGAGGGAAGAGCAGGAGGAGGCCTCAGTTACACCTCAGGGAACATCAAACCCACCCTTGTGGGACCGTTCCAGAGATGTCTGGGGGAGCTCCAGAGAACAACCCCTCTACCCCAGTGTTACAAATGATACAACCTTATAAATTTCACTTTATTTCTCTATGCCTTTGCCTTGGCAAAAAGGAATTTTAAAAGGTTTTTTTTTTTAAGGCATTGCTACACCAAGCAATGGGAGTTGCCCAAAAGATAATGTCAATTAAAAGGTCATCAATGCAACATCAGTGGCCATCAAGAAACATCTGCCCCCTGGCAGGGCTGGGGACTCCTGGCCTGGAGAAGACTGATCAAGAAACCAAAGAATGAAGACCTAATTAATGTAGAATGAAGACCTAATTAACATGGAAGGTGAGGAAATTCGGATCCAAAGAAAAACTGAATTCTGGGGGTTGCTTAATGGAAGATCAATGAACTTTAAAACAGTTCACCTCTATGGGTTTGGACTGTATAAAGTTTTTGGGAAATCTAGTAAATGTTATGTGTAGTGGAATGAATTTCCCTGCACAACCCGGGCACTGTGTGGGTGAAATTATTTCTATCACATCCTGGCAAAATAAAGTAATGCCTGAGTTCTCTAACACTGAAAATGTTGCTGGAGAGTTTTTGTTTTCCCCACAGTTTCAGTGACACCAGGGAGCTTCTTTCCTATCCTTCTCCTTGCATTTCTAATTTCAGAATTTCACCTCATTCCTCACAGTTCCACCAACTTCATCCCCAATCAACTCTCAGCCCTCATCACCCCACCCAGCATTTTCACCTTGCTTCCCTGGGATTCCTATAAATATCCTAAGCAATATATCCTATAATAAAAAATATCCTATAAATATAATAAATAATATCCTATAAATTCCTATAAATTCCCTAATATTCCTATAAACATCCCATCTTTCCCTGGAAATCAACTCTTCCAAGCCCTGATTCACTTTTCTTTCCTCCTCACATCCATTAAAACGAAAAAATCCCAATGATTTATCATGACAAAGGGACAGAGAAATGATTTGGAATGTCAGTCCACGAATTATTTAACTTAAGGAGATCCCACCTGGTGAAAAATAATGACCCAGAGAAACAGGTTTAACCCAAAAAGCTGCAAAGAGATGTGACTCTTCTACCACATTCCACGTTTTGCATTCAGATTTAGGTTTCCCAGTCCTGGTCTCCATGAAGAACATGTTTGGTTATGTCCCAGAGGAATTTCCACGGCAAAAAAAGAGACTCCACATGACTTTTTGGGTATCATTAGGATGAAAAAAATCAAGACACAGCTCCTCCATCCAATTCCAAGAGCTCCCAGCTGAACCCGAGTGCATTTCACTGTCAGATTCCAAGGGAGGCACATTTACCCTGGTCCTCAGTGCACTCTTCCCATCATTAGCTGCTCTGTTTTTGTTGGGAATTTGCATTCCACTTCCATTCAACTTTGCAAATCACATCCTGTCATTAGCTCCTTTCTGAACTCACAATGAGGAATCACTGCTGAGCAGAAGAGCTGCAAGGAGAGCAGCAAAATCACCACACCAGTGGCACTTTCTGTTCTGTGGGAGCAGTTTTATTGCCAGGTTTTTATCCCCAGATTTGTGGGACTTCACTGGCACTTGAGAAAAAAAAATACCAAAAAACCCCCAACCACGACATGGCTTTAAATTGCTCAACTGGATTCATTGCAGGCAAAAAAAATAAAAATAGCCTTCATGAAAAAGATCTTTTGGATGAGTTTCTTCAGCTTGACAAATAAAAATCTGCTTTTGGTTGTTACCTGATTGTTATGGTTTGAGAGGAATTTCATCTGTGGCTGTTCCCGAGGACTGAGACACAGGAACTTCTCCAGCTCCACTGGATTGTGGCAGTGGAAATTCAGCTGTTCTTCCTCTCCATAAGATGAGGTTCATTTTCACAGAATCATAAATTAATTAAGGTTGGAGAAGCCCATCTAAGACCATTCCCAGCACTGTCAAGGCCACCACTGCCCCATGTCCCCCCCAAGTGCCACATTTGCTGTTTCCCCCCCAACCAAACCACTCCTGTGGACTCAGACCACACCAAATCCCACTGGCAACTCCATCAATCACTCAAAAATTAAGTAATTAAATATTTAGTGTATTTCTACCTTTGTTAATGTGATTTTCCAACACAAAATGCTGTAGAAAAAGCAGCTTTATTTGGGAAGCCCAATTTCAGAGCTGTTAAATAAGGAGTCACCACACCTGCCCACAACCAGAATTTATTGCAGGGACAACTCTTGTGCCTTCCCACATGCAAAGAGGAAAGATTTTGGCTTTGGATGGATAAAACCTGGGCATGAATAATACAACACTTCCAGTCAGCCTGGGGAAAATCCATATACTACAAAGCTGGTTCCTGTCTTTGCTCCTGGGAGGAATACAAATAAAGGCCTGTATGGGAAGCTCTAAAATATTGTTGGGATCAATGTGATTCTGCCTCTTTGTATCCAAAGAGCTGCAAATCCATTTGTTTGCTTTAATCCAAACTGCAGAAACCCCAGTTCACTCTTTCACACAACCTGAGGCCTGTAACAGAGACAACCTCCAACAAGAAATTCCCTTTTAGGAGAGAACTTTAAAGAGTTCTGGTGGATTCCTGTAATTTTAATTTAAACCTGCTGGTAGCAAACATCACCCTGAAGCAAAATTTTTGCTGCTGTTCTGGTTGCCTGCTTGAAAAAATATTCACTGCTTCCCTCTCTTTGTCTTTATTAAACCTGCAAGGCTGAACACAATGGGAAAAGGAGATAAAAACTCCAATCAACTGAATATCCATCCTGGACTCTGCTGTTTGGAATATGTGCTGGACTCTGCTGTTTGGAATATGTGCATTAAAACAGCATTTCCATGCCTCTGATTCCCAGAGTTTCCCAGCCAGATAAATCCATTTGTACCTGGAAGGGCAAAGTGAAGGAAGAGCCAGAACATCAGAGGGAAAATGGGAACATGGAATGGTTGGGTTGGGAGGGACCTTCAAGATCATCCAGGTCCAGGATGGGACAGGGACACCTCCCACTGCCCCAGGCTGCTCCAAACCCTGTCCAGCCTGGCCTTGGACACTTCCAGGGATCCAGGTCCAGCCACAGCTTCTCTGGGAATTCTGTTAAAGATCATAATAATATTTGCATTGGTTTCATTGCCCTTTGCAGCTTCTTTTGGGTCAGCAGATTTCTCTATGTATTTATGTCACATATAAATTTCTGCAATCTGGTTTTTATTCCTGCACTTCAACCACAGAGTCAGCCTGGAGACTGTGCTTAAAAACTGTGTAGAGAAACCACCCAGGCAGCCAGATTTCCCCTTGATTAATTCAAAGACATTCTCATTATGTTCAAAAGGTGGTTTGTTGCTTCACCCTGCCCAGGAAGTTGTTCAACTACCACCAAGAAATCAGGCAAGCACCAAAACAAATAACCCACGTGGGGGGTTTTTGTGCAAAGAGAAACTTTCTGAAATGATTTGCTGCCACAAGAACAAAAAAAACCAAAAACAAACAGCTCAGACATCTCACTCCTTTCAAAGATTCAACACCTGAAGGGATTTTAAAAATTCAGCACTTGAGGCCATTTTGCAGCACGTCCACACAGGAGTCCTGAGGAAAAGCTGCTGCAAAGGCTCCTCAGTGGAGAGAAATCCACCCCACCAACCCAAGAGGCTTTAAAGGACAGAAGATCCTAAAAATAAATTTATTTGGATTTGAGGTTCATCAGGATTTGCAAAGCCCTGACAACAATTTGAGTCCATGAGGGACTGGGGCAGCTCCCAATCTCTGCTGAGGGGTCACTGCACTGGCAGAAAGCATCGCTAATTGAAAATTTTAAGCTGCAACATCCCATCCTGTCCCTTAAATTTCCTTGAATATTCTGATTTTTTAAAGTTTCTTTTACACAGTTTATTAGAGCACACAAGGAACTGTCACAGAAGATGTGTGGCCCTAAAGATGTGATTTAGCAATCCTGTTAAACAAAGCAGGGGCTGTTGCTAAATCCTTGTGCAGAGGCTGGAAGGGTTGTTATCCTGGGAAATGTTATCCCTGGAAGTGTTCAAGGATGGGGCCCTGAACAACCTGGGCTGGTGAAAAATGTCCCTGCCCATGGAAGAGGCTTGGAACAAGAGGATCCTGAAGGTCCCTTTCTATGAATCCATGAATTCTATGATTTTAAGCTGAATCCCCACATTTCTGCTCTGCATTTCCTCTCCATTCCACACAGTTTAAGGGCACAGAAATTACCCCAAAAAAAAAACCACGTTGGGAGATCTGGGCATTGCTGCACTCATTTCAATTAACAGTGCCAATTGTAGCATTAATAAAACTGGAACTGAAGATTCTTCCTGGATTCAGGTTCAGAATAGATGTAATCCTCAAATAAACCCCCAAATCGAGGCCAAATCCTCCAAAACTTCTTTGCCTTCACAAGACAAGCAAAGGCAGAAGGGAAATCCTGGGATATGGAGGTGTCTTGTGAAGATCCAGGTGCTCACTCAGTGTTACCCCTCCAAGGTGAAACTCTTCATAGTAGCAGGAGTTTTATCAGTTTTCTTGTAGGAAGAGGTCTAGAAATCCCTTTCATATAAAGGAGCAGACTGTCATCAAATGGAAATGCCTCACACCTCTGGAAAACTCAGATTCATAGTCCCAGTATGGGGGAAAAAAAGGTTCCCAGAGGGGAAAAAAGGTCTCCAGTTTGCTGCCAATCTTACAAAAGCATCTTTTCACCCTTTAAAAGTCTTGTGGATATAACAAATAGGGTCTGAGAGACTGCAGAGGGAAATCTTTTCTCCTTGAGAGAGAAGGAAACAAGGGAAGAGAGCCAGAAAAGTGGCAACTGAGAATGGGGGAGCTCAGAGGGAAAGGAAGGGAAAAGCCTCCCCTCAAGGCTTCAGGAAAGGACCTGCAGCAGGAGAAACAGAGACAGCAAAAGAGAATAAAAAGAATGGAAAACTCCAACACTAGAAAAACAGCCACCCCCAGCAGGTGGAGCAAGCTGAGATTCAGCTTTTGAGGAGAACCTTGGCTGCCCAGAGAGGTGGAAGAAGGGAACATCAGCCCACTCCAAGGCAGGAGCTGAGCTCAAGGTTTCTGCCATCCTGGCTCTCCCTTTGCTCCCAGGGAAGGCAAAGTTGGGCTGTCCTGGCAGAGAAGCTGGGGCTGCCCCATCCCTGGAAGTGTCCAAGGCCAGGCTGGATGCACCTTGGAGCAACCTGGGATAGTGGGAGGTGTCCCTGCCCGTGGCAGGGGGTGGAATGAGATGATCTTTAATGTCCCTTCCCACGCAAACCCTTCCAGGATTCTGTGATTCTTCCCCAGTTCCGCTCCCTGGGCTTGCCCAGACTGTTCATTCACTCCGTGGGAATTTACTGCACATTGATCCCTTTGGAAACAGCTCAGTGAGTTCCAGGAGCTCTGTCCCAACCTCCTGAGTTTATCACCTCCAAGCACCTTCTGGAGAAGAGCTCATGGAGCCTTTCTAAATCCCTGCAGGGCACAATCATCCCTCTCCTCCTGTCCCTGTTCCCTGGGAGCAGAGCCTGACCCCCCTGGCTGCCCCTCCTGGCAGGGAGCTGTGCAGAGCCAGAAATTCCCCTCTGAGCCTCCTTTTCCCCAAACTGAGCCCCACCAGCTCCCTCAGCCCCTCCTGGGGCTCCAAACCCTTCCCAGCTCCAGTGCTCTTGCTCATCCTAAACCAAGGGAAGTGAAGAGTAATCCCAAGGGTAATTCCAACCACTTGGGATGATTTGGTGCAGGATCTTTCCACATTGCTTGGATATATCCCATCCCTTTGGTGCAGGGCAAGCGAGGATGAGCATCCTGAAGTGAGCAGGAGAAGCAGGAGGCAGCTGGAGCTCCCTGCAGTCAGGTTATGCTCATGAAAAAAACAAAAGCAGCCAAAGGGAAAGCCCTGTGGCACCTGGAAACGCTGGGAAGTGGTTTTTTCATTGCTCCATTAAATTCAGCCTGAGAACCTGATCCCGAGTTCAGTGCTCAGGAGCTTGTTGGGAGTCAAAAGGGGAGAGGAAAATCCCCAGAGCTCAGGTCTGGATCTCAGACCTACAACCAGAATTATTTGCACTGAGAGGTGACCTTCAGCTCAACGTGAAATGTGAATTCCCAGACACTTCCTCAGCTTCCCAAAGCCCTGGTTTCCCTGTGGGACACATCATCCTTTCCCACTTGCTGCAGAGCTGCTCCAAACCCCAAATTCAGCTCCAAGCTCTTTTCCCACTGCTTTTCCCTCTCCAAGGCAGACCTGGAAGAGCTGCTCCATCTTTGGGGTTTATCAGCAGCATATCTGCCTGGGTAAGGAACTGAGGGATCACCTTCCTAAAGAGATAAGGGCAGTGAATTCCACACTCCCCCCGGTGCCAAACAGCCTTCAGAGCTTTAAAAAACTAATTACAGCAACAGAGGCAGGGCTTTGCTTCCCCTTCTCTCCTTGCCAAGTTCTGAGCTCCTCTAAAATGCTCCATCAGGTCCCTTTGTCTGCCCAACCCCACTGGAATATTAATGGGCAGATTCTGCTGGTCCCTTCCCCAGCCTTTTGACATCTCCTCACACAAGAGATAGTGGGGAGTTAAGACAACAAAATCAATCACTGTCAACAGATATGCAGAGGATTTTTTGGGTTTTTTGCAAAGACATCATGTTTGGATTCTTTTTTTTTTAATTAAACAAACGAGTTACAGGAAAGTTGGGGAAGGAGGGAAAGCTGTGCATTGATCTCTTTTCCTACCATAGGACAGAAACTGGTGGTGAACTTTCAGGACATATTTAATTCACCAATATTCATAAAGGGATGCTGCTGAGTGGTTCCAGCACTGCTGTCTGCCTTCTTAGATGTCCAAAAAGAACATTTCCCCATGTTTCATCAGGCTTGAACCTTCCCTTCCAGGAAGGGATGTGCAGTCCTGTCCCTGCTGGCCAAGGAGAAAGGCCCATGAACATGGAATGTCCAAGTTTTAAATATCTCAGAAGGTTAAAGAGATATTAAAAGGAGCTCTCCTAAGCTCTTCCATCCCAGCCATGGCCCCAAAAACCAAGAAATCCACAGGACATATTTCCCTTTGGCTACACTGCAGTGTCCAGGCAGAGATGGCCTGGCAGAATTATTCCCAATTCATCAGCAGTGCCAAGAGAAAGAAGCAGCAGCAGTGAAGAAATCATGTTCCTTTGTATTAGGAGAAAAGGCTGGAAAAAGGCTGCTTAAATGGAAAGAGGATGACAAAAAATTGGACAAGCAATGAATTTTATTTTGAAGCTTTCAGGAGGGATCTATTCAAGCATCACCAATCCTGGAGGAAGTTTCTAAGCCATCAATGGCTAAAACTGGCCCAGACCAATTATGATGATTTAAATTAATGCTACAGGAGCATTGAAACAGCTCTGGGAGGAACTGGGGCTTCACAGATGATGCTCTGTGCAAACAGATACTGAGAAAAGATCTTTGTCCTAATGCCTGGGCTGAAAAAAAGCCACAGCACAGGAGCTTTTCCCAGGGAATTCAGTGTGGATGACTTAATAGGCTTTTCCTAATGGCTTTCCATTCTAACTCCTCTGATACAGTGTCACAAAATACTTCAATTAATGGGCAGTAAAATGACAATACTGGAATAAAATGACAATACTGGAATAAAATGAACATTATGATCAAAATGTTGGCTCTGTTAGCATCAGGCTGAGCTTGGCCACCCGATTTAGCATCACCAGGAATTTCCCCTCAGCCAGCAGTGCCCAGCACTGGAGCTCTGATATCCCACACTGATGGATCAGGAAAAGCCAGGAGGGTCATCCCAGCACCTTCCCATGCAAGGAAAGGAAGGATAAAGGTGAAGGCAAAGATGGAGCCTCCCTGTTCCACTGGAGATGTTTTTAATCCCTGCCCAAGCTGCACTGTGAGCAAACCCTTCTGGGACCACACACTTCCCATCCTCTCCAGGCTACACCATCCCTGTCACTGGGCTCCCAGGCAGGGAATGAGTAAAATGACAATCTGGGCAAATGAGACTTGTTATTTTCAACAGCTTCTCTGACTCCTCAAGTTTTACAGCCAAGTGCCAATCAAGGAAGTGATGAATAGGGATGGGAATGTGCAGACTCTGGAATCACAGAGGAGCTGTTTCCTCAATGATTCTGAGGCTGAGCCATTCACAGAGTGCAGGGAAAGGGAATCTGCCTCCTTCCAGGCTTTCACTGCCCTGCAAAGGTGGGAACAACCTGGTTTGGACTCAGTGAGTTGTTTCCCTCTGAATTCCCAAAGAATTCCCTCTGGAAGTACTAATATTTTTAATTTGACTCTCATTACTTGGTTCCTGGAGATGGGATGGAGGGGAAACACCCCCAGGTCATGGCTCAAATGAAAGACACCTTTTATCAACACCAGTTTTGGGAATTTCTGCCCAGTACAACCAGTTGGCCCCTCCATTAGGTCACAAAATGCTGCTCCCTTCACCACATGGGTGATGAGGGCAGCACTATCCACCAGGACAAGGCTCTCTCTGCCTGGATTCAAACCAATCCTTCCTCTCCTTCCCCACTCCCAGCCACTTCCCTGACTCAGATCAAGGACAACTCTCCAAACAGCTTTGTTGGAACAACAGATTGAGAAGAAATTGCACCAGGAAAAGTTTAGGTTGGCTATTGGGAAGAAGTTCTTCCCCAGAAAGGCTGCCCAGGGCAGGGGTGGAGCCCCATCCCTGGGGGGATTTCAAAGCCATGTGGATGTGGCACTGACAGGGGTCAATGTGGCCTTGGCAGGGCTAGGAATGATCTCCAAAGTCTTTTCCATTTCCTAAATGATTCCATGATTCTCCTCAGGCCTGGGGAGAGGACAGCTACAAACATTTCATTTCCAGCAGGTCCCACCATTTCTTGCTGCTCCCTTGAAACCCTTTCACAGCTCCCAACAATATTTTACCTTATAAAATCTTCCTCCTCCTCTCTCTTGGGCCTCAGCTGCTTGGGCTGAGCCATGTTGCTCCAGTTGGGCAGGGATTTGAGGAGCCTGCTGATATCATCATCCTTGGCCCAGGATGCGCTGATCACCAGCTTTTCATCCGACTGCACGATGGTCCTGGGGGGAAAGCAGCAACAACCACTTCAGGGAGGAGCAAATTGGGCTCTTCATGCCATTTTCATTTAATTCTGCATTGTTCATGAAAATCCCTATCACATACACGTGTGAGGAAAGGATCCAAAGAGGAATTCCACAATGAGCTCACGTGGAGGGGACAGGAACTGGGGTGGACAGGATATAAAATTCTCTTCAACTCGCAACTCTTGATGGACTTTGAGAGATCCTTCAAGGGGAAAAGAGCCATATTCCCATATCCTCCCAACCCTCTAAATCATTCCAATGTAACAGCTGACCCAACTGGAGGAGGTCACACTGCTCTGCTGTCTCCATGGCTCCTTTGTCCTCTGGAACCTCAGCTGAGCTCAGCAGCCTCTGCCCATCCTGGGAACCTGCCCAGGAACCTGCCCAGGAGGAGCTGGAAGCCACCACCTCACCCCACCCCAGCTGGCCCAGCCTGGGGAGCAGATCTGGGGGAATCAAGGGCAATGAAAGGTCCAGGATCATTTTTCCAGTCATCCAAAACATCTCCTAATGGAGATTTCAGCTAAATCCTATGTGGGAATCTGAGTCAGGGACTGCAGCGTGTTCCAATCAGGAAGAATCTTCCTGTTTCATATTTTTGGCAGTGTAACTGATCTGAATTCCTGACTGGGAATTGCAGGAGACAAAAAGGAGGCTGTATTGGAAGGAGTCAATCATGGACCTTAAGATCCTTACTTCCAACCCCCTGCCATGGGCAGGGACACCTCTCACTGTCCCAGGCTGCTCCAAGCCCCGTCCAACCTGGCCTTGGGCACTTCCAGGGATCCAAGGGCAGCCACAGCTTCTCTGGGAATTCTATTCCAGGGCCTCCCCACCCTCCCAGCCAGGAATTCCTCCCCAGTATCCCACCCAAATCTCCCCTTTTCCAGTGGGAAGCCATTCCCTGGGTCCTGTCCCTCCAGCCCTTGGCCCCAGTCCCTCTCCAGCTCTCCTGGAGCCCCTTCAGGCCCTGCCAGGGGCTCTGAGCTCTCCCTGGAGCCTTCTCCTCTCCAGCTGAGCCCCCCCAGCTCTCCCAGCCTGGCTCCATGGCTGAGGCTGGAATGGGCTGAGCCAACAGAGACACTTCCACAGCCCAGCACCCATTAACCTGGACATGGCAGAGCCATCTCAGCCTAGAAATGAACTCTCCTAGATCCAGGATGGACCCAGGCAAGAGATGAGCTGTCAGCAGCACTCAGGTGGTGATTTGGGGAATAAATAGAAATAAAAACAACAACACCCCTGAGCATCTGCGTTTCACAAAGGCAAACAGTGAAAAAGGCACTGAGACAGCAGCCAAGGCTGATCTATCTTGAAGAGAACAGATCATTTCTCTTCCCACCCCTCACTCCTTCCACCAAGCACCAGGAAAACAAGCTCTGCTCAGGAACTACACAGGATTTGTGAAAATGAATTTGTCACAGGCGCTTACAAACAAATTTTCCTTCCCTTCAAGTTTCACGTTCAATCTGTCACAGGCACAAGAATGAATTTTGTTTCCAGCCACACAAGACCTCAGCATCAACATTTCCATTTGGCCTTCTGCTGCTGGGAGGAAGTTGGTGTTTTTCTACTTAGGGGAAAAAAAAAAAAGGTCTTTTTTTTTTTATCCTGGTAAAAATGAAGGGGGATAAAAGAGCTCCACCAGCAGCTCTGACATCTGAGATAGAAAAACTGAATTTGATGATATCTGGGCATTGCTCTGCCAAGGCAAGACAACTGTTCCATGGAATATATCAGCCAGTGCTTTGTCCTCTCCACATTTAAATGACTGAAGTAATACTCTCCTTCCCTTGGGAGCCTATTTCACAGTTGAACAAATCCAACTCTTGGATAAAAAAATATCCTGATACTGTGCTCGTGTTTTATTTTCCTCAATTTCATGCCATTACTCCGTGTTATTTCCCCTCTCAGCCTCAGCTCTCTCCACTTCCACTGTTTGCTCTCTTCAATCATTTACAGCCTTATCCAACTCCAAGGCATCTTTGGAAGTCTCCTGATGGAGTTACACAGAGGACAGAGCCACCTCTCTGTTTTATGATCCTTATTATCCAAATTCCTGTTGTTTGTGGAGCCAGTGCTGGGGAGGAGAGAGGGGAGGATGTTTGGATGCTCTAACAAGCTGCAAACTCAGCTTGGTGGCCTTGCTTTGCCAGGGTCAGTGTTTTCCAAGAGATTAATCCATGATTCTTGCTCTCCTCACCTTTTGGTGGTGTGGTACCTGTGGCTCCATGGAATCCAGGAATGGTTTGGGTTGGGAGGGACCTTAAAGCCCATCCAGTGCCACCCCTGCCATGGGCAGGGACACCTTCCACCATCCCAGGTTGCTCCAAGCCCTGTCCAGCCTGGCCTTGGACACTTCCAGGGATGGGAAGTCCTCTCTGGACAAGGTCCATGGAGCCCTAAGCCAAATTCTCCACTGAAATCCACAGTGAGCTTCAAAGCAATCCAAGCTGGGACACTCCCACCACTACTGGGTCCCTTGGAATTACATCCCCACTCTTTCCCATGACTGCAACACCTCCTAATTTTTACTGACAGGTTGGTTTTACTGCAACCAGTCCCTCATTAAGGTGTGGAAGAGGGAGGTACATCCCTGATCTCCATCAAACAGCCAGATTTCCCATCACTGACAGATTCCTTTTCCCCACCTTTTCTTCCCAGCATCTCAGGCACTTTTCAACCCTGGTGCCTCCTGTCAATGTCAACCCAATGTGTCCTTGAGTAAATTATGCCAGGACAGGGTGACATGTTTTAGTACAGCTCAAAATGCTTCTTTTCAACCTCCTCCTCCTTATCCCAAACTCCTCCATAATTATTCCTGCTGCTGCAGTAGGGAGCTGACCATGGCTGGATCCAGGTGCCCACCAAGCTGCTCCATCCCTCCCCTCCTCAGCAGGACAGAGGGAGGAGAAAAGATGGAAAAACACTCATGGCTCAAGCTTTTATTGCAGAGCAGATGTCACAGACTATGGAATATCAGTTTGGGACAGTTGTCTCTTCCAAAATCTTGCCCATTCCCAGCCTGCTGGAGAGGGGGAATGTTGGAGAGACAGCACTGATGCTGTGCTCAAAATCCTGATGTGTGTCAGCACCTTCCCAGGCACCAATCCCCAGCACTGTGAGGGGGAATGAACTCCATCCCAGCCAGATCCATCCCTGCTCCCAGCACTGCCATCACCAAGTAATTCATCCACAGCTTAATGGGCCATGGAAAATGCCATCTGTCTGTGCCCAGCCGCTGCAAGAAGGCAGGGAAGGGGTGTCCCACTTCCACAAGTGCCAGGAGGGTTCACCCTCCATGGCTCAGTGGGGTTTTTATCCCCAAAATATCTGGTGGTGGTGAATGGTCCCAGATCTGGGGGCAGAGAGATGGGGAACATCCCAGAACACAGCTGGGGGGCTGTGGTTTTCCATGAGGAAACATCTGGGGGCTAAATGGACTCTGCTGCTTTGTGTCAGGTGTATTTTAAATAATGTTTTCCTCTTCCCATGGCCAAGGTGATGTTTCCATGCTGAGCTCTGCTCTCTGAGAGTTAAAAAGCAGCTGGGCCAGGAACCCACAGCCTGAGGGGACAAACCTCTGCCCAAAAACAGTCAAAAAAGGGATTTAAACCCCAAAAGTTTAGGGAAGGAGGGGAAGATGGCAATGAGAAGCAGAAAATTGAGTGGTAAGACAATTTCCTGGGGAATCAAGAAATCCTGTTTGACTGCAGACCCGCGTTTTGGCTGAATTAATCTTCTCTTCCATCAATAAAAAGAGGTTTAGATTTATTTTGCCTCACTGGAAAGCAGGAGGAGTTTATTATCTTCACCATTTTGAGAGATCCAAGCCCAGTTAATTCCCATTTTCCCCCCAAATTTAGCTGAGACCCTTCAGCCAAAGGAGCTTGGTCACCAGAAGATGCTTCCACAGAGGGAGCTGAGCACCTCCAGAGTGAACCACACTTTGGTGATGCCCATCTCTTTTTACAGACCAAAAAAACTCCTTTGGGAGAGTGAGGTTTTCACTCAGAGTCTTCAGAGAGGTTCAGACATGCAGAAGGTGATGGTTGCTCAAGCGAGGATGAAGATGGGTAAGAAAGGGGTGGGCACACAAGGCAGAGCTTAAAGCAGACAACAAAATAAAAATGTGCAACTTCAGTGTGGACATGACCAAATATTGGCCAATTTCTGCAGAAAGGCATGGAAAGAGATTGGTTTCAGCAACTGAGACAGCAGAGGTTGTCTGAGAAAGGTGTTGGCAGAAGATTAAAAAGAAGAGCTCACGTTAAGGGCAGCATCTGTGAACTGGGCAGGTTTCTCCCTGTCCTGTGATGCTTTTTATGGCCTTTCAGCATTTCCAAAAATCCCATAAAGATTTTTTTTTACAGGTTTAACTCAGGAGTTGAGCTGCTGTCCTGGAAACCTGCTGGAGATGGGTGTTGGACAAGACTGCAAAGCGCTGCCAGCACGGCAGGAGGTTTGGTGGCTCCATCTCCCATTTTTATTTTTATTTTCATCCCCAGCCCCTCATCAATTAGTCAGAAAACAGGACTGACATTCGTAAACAGTTTTTGTGTCAAACTGAAATTGGAATACGGACAGAAATGTAATTTTCAGACGACATCTCACCTACACTGAACACGCTTCCGAAATTCGTCATCAATTAACACATGAAAACCCATGGCTGCTACTTATAGAGATGTCCAATTTCCTCCTATCCAGCCCCCTTAGGCTTTTTCTTTTTGCAATCCCTGGCAAGCACGAGGCAAATGGAGCTCAGACATGAACAGTCTCGGCTGTGCATTTCGCAGCGCTGACGTTGTTCCCGAGCTGTTCCGGATAAAAATCCTGCTTGGAGGAGCCTCTCTGCTTTTCACCCACGTTTGCTCCTGTTCCCCCTGAAGGAACACATGGGGAACAAACCAGTGCCATGTGCAAATCCTACACAAACCACCTCTCTGGCTTCCCAAATTCTCACTTTCTGCCATCCCAAGAGCAGCCTTTGCTCCGGCAGCTTTGCCGGATCAACTCCCAGCTCTGAGGAGTTCATTCTGATTTTGAGCAGCTATAAATAATCCTTCCTGCACTAACTGCATCAACACCAGGATTTAGCCATCTCAACTCCCCAGGGAAAACCCTGGAGCAAAGGGCAGGGCTGTGTGGAGCCCAGATCCCTGCAGAGGGCATAGCATCCCCACGGATGGGACCGGGAACACCGGGAGCTCCTCTATCCCTCTGCATCCCTGGGAATGGATATGGATTTCTATTTCAGTCATTTGCCAGCAGCAAAACGAGAACATTTCCTGTTTTTCCTCTTGCTGTAATCAGGAGATGGCCAAATTAGCGTTGTCCTAATTACCCCTCAGCAGGTGCCAAAGCCAGGAATGGCAGCAGCAAAGGAAGGAAGGAAGGAAGGAAGGACCTTTAAGTTCAAGCCAAACAAATCACATCCATTGTCTGGCTCCAGGCAGCGAAGTTTCAGATGAAAAAGGAACATTTTGGACAATGGCACACGAGCAGTTCCAAATTTATGGGAGTGCTCAGGCAAAGTTTAGCCTCTGCTCACTGCTATTGTTATTAATAATAATAATAATAATAATAATAATAATAATAATGACAATAATGATCCGTCTGCTGGAGGAAGCTTTTCCTGAATAAAATCAGGCAATGGGAAGTGATTTTCTGGTCAGGAAACTCAAGGGTTTTTTCAGCTTGCCCAGCCTCAATAGCCATGGAGGGGGTTGTGTACAGCAGCTATTGCAGCCCACATGGCTGCAGCATCTTTAGTGGTTTTCCATGGCATTATTTATCCCTGTGGGATGGGGCATGACCCTGGTCCTGCTCTCCAGGGAGGGCCATTTTACAGATGGACAACTGGGATGTACTTAGAAGAAGTTATTTATCAATAGTTACCCAGGAAATCTCAGATAAATCAAGGACTTGAAGGGTTTAAACCCAAACACCCCCATGGTCAGTGGGATCACGCTGCCTTGAGCTTCCAACCTGGGGTTGGGGAATAAGTTAGGGATGGAACATCCCAAAATGCCACAGGAACAAGGACAGAGCATCTGGTGACTCCCTGAAAGAGGCAGTTTGCAGAAAGGTTTTGGGAAAGTTTCACCAAACCCAGTGTGTGTGTACTCACATGGTTACTAATTCATAAAATCATGGAATTCCTCAGGTTGGAAAAACCCTCTAGGATTGAGTCCAACCATTCCCAGCAGTGCCAAGGCCACCACTGACCCATGTCCCCAAGTGCCACATGCACACAGATTTCAATCCCTCCAGGGATGGGACTCCACCACTGCCCTGGGCAGCTGTGCCAATGCCTGAGCAGCATTTCAGGGAAGAAATTCTTCCCAATATCCAATCTACATCTCCTCTGGTGCAACTTATGGCCATCTCCTCTCATCCTAAAATTCCTCCAGTGCCACCAGATCCGAACACCCAAATCTCAATATGATTAATTCAAATAAAGCTGAATCTCTTGCAAATGTTCAGATGAAGAATCTGAACGACTTTACCAGAAAGCCAAAGGTACATTCAGCCATTTATTTAAAAGATGATGCTTTCTACTCTCAATCTCCAATCTGAGGTCACTTTTTACCACAGAATCATGGAATGGTTTGGGTGGGAAGGGATCTAAGACAATCCAGTGCCNATCCCAGCCCTTCCCCACCTTCCCAGCCAGGAATTCCTTCCCAATATCCCACCCAACCCTGCCCTCTGGCACTGGGAAGCCATTCCCTGGGTCCTGTCCCTCCTTGTCCCCAGTCCCTCTCCAGCTCTCCTGGAGCCCCTTTAAGCACTGGAAGGTTTTGTCCTGCCTGACCAAGGGAAGAGCTGGAGTAGTTTCTGAGCTCTACCACCACTGTCATCCACATTTCAAGAGCCTAAACCACTGTGTGATGTGGACAAATCCATTGGGAAGCCAAAACTCTCCATATACTAAAGATTTCAGCTTTTTTCCCCACCACAAAGGAACCACCCTTGACCACCGCAGCAGAGCTGATTCTCAAAGTCACTCCTGCCCACTCCCAGCAAACCAGCAACCCCAAAGAGCAGCACTTCCAGCCTGCACTGCTTTCCCAAGGCTGTACCTGTAGGCCAGGGTGCAGGTGTCCTTGTACTCCTGCAGTTTCACACACACCATGTTGAGGAACTGATCTGAGTAGGCGCTCAGGTCGTGCATCAGGTTCATCAGGTCCTGGACAGTCTTCTCCACAATCACCGTGCTCTGGGAAGGGAACAAAAGCCCAGGCATGAACTGGAGCTCAGTGCATCTTCATTTCAGCCCTCTCCTCTTTTGCTAATTGGTGCCACAGATGCAAACGTGCAGCTGATGCTCCCCGACACTGAGCAGGTGCTGGAGCAGCTCTGCCAGCGGCTCCTGCAAAGCTGAATAAATGAGGAAAAAGGAAAAAAACTGTGCAAGAAGAAAAGTGGTTTAAGGGTTTGAATATCAGGTCGGGAAGTTTGGATTTCTGAGCCACTTCCTGAGGTTCAGCAAAGTTCACCAGGTCTTTCTTTCATTAGATGAACCATTGAAATTAAAAATAGTGATTTTTAGAGGAACAAGAAACACACAGCCCATCCCTGCTGCTCCACATCCTATAGATCCCAGAATCACTGAGGCTGGAGAAGACCTCCATGACCATCCAGTCCAACCTGTGACCCATCCCCACCTTGTCACCCCCCCCAGGGCACTGAGTGCCACTAAACCCCCAATGAGCAGGCCTGCACAGCCTGCAGGAGGCACCATGTATTTGATAATGTCCAAGATTTAAACAGCTCCATATGAATCCTGGGATTTCTGAGGCACCCCAAGGTGTCTTGGCACAGTTTGTATTTATTCTGCCCACTGTATTTAATTTAGTTGCTACAAACAAGACAGAGGGAAGGTTACCAAAGTCCCACGTTGATTGTCTCAGGAGAGTGAAGGGTTATTCCTGAACTGCAGCAGTGAAGGCAAAGGAAGAGACTGAAGCATTTGGGAGCCCTGGTTGGTTTGAGAAATTCTGGACTCATATGGGAGGACCCCAGGGGCTTGGAGAGAGCCCCCCTTCCTCTGTGTTCATCAGGATGTGAGGGGAATGTGGTGACTCAGAGCAAAATCTCACCAACCCCCAAATCATCATCTCTGCCACATCCCCACGAGCCCAACTTCCATCTCTCCACTGATTTCCAGATGAAAGCGTGGCAGCACCACCCTGATCCCTAATCCTGCTCCTCCAGAGCAACCCCTGAGTGACAGGAACTGATTCTGTTCTGCTCCCTGTCCCTGATGTGGTAAAAAAGCCTCTGCCAACCTCATCCCCACTGGGAGCACTCACAGCTCCCTGGCATGGGGGGTTCACTCCAGGCTCAGTCCCTGCCTCTGCTGTTCCTGGTACATCCTTGGCTCCCAACTGCACTTGGAGAAAAAAAACTCATCCCATTCCACCCCCTGCCATGGGCAGAGACACCTTCCACCGCCCCAGGTTGCTCCAAGCCCCATCCAGCCTGGCCTTGGACACTTCCAGGGATCCAGGGGCAGCCACAGCTTCTCTGGGAATTCTATCCCAGCTCCTCCCCACCCTCCCAGCCAGGAATTCCTTCCCAATATCCCACCCAAATCTCCCCTTTTCCAGTGGGAAGCCATTCCCTGGGTCCTGTCCCTCCAGCCCTTGTCCCCAGTCCCTCTCCAGCTCTCCTGGAGCCCCTTCGGGCCCTGCCAGGGGCTCTGAGCTCTCCCTGGAGCCTTCTCCTCTCCAGCTGAGCCCCCCCAGCTCTCCCAGCCTGGCTCCAGAGGGGCTCCAGCCCTGCAGCAGCTCCATGGGCTCCTCTGGGCTCTCTCCAGCAGCTCCAGGTCCTCCTGCTGTTGGATATTAGAACTGGAGCAGCTCTGCAGGGGGGGTCTCACCTGAGCAGAGCCTGATGTGGTTTGAGATTAAAGTCCACAATGGGTTGATAAATGTGCTGAGGCATTAAAGTGTCCATTTCTCCTTCAGGAATAAAAAAGAGAGAAAAATCCTTCCTAGCTCATGTAGGAACATGGAAGACTAAAGCAGTTTTTCTCCTCTTTGTGTAGATAATCAGACTTTTCCTTTTCCACTGGGATTTCATTGGTGGGCAGACCCATGGTATCAACTCATCTCTTGCAGCTTCCCAGGAGCAGGGTCTGTCCTTCCAGGAATCCTCGTGTGAACCCTTCTGGGTTGGCCAAGAAGCCACATGGAGAGGAATCAAACCTGGCCTCGGTCCAGCTCATTTCAACTTCTTTACATAACTCAGCACTTGGAAAAAAACAACTTAAAACCCCACGAGTGGATGTTAAAAGAGAAGGTATTGTGGTTTCTGTGGAGTTTCTCTCACTTATTTTCTTCAACAACGTGAAAATCCCAGCTCAGCCCATGCCAGTACCTGGATTTTAGAATAAAATCTTTTGATTTAAACGGAATACAAAGCCACTTGAATGATTAAAAAAAAAATAAAAGGAAGGAGAAAGGGAATTACCATATGAAAGAAGGCACTGCCAGATACGTAAAGGCCATTTTCCTGTAATATCTTAACCTTTCCCAAAGCAGTGCTGACACATCTGCAGGTGTCCCTGGGGACACCCTGTCTGAGGATGCTTTTGGGACAGCTGGATTGTTAGCTGGGCCAGGCCTGGTTCTTCTAAAACTTCTGAAAATGAAAGGCAGCGCCTGTATTATCCCAGAGTCACAATCCAGTTGCCTCTGACCCATCTGGATTCATTAACAGCAAATGGATGTGATCAAAGCCTAATTTGATGGCAAGGCACTTCAATGGAGCCTTTAAAAAAACCCACACTAACAAGGAAACTCATCCACGGAACAATATCCATCCCCCCACACCCGAATCCCAACATCACACCCAGGGGATGATTCATTACTCCTCCAGCACGTCGGGGTGAAGGCTTTAAAAGAGTCTTAAAGCTGCTAAAAATAAAAAGAAATTCCTTCTGACGCCCTCCTGTCCCTCAGCTACAGTCAGGGGAAGAGGATAAAACAGAGAGCACCACTGGTTATTAACACTGTGGGGTTTATCTTTAATGTATTTTGCAAACATTTGCCATTATCCCTTGATTTGCTCCTTATTCTCAGTCGGGCTGGAGCTTCAGGACATGTAAAGCAGCTCCAAGGCAGGCAGAATTCCTGCTCCTACTGCGGGGTCACCAGCCCAGAGTGACACAGAATAAGCAGACCTGGAGAGGTTATTTCAGTCATTCCTCTGGGAATTCAGTATTTCAGCAATTCCTTTGGGATTCTTGTCTTGTGCAACCCCAGTGAAGGTTTTAAAGTGACTGAAGCAAGAGAGCACTGGAGGTGAAGCGATGCACCTGGGGGGGTGTTTTTAAGGGTTCCTTAAAAATGCAGCTTCAGGCCAATAAAGGTGATTCCCAACAAGTCCTCCACATGCAGAAGTTCAAACCTCCAAAACCTTCAGCTTTTCATAGAATCAGGGAACAATTTGGGTTGGAAGAGACCTTTAAGATCATCCAGTGCCACCCCCTGCCGTGGGCAGGGACACCTTCCACCATCCCAGGGTGCTCCAAGCCCTGTCCAACCTGGCCTTGGACACTCCCAGATATGGGAAGTGTGTCATTTTGTTCTCTCAAACTTCTTCTAGAGGAGCACTTGGATTAGAGGAACAATCTTCCCCCTCAGTATTTTTTTCTGTAGAAATCACAGCTTTTCCATGCTTTGGGAGGGAGAGGCTCTATCCCCTTGCTCCATTTTCCTGGGGAAAGAGGACAAAAGATGGGAATATCCTGTTCAGAAATTTCTTCACCATGTGACTCGTGAAAACGAGCAGATGGAGGAAGAGACCTTGGCACTGGAGAGGTTGTCCATTATTAGTTGATTATTGCCCATCATTTACAAAAATCTCCTCGAGATGCTTTGGCAGAGGAAGGCACCAGATGAGGGCAGAACGTGGCTGCCTTAAGGGAAAAGAAATAATAAAGCCTCATTGAATTTTTAAACTGGAGTTGAGCTGACACCCCGTGATTTTAAAAGTACTACACAGAGCCCAGCTGTTAATGAAAGGCTGGACAGGAGAGAGGAAAAGTTTTCAAACCTCTTCAGGCTCAGTGCTGAGACACAGCTCTGGAATTGGGACCATTCCCAAAAGATACACCTGCTTAAATACCTGGTCAGGCTCTTGGGAGCTGATAAATACCAAATGCTGTCAGCGCCTTGAAGGGTAATGGGAGAGGGAGATAAAAACCCCAAATGCATTTATGCTCTTTACCCAAATTCCTCCCAAATACCTCGTGAAGCCACTGAAATAACTCTCACTAAATGAGCAGAGTTAGAGATGGGAATCACTCAAACCTGAAAGGCAGGAGCTGGGGACCCAGTTTGCCCTGAATATTGGGATAAACGGGCAGTTTAATGCTCTTTGATGGCTCTAAAATAGCCAACAGCAGCCCTGAGGCCATGGCAGTGGGAGTGGGAAGGGAAGAGTTGGATCCATCAGTGCCATGGGGAGCCAACCTGCAGCTCTATCCCAGTGCTGTGGTTACCAACACTAAAATAGAAGACTAAAACCAGCCCTGAACCAACTAAAATTGTTTTTTTATAGCTAACAGAGTAAAAATGAGTGTCTAAATCCCCTATTTTGCTGATTAGTGGTTATTCCACACGGAGCTGTAACACCATTTTTCAACTTTCCTTTCAGGCACACCCAGGGTTTACAAAAGGCTGGAATTTTTAGAATGTATCCATTCAAACACACGTTTAGCAGCAAAATCTCTTTTTACCGTCTCAAATCTGATAGCCTGCTTTCCTCATCCAGCCTTTTTTCTTCAGGAAAATTCATTATTGCTGTATGAGTGGTGCCTGTTACTATGGTTATACTACATCCTACTACAACTTTGCTTCCTAAATGCTCCTAACTCCCAGGGATTTTTTTTTTTTTAACCATAACTCTGCCTGTTTCACTGCAGCTGATATTTTTCTTTTTATGGGTTTTATTCTGAGAGGTCCTGAGTGCCTTCATCCCCATGGATGTGAAGAGGAGCCCAGGATACACTGGAATTCTCTCTCCCCTTTAAATGTGATGTTGCAGGAGGCAAAAGAGCCCACAAACAAGGTCTTGGATAACTCTTATTTACCTGGCACTGTGTGATCCAGAAAAGATTTGCTCCAGTGAACTGGAATATTGATGAAGAGCAAAATGTACATTTGTTTTTTAAGGAAAAAATGGAGAACATGAACCATAAAATCTGCTTATTGCTGTATTACCTGTGACCATGGCGGAAAATTTTCTCCCTCTAAACACTCTATTCAATATTTAGGATTTCACAGAGGCCTTGATTTGAACACAAAGATAACATTTACTGGGGCCAACCCTGCACAAGTCCAGTAAATGCAGAATCAATCACAACCAGGCACAGAGGGACGAGGCTGCCATGAGGGTCTGCAAACTCTGCAAGGATTAAAAAATAAATCGTCAGCTCTGCAATGTGAAATTCAGTCCAGACACCTAAAATCACAGGTGACTTTTCTGGAGTATGGGAGGCCAAAACCCAAAGGTGGGGAAGACTGGACAGAAGGACAAGGATGGGAAGTAGCGGGATGGGAATTTTCATCATATTCTTTGTTAAATTTGGGAGAAGCTTTTGCTCCAGATTGTGCTCCACTGCAAGGAAAACTTCCTTAGAAAGACTTCACAGAATCATGGACTGGTTTGGGATGAAAGGGACCTTGAAGTCCATCCAGTGCCACCAAGCCCCATCCAACTTGACCTTGGACATTTTCAGGGAACCAGAGGCAGCCACAGCTTCTCTGGGAATTCTATCCCAGCCCCTCCCCACCCTCCCAGCCAGGAATTCCTCCCCAATATCCCACCCAACCCTGCTCTCTGGCACTGGGAGCCATTCCCTGGGTCCTGTCCCTCCAGCCCTTGGCCCCAGTCCCTCTCCAGCTCTCCTGGAGCCCCTTCAGGCCCTGGAAGGGGCTCTGAGCTCTCCCTGGAGCCTTCTCCTCTCCAGCTGAGCCCCCCCAGCTCTCCCAGCCTGGCTCCATTTCCCCAATTTCTAATTAAAATGAGTCCCTTCCTACAGAGTCCTAGAACCAGCCATCCTCTCCCTTCATGGTTTTTCAGGAAGGACGTGGATTTAACACCTGGGTTGCAGCTCAGCTCTTCTTCACTGTCCCCAGTGACCAGTGGCAAACTGATGTTCCCTCACATCAGCTCATTTGTCCCAGCAGGAACTAATTTTGCCACTGTCAAGACAGAAAAATGTGACGGGATAACTCCACATGGAAAGTTTTTCCAAGGAGAAATGCTCCATTCAGCTGCCTGTTCTACATAGCCCTGAAGAACTGGACTTGTCTATCACGACACTTTGATTATATTTGCACAGAAAAAGGAAAAAACCCTTTTTCTTTGTGACCTCCTGAATGCCTGTGACATTGGAATCCTTTCCAAACTCCTCACTTACTTTATTCCAGCCTTCCCAGACAACCACAGCAAGATCCAGCAGATGGAATCTGGATCATACCCGAGCAGGAATGAGCTTCATGTTTTTTAACAGTGAGGGTAATTAACCACAGGAACAGCTTGGTGGGCTGGTTCTCCATCTCTGAGAGGCTCAAAATCAAGCCCAGGTGCTTCCCTGGAAGAGTCACTGCGTTCCCAATGGAATTACAGGCTTGATGAGGAAATTACTGGGTGAAGGAATTACTGGGTGAATTTTGCTGGCTGATTATGCTGCAGATCTGATGAATTTATTCTGATTCTGAGCTCAAATTTCACGGCAAAAGATGGCCAAGCTATGCTTAAAAACACCCAGCCAACAGAAGCTCCTTTCCATCCCCGGAGTTCTGACAGAGAAATCTCTAAAACTGGTGGCATTTTCTTCTCCAGCACAAGCAAAGCAAATCTGTCCACTCAAAATACACCAGAACTATTCAAATCTCCTGAATTCCCCACAAAATGGGAATTCTCAGCACATCAACTCTTACCCAGCACCCAGGAGCTTGCCAGCACCCCAAAAAGGGTGGGATCTCCAGCAGGACGGACCTTCAACAGGATCATGGCTAAGGGTGGGAAAGACCTCTCAGATCACTGAGTCCAACCATCAACCACCAAACCACGTCCTCAAATGCCACCTGCACACATTTTTTGCACACTTCCAGGGATGGTGACTCCATCACTTCCCTGGGCAGCTGTTCCAGTGTTTGACAACCCAAGAATTCCCTGCCAAGGTGGTCTCACCTCTGAAAGATCCCAGCCCCAGGACTGGAAGTCTCCACTTGAGGAGATGCCTTTCCACAGCCTTCAAACCAACAGATGTGTATCCCTGATCCCAAGCTGGCTGCTAACCCAGCTCTGCTACAAGCTTAAAAAGCAGGGAATAGCAAAATTATCACTTGGACAAGGATTTTCTTTTGTTTATTCCCATTTCACATCCACGTGTGCAGTGCAGGGGGTGAGCAGGGAAGGGAAAATCTGGTTGCACACAGGGGAAGTTTGTGCCAGTCCAATCTTCCATTATTCCCCCATCACAGGCACTGGCACTTGAGACATTGAAATACTCATGGAATCATACAGCAGTAACAGCATAATAAGGAATATCAGTGCCTTGGCAGGGAGATGGACTGGATAATTTAATTGGTCTTTTGTATCTCTCCCTTCTCTGATCCCGCTGAGTTCTGTAGCTATTATTAAAGGCATTTTTTAAGGTATTTTAATTTACTCCTCTAAATGGATTTCCATCCATTCACTCCCACCAAGTGAATGTTGTCAGGGACATTAGTGGGGTGATAAAATAGCTGCAGCTTCCTGCTGGTTTTAATGTGTTACATCCACCAGAAAAGTCATTAGCTCTTAGCCTTTAATACACCCTCTCCACTGCTGCAGAACTGTTTATCACTTAAAAGTGCCAGGCACAGGCCACGCTCTCCCTTTATTCATCAATATACATTTGTGCAAGGAAAAGGACTCACATCCAGTTATTTCCAGCCTGGTTTGTGCTGCAGCAGCTGAAAGCACGTCCCTGACATTTTCACACCCCCCCGAATATTCCTAGAAGTGGCTCTTGCTCGGGTTTTACACAACTCTCCCAATTACAGGTGAGCTCGTGGCAAGGTGACAAATTTATTTCACTGGTGCTGAGTGGCAGGTTTCTGTCTCTTTTGTCATCCCTGCTCTAGAACATCATTAGCAGCTGCAACACGACACAAATGGAACGTGGAGCATGGAATTAATGATGTTCAGAAGCAGGTCATCCATTTGGGACCTCGTTTTTAATAAATGTTTTCATACAGCTGGCCCAGTTTGGAGAATAAAACCCATCAGTATTATTTTTATGTGCTCTGAGAGCTTTCTTTTTTTCCCAGGCTCAAAGCCCCAGCATTTAAAATACATTTATCTATTAAAAATTTCTTGCTGGAGACCGGGCATATCCATGTTCAGGTGGAGGAGGGATGCTCCCAGAAAGACACAGGGCTGCTGGATGATGAAAAACCAAAAGAAATTGGAAAAAAGAGATGGAGAAAGGCTTAGCAGGGCTGTGTCCCCAAAAAGAAGATGCTGTTGTGCCCTTGAATTGATGCTGTCCAGTGCAAAGACCGTAATTATGATCTAAATTCAACAAGAATTAATGAAAATGCAAGAGGTCACTGGAAAACAAACAGTGAAATCCAGGAATGACATGCAAAGGCTTAAAAGGGAATCTGAGCTCAGCCAGGGTGAGCTCCTGGGCTCAGAAAGATGTAATTTCTGTGAAATTAGAACCCCATTTGTCAGATTTTGGAACAAGTGTCCAAAAGTCTCATTTGTAGGGGTGAGACAACACAGAGTGACCAGGCCAATGTCACCAGTGAGTTTCAACAGAGGGGGGAATCCTGAAAGACACTCAAACTTCACCTTTAAGCACCAAAATTCACCTTCCAGCACTAAAATTCACATTTCTGCCCCCCTCTCTCCATTAAGCCCCACTGCAATTAATGGGATGAAGAAATCTGTGTGTTCCAAAGCAATCCCTGGCAAACATGGGGAGAGCAGAGACCTTCCACGAGGGTTCAGCTAATTACACCAATGGATTCATCCCTCTGAGACATCCCAAAGGATGTCAAAATTGGCAGATAAATTTGTTGTATTATTTTCTGTGGCTTGATTTTGTGCAGGGTTAAGGTTGGTGTTAATTTTAAAGGGAAAAAATATTTCCAAGGGGAGTTTCTACCCCAATGCACACAAGAGGCCAGAGGGTGATCATTTGGTTCTTCAGATGTTTCTAATTTAGGTGGCCCTCAACAGAATGGGTGAAATTTAGAGCTTTCCCACACTTCCATTAGAACAGGAATGCCATTCATAGACAAAACCAATGGAAAGGAGAGGAATAGCTTAGGAAACCAACAGAAAGGAGAGAAATTTTTCTCCCAAACCATTCATTCAGCAGGGCTTGAATTTCAGTATCTTATTGCATAGGCCAGTGCTGGAACCACAGAACTCCAGGACAAGGAAGGCACTGGAATTCCCAACCTCGATCTCCTTTGCTTCCAAAGAATTTCAAAGGATTCAAAGGATTTCAAACAAATCCAGTGCTGGTATGGAGAAATCCCAATGCAAATCAGCAAGGAGACGCCTCCCAACCACCTCCAGACAACCTCAGCAGAGCTGAGGTCTACTCCCTGCTCCTCCTCCCAGGAATGACTCAAAAAGCAAAACCACTTGGAAATGGAAGGTGATGGACTCGAAGTCGAAATTAACACCCATCTATTCGTCCACACACAAACAGAACCCAAATACCCTTAATTCTGTGAAATTTTAATTTTAGGAAATCCTTGGAATTATGCAGTTTCCCTAAGTTGGAAGCTACAAAAAGATGATTGTCTCGTGCCCTGCAAAATGAAGCAGAGGATTAAAAAATCTGTAATTTCATTTATTCTGTTGGTTTATTTTTTCTTTGCATTTACAAAAAAAAAAGTGCAAATTTTGCATCATGGCAGGAGCAGGGTTTGAATTGATCCATTTATGGGTGACTCAGGGAATCTTTGCACAGCCCAAGAGGGAAAATCCAGCCTTAAGTGCCGTCCCCAAAAAGCAGAGACAGGGGAAAACTCACGGAAACTGCACGTGCCAGCATCACTCGTGAGTTATTCAATAAATTCAGCCTCGTGTTCTACACATCAAAGACTGAGGAGATCACAGCTCTGTCCCTGGATGTCCCCAAAGGACTATTTTGAAATTCCTGCCCGCTCCCAGGATCCGACAGCTCGCGTTAACATCGCATTCACCAAACCAGAGTGACCACCCAGAGCCCCCGGAGACTCAGGAATGACAAACTCAGAGCTGGGGAGATGGGAGAGCAGACACCACCAGCCTTTGATTCCTGCAAGGAGCAGCAGGAATTGCAATGAGATCCCTGGGCTGGGTGGAAAACGTAAACACTTCTAACTCACTGTTTTCTCCTGCTTGAGTGAAGCTTTTTGTGTGTCCTTGACTCAGATCCCGCTTGGTGACAGGTTCAATGGTGAGCCCATTCCCAAAGGAAGATGGTTCCAAGTATGAGCCACGGTGTGAGGATGGGTCAGCTACACCAGGTTTTGGAAGAAGAGATGACTTTGGAAAATGCCAGGAGCCTGCAGAGCATTTTCTCTTTCAGACTGACCTTCTCCACTAGGAAAGCTCAGCCACACCAGTTTAAAACGGTGGAAGTGGGATCACTTGGATGTGTGGTGGAGTCCCCACACCTGGAAGTGTCCAAGGAAGGACTGGATGTGGCACTCAGTGCTCTGGGCTGGTGATGAGGGGGGGATTTGGCACAGGTTGGGCTCGATGGTCTTGGAGGACTTTTCCAGCCTCAGAGATTCTGGGATTCTGTGATCTGCAGGGAAAGTCACAGATGGGACACAGATGCCCCCAAGGCAATCACAGAATGGTCTGGGTTGGAAGGGACCTTAAAGCCCATCCAGTTCCAACATCCTGCTGTGAGCAGGGACACCTCCCACTATCCCAAGCCCTGTCCAGCCTGGCCTTGGACACTTCCAGGGATCCAGGGGCAGCCACAGCTTCTCTGGGAATTCTATCCCAGCCCCTCCCCACCCTCCCAGCCAGGAATTCCTTCCCAATATCCCATCCAACCTTTCCCTCTGGCAGTGGGAAGCCATTCCCCCTTGTCCTGTCACTGCAGGCCCTTGAAATGTAAAGGTAAACCCTGAATTATACATCAAGGACACTTTTACTTCACTCAGATCCCAACTATTTTCCTTATGGTTTTCCCAAAGACCTGTCCATTAATTCAAAAAACCAAACTGAACTCAAACAAGCCAAAATTATTCAGTTGCACTTCACAGTTTGCCACACTAAGCACTGAGTATTTCCACTCCTTTGAGTTCCTGCCAAGGAATAAAAATAACTAGAGGAACTACTCTGAATTTTAGCAACTTCATGTACGTAACTCAGGATTTCTGTTGTAGCAAATCCCCACATGATGGCAAAACCCTGCTCCCAAAATCCAAAGAAGTCGCCTTTTCTCCCAAAAAAAAACATTCTAGGAGGAAAAAAAAAAAACCGATGTCAAATTGGGAAGTGAAAAACCCACTGGGTCAGCTCATCATTGGAGAAGTCTGATAATGGTGGAGCTGCCGTTGTTCAATCCCGGCTGATGCAATAATGAGCAATCCTGTTGGAAAAGGGGCTGGATGAGGCCATGGATCTTCCCTCCCCACGTGGAATTTGTGCATCATTTCCTGACAGTCCCATCTCCCCTTCCCAGCAGCCAGAACATCTCCGAGAGACCTCCCAGGCAGTTATGGATGGCGGGGAAGGAGCGCTCGGTTTTCTCGCCCATTCTTTTCCCGGTGCTAACGACACTCCAGTGGTTGTCCTGTGAATAAATCCATTCAGGCATTCAGTGGGAAGGCCAGGGAGTGGAGGGAGCCAAAGTTGGCACCATCAGGGCATGGATAGAGCCATCCACAAAACATCCCCCTCTTAACCAAAGAGCGGCACTTCCAGACGCAGCGGGGTCACGGTGGAGCCCTGCTGGGAAACAGGAATTAACTCCGAACCGAGATCCTCTGTCCCTGGAATGTTGCCATATTTGCAATGCTGTGCCCTCAGAGGAGCAGGGAGTGACATGGATGAGTTCCAAGCTTCATTGGGAAGGCAGGTGGCACTCAAGATTGCTCATGGGAGAGGCCTTGGAATGCAAAGAGAGTGGAGGAGAAATTTGTCTCCAAGGGATGGACTCCGACGTTGTTGCAATTAACAGCAGCAAATTCCCCTCAGTTTCACACAGAAGGAGCAAATTGAAGTAGCTCAGTTACTACCAGGTTACTACTCACTTACTACCAGGTGACTACTTGCTCAGGTTTTTGCTTCATTCCAACATAAGAGAAACATTTCCCTCCTTACCCAGAAAAAAACATGGCCAGGCCTGACGGGGAACATTCACAAAGCAGTGGAAGTTTTGGAGAAATGGGATCATTTGGAGTCTGTACACAGCAGGAAGCAGACATTTTGGGATCATCACTGGGCAAAAAACCACGGATTTTTTTGGGAGCAAAGAGTAATTTTAGATATTAAGTGGTTGCTGCAACACGGGGTCGATCCGTATTTACACCTTCTACCTCAGCAGCACAAAAAAGGGTGAGGGATGTGGCTACAACAACATTCCAAGAGGAATTTCCTTAACTCCTCCAAGTGAAGAGCCACTTGAGAAACTACTTTTTTTTGGCCAAATTGTTTTCACAAGCTCTTGTCCCTCACCAGAATCCCAGGTGGTTGCCCAGAGCATGCTGTCTGAAAAAGGGAGGATTTTTCCACAAATCCCATCCTCACTGCCATGTCCCGCTCTCCCCGAGTCCCTCCCTCGCAGATACACCTCCAGCTGCAGGAATTCAAAGGCACAGAGAGTTTTCTGACAGATGACAGGGAACAAAAGTGAGGTTGAGTGTTCCAGGTGATGCTGAGCAGCTCAGTTCCCACAGAAGTGAAGCATCCCTGGCTGCTGAATCACCAGTCCTTCCAAAGTATCCTTGCTGAGGCCACACTTGGTAAGCAAGAAGCTGGAAACCGCTTGTGATAAACCTGAGCCCTTTGAAAAACACCTCAGCTTTCTGCTAAGTAAATACTGACCTCAGAAAAGGTTTTTTTGGTCCACTACTTAAGAAAAATAGTCAATGAGAATCCAGAGCAAGACACAAAGTTTTTGATCACAGCTGGTCAAGGGACAGCCCAAACTATTGGTGCTGAAAATGTCCCATTTGCAGTGGAAGAGGGTTGTCTTAAGCCTCTGTATCAAAACTCGTGTTTGATTTACTCATTAAATTTCAATAATAACCCAGGAGTTGGACTCCATGATCTGTGTGGATCCTTCCCACTGAAGGATATTCAATGATTCCATTCTGGGAGTCACCATGGGGGATGAAAGCCTGGCTGAAGCCAGGCTAAATCTGCAGGTGAAAAGCAGATCATACAATGCTGAGCATCTCATGACAACAACCAGGACTTCATAACCCAAGAGGTCCCTCAGCCCTGGGCTTCTGAATCCAGCCTAGAGGGAAAAATCAGACTTATTGTTACACCTTACTGGACTCCTAATTTCTGTCAATCCAAGCAAATAGTTTTTATTTTTTGTAATTGTTTTATTTTGCAATCCAGGGTTTTCTGCAATTTTATAATTTGTTTTATATTTGGCTAATGAGAGCTTAGAATTCATGATTGAATTTGGTGACAGAAGGATTTGGGAGTTACGGGTTTCACTGGAATCCACAATAGAATTCAGATTTACACATCTATCAAGGCAATTAATCAGAATTAATGGGATTTGGGATGTTGCACGCAGCGTTTTGGGATTGAGTGGAATTACCTGGGACCATGATGAGGCCTAATGAAAAGGGGAGATTTCCCACAGTCAGTTTTATTGATTGATTTTTTACAGCAGCCTCCAGCAGCACTCCTGGGTGACCATCCACAGAATCACAGAATCACTGAGGCTGGAAGAGACCCCCAAGATCACTGAGTCCAAAAGTTCCTCCAGCACTGTCAAGGCCACCAATAACCCACGTCCCCAAGTGCCACATCCACATGGCTTTTAAATCCCTCCTGGGCAGCCTGTTCCAATGCTGGACCACCCTTTCAGTGACGAAATTATTCCTAATATCTGATTTAAACTAAGATGGAAGGGGAAATTGGGGAAATTTCCTTATGGTAGCTGTTACATTCCCCAGATTTCTATTTCTAGAGAGTCAAAGCCTCTTTCCAGCACCACAAAAACACACCTGGAGTCCAAGCCATGAGGGGACAGATTAAAAAAATCATCTCTTAAAATTTCCAAGGTTGAAGAGGATTGAGCAGGAGGACACAGATCTGACAACCTTCAACAGGGGATTTATGACAGCTCTGCTCTTCCATGGAGCCAAATGTCCTGCTCCCATCAAAGCACAGGAGTGCAGATCTTCCCAAAATCTTCAGGGATGAGAGATCAGCTGATGGATTAAATCACAATCTCAAGAGCATGATCTAGGAATATCTCACCCACCTGTGAACTCGCTCCCAAAAATCAACAGCACTTGGCATCATAATTTAAAGTAAACTGAGACCAAGGTGGATCTGCATGAAAATATCCTGAAAATTAGAGCTTTCCAGCCACAGATTCCCAAGAGGATCAGATCCTCCCCTCTCCAGCAAAAACCACTGAAGGGACAGGGCAGATGGCTGGGGCCAGCAACTCGTTCAACCATGTAATTTTAATTTGCTGCCACATGTTTATTAGAGCTTTCAGATGACCCTGGCTCAATCTGCACTGTCACAAGTGAGACTGGGTTTTAAAATTCATAGCAAGTCTTGTAAGAGGTTAGAAACCACATTTTCCACCCCCCTGAAAAACACCAATATGATAAAAAATGTGAAAAGCACCACAAGGAAGCTTTGCTGCCCTGAGATGATGTTGGGCAGACATCAGTGCTGCAGCAACCCACCCTGGGCAACTGAGATTTCTAAAAGATGTAGGAATAAAGGAGGAAAAAAAGTTCCTCAAGCTGAAAATGCTAAAATTACAGATTAATTTCATTTTTATCTGCCTCATTATGCCATGTCAGGGGGTGGGTGATTCCCCCACTCCCTGGTCACCCTCTCAGTCAGGTTCTTAGCAATTCTTGACCTTCTCCATTTTTTTTGTGTCCCCCAAAGTCCTGAGTACACCTCCTTCACCTCTGGGCACTCCTTGGGTGCTCCTGGGTCACTGCAAACAAATCCTACATCAAAAGGGCTCTTTTTAATAGTTTGTTTCTAATAAAATCAGAAGACCTGAAAACCAAAAGTTTTCTTGTCTCACACAAACCCAACACCAGAGTTGCATAAATTAAAAGAAACACAGAATGGTTTGGGTGGGAAAGGACCTTAAATCTCTTCTCATTTCACCCCCTGCCATGGGCAGGGACACCTTCCACTATCCCAGGTTGCTCCAAACCCATCCAATCTGGCCTTGGACACTCCCAGGGATGGAGTGGCAGCTCTGCATCCCCCCTGGCAGGGTACCAGCCCCAGCACAATTTCATGATTTTTTTAAATTGTAATTTAATAAATCCCCTAAAATGAGATGCCATTTATGGCACTAAAAATACATTTTTGTCCTCAAGGTTTTTTTTTTTTTTTTTTTTTTTTTTTTTTTTTTTTTTTTTTTTTTTTTTTTNAAATATTTTTTGTCCTAAGTTTTTTTTTTTTTTTTTTTTTTTTTTTTTTTTTTTTTTTTTTGAAACCTTCACCATGAAGTTTTTCCAGCCATCCTTGGAATTTCCTCATCATAGAAAGACTCAAGTGGCAACATCATGAACTGGGCTGCACTCAGGCATTTACACAAATAAATGATCCCTTCTGCCTTCTCTCCTACACTGAAACCACAATTTTTAAGCCCAAATTTTCCATTCCACTGAGTAGCCACCACTGACAGAGACATCCCTTCCCATTTCCAACAGCCAGAGCTGCTTGGGAATGCTGGGAATGGGACAAATCCTGATGTTTGCCCTCACAAAATTTTCCTCTGCCAAGGCAAATCCAGTGAGTGGAGTAAACTCTGCCTAAAGGAAGGGAGGGTTTCACCCTCAGTTGTGACCCCACCCAGAACCAATTTATAAAAACCAGCCAAGAAAAACGGTGCTGATTTTATTTACAGCAGAACACACAAAAGGGCCCAGAGGGTCAGTGAAAAACATGATCTTATTGACCATTTTCCACCAGCTTTACATAAATATTCCCACCATGCATTTAATAATTTGCTGCACCTATGCTGGAAGGTGGCAGAAAAGAGATTTGAGCACTTCCCTGCAATAAGTTGGGAACATAAAGAGAGTTTTAAATGTTCTTGCATTTTGTTTCTACAGCAGCTCTCTAAAATTGATTGAAAAAGCAATTACAGCGTTCAAGTTTTCTCTGCTATTTCTATTTTCATGTTCCTTTCCTCAGAGTGTGATACACAAAAATAAACCAGGAAGGATGCTGGAGGCTTCATGAGATCATAAACTGGTGAGAAAGGTAAGGGAGAGGAGATATGGGCAGTTAACCTGGTGGAAAAGATCCCAAAAGTGAAAAATACTTTAAATTGTCACTTGTCTTCTATTTTTATCATGATAAAGGTGCTTAAAAACGGTTGTTATTATGCAATTAAATTAGAAAAATTAATGTGGGGGTGGGAAATAAATGGTAAATAAATTATTTTAAATTTAATTATTGCAAGATATGGGTCTAGCAGGCAGCTGTGTTGTCTGATGTGTTCAGACCATCAACCAAAACCAAACCAGCTCCTTTTTGGGAGCAACATTTGCAACCCAAAGTCAGCTGGAAAATAAAACCAACCCCAGCCAGGCCTTGTACAACAACCTCAACTCTCAACCTGCCTCTTGCCTGTGCTGCCATGAACTTTCCAACTGGATGTTCCCTAAGTTCCTTCCCATTCCTCCAGAGCCCAGGACAAAAAGAGAAAGGGTTATCTCACAACCTGGACCTCTTAAAAAAGTTGAATCCACAAAATAAATCAAAGGAAGGGATTGGAATTGAAGCTCTGCTCCCTCCAGGGCATCACTCGCTGCCTGTGGTGTCCTCCTCGGGTACCAACACCACTCCTGGAGCTGGTTTTATTCATTTCCAGTATCATGATTTCAGGATTTTTATATTTTTTTAGGCATGGAAAATCTTCCTCTGGCCAGGCAGGTCATCCCCACCTTCATTCCCACCTCTCCTGAAGCCTTGTGCTGCCACCAACCTCCACAGAATGACTCAGCTACAGAAGGGAAATAAGGAAAAGTCTATAAATAACCTTAAATCATGTCATGGCTCCAACTTATAATCAATCACTGGGGGTTTTAGGGGATAAATATTTTTATTTCTATTTTAAAATAAATAAAATAAATAAAAGTAAATAATAAATGGTACATATATGTATCTGAGATAATTTTTGGGAGACTTTGTGCTTGCCACAGATCTGACATTGTTGTCTGATCCCTGTCCAAAACTCTTCGTCCCTGATATAAAGGACTTGGAGCATTAACTTGGAGCTGCAAATTATTCCATGATTTTGCTTTCTCAGCTCCATTAGGGCAATTTCTTTTTTTTAATTTTTTTTTTAATGTTATAAACCCCAAGTTGGCGAAGACCAACATTCAGCAAAACAAAAGTGAAGGTGCTGTTAAACCCCTTCTTCTCTTCAAGGCTGGAATGTTTCATGTCTGTAATTCCCATTATTTCAAAAAGAGGGTTTATTTGTGAGCTCACACCTTTCCAGGCACTGATTGGAAGAGAAAAGAATAATTAGGAAGCAAAGAGCTGTTGGCAACTTTTGTTAAACCTCTGGGGAGCCCACCCAACAACATCCACCTCTCTGTTGTGGTATAAACCTTTCCACCTGAAAAAGAGAGAAAATTCATCTTTTTTCTAGAGCATGTGAGTATTTTCCAAATCCTATAAATGCAAGAATTATTGTTATTATCATTATTACTGTTATTGCTATTATTATCACCAGCATCACTGTAATTATTATCATTTCTATCATTGCTATCATTCTCTTTGCCACTCTTCCCAGAGTTTATCTGGAGATGAAACCTGGATGTTGTTCTGGCTGCTGCTGAGGCTTGTGATTGGCTTTACAAACCAGCAAACACAAAAATTCATCAGGAAGAACGAGGAATCCCACCTAAATCCCCCCAAACCCAAACAATATTAAAAGGAATTAACTTGAGTATCAAAATATTGCAGGAAGCAGGAGTAGAACAAACACATGGATGAAGTTTTGTTTTGAGGGGGTCTCTACCACGACATCACCTCTGCCAATGTGGCAATGGATTTCTCCAAACATTTCTCCCAATCCCAAGGATCTCCAAGAGCAGCTGTTCCACCACAGCACCATTTTCCTGCATCACCCCTGGAACCCAACACCATTCCTTGGTGGTTTTCAGGCAGGAAGTACTCTTCAGGTAACTCTAAGAAGACCCAAAGCCCACACAAGACTTTTGTTTTCAGGTCCAGGACTTGACCAGCTCCAAAACCCTGCCTCCTGAATATTTTGGCAGTTAAAACTTCCAGGAAAATGGGTCATAGAATCCCAGAGTGGTTTGGATTGGAAGGGAACTTAAAGATCATCCAGTTCCAAGCCTCTGCCATGGGCAGGGACACCTTCCACCAGATGAGGTTGCTCCAAGCTGGCCTTGGACATGTCCAGGATGGAGCATCCACAACATCTCTTTGCTAATTGGGAGAACAGGGATTAATAATATTTTTCATTTTGTGACTGATGAAGTGCCATGGAAAACAAGAGAGCAGGAATTAAACAGGGAATACCCACAGAGGTTTCAACCTGTCACCAGTGTCCCTCAACACCATTTCTGACAGCACTTTTAAATCAGAAAAAATAGAATTAAACAGAGAAATCTCAGTGCCTTCTGCTAAAAGCATCCTGGAGCTCCCTTGGAAGCTGGAATAATTTGTTTGCTTCATTTCCAAGCCTGTTTTTCTTTTAATTGTGTGTGGCTCCCGAGGTTCTGGGGGCTGTTGTTACTCACTCTGAGAGGAGTGGGATGCAGCTGAGGGACCATCTCTCTTTCTGTCCTTCCCTGTTCCAAAGGACTGACTGCAGACATTAGTTAGGGCTAATGGGATAGATCTCATCTCCCTCCCACTGAGAGAAATCTGGTGTCACTGCAGTGCCTTCAAGGTCAGGTGAGATCCAAATCCAGGATTCCATCTTCACACATTCAATGCCTCTGCATCCTCTCCTGCCTTTATCTTTTCCAGCACCCAACAATCAGCACCTAATTAATTAAAACAGCCCTGGGCAGGGCTCTCCTGTAGAGTTGTATCATTTATTCTATTTTCACACCCTGTAGGAGCTCTTTACAGGCACAAGGTCCTTAAATATATTCATTAAAGAGCCCATCCCAATGGTTTGAATTCCTCAGGAAATCCTGGATCAGCCCCAGGATGACCAGACCTGGTACCCCCCAACAGCTTCACGACGAGGGGGAAAAGCTTTTACCTTCTCTTTACCTTCACACAAAGCAAAAATCCCAGCACAAAAGCAGATCATTTGCAGAAAAAAATTACTATTCTGACAGCTTTGTGTGCGTGAATTAAACTGTAATTTTATTTTTTTTTAATTGAAATGTAAAGGGTCTATTTACAGATTAGAACCAAGAGGGGAAACTTTTAATTCACTGCCTTCCCTCAGTCCTTTCAGATGTAAATTAGAGTGCTATGAACCTTCCACCTGCAAAGTTTATACACTTCAGGAGGAAGATTCCCCTCTGCCAGAGGCAGGGAGGAAACTCACGGTGCCAGGAGGAACATTCCAATGCATCCCTGCATTTGTTGTTCATTTTTTAATTCTCCTGTTGACAAGTCCCTGCCTCCAAAATCCCAGCTATTCCTCTCCATCCCTCCCACTGAACGCTGCTTGTCAGGGAGGGGCAGCCCCTGCCACGCACAAAAAAAGAGCTTCATCCGTTTCCTTTCGACAATGGATTAATGTCTCTTTTGTTCTCCAGGAGAACTGGGTGTCACATTTCAAAATGCACTTTTAAAACAGGTATAATTAAACCTCTGCAGAAGGAGGGAGGCAGAGAAATGAGCAGCCAAAGGAGTAATAAAGGCATTTTAGAGGGTGCATGAGCTGGAAGGTGCCTCATCCCTCCCTCTCTCCACACAGCTACAATTACATTCCACAGTGGGGGAGGAAAGGGGAAAAAAAAAAAAAAAAAGTAATTATAAAAATGAACTTTTCCTCGAAAAATGAGCACGTTGTAAAAGGATTACTCCTTTGAACATCCCGGCACTTCAAAAGGAGGATGAATTAGTGCTGACAACTCAATAAAGTAGCCATCAATTATTCAAAATGTGATGGGCTCTTCTCATCCAGCATTTGTGATTAGGAAAACATTTCAAAAACTGGAAATGAAAGTTATTCTTCCTAAATGAAACGGGCCCAGGCTTCAAATGCAAGGGAAGAAAAATAATGGCGGCTTGGGAGGACCCTGGCAAGAACACAGGGGAGTTTCTTTTCTTGGAGCCATCGATCAAGTGCATGGCATGAGAATGTGGAAAGGCTGGATTTGGGGATTCAGGGAGCAAAACAAGGAGAGGGAAGGGAAAAATATCTGTGATGTGACAAAGAGACACAACCTTCAGCTAATGGGTGGAGAGAGAGGCAAACCCTGCCCAACCAAGACCTCAAACTAAACCTGGTGTGTTTTGGAAAAGTAATTAAACTTTCTTAGGGAAAGGAAGAGTTATGGAAGAACGAGGTTTCCCAGAGAAATTCATGGAAAGTTTTGATGCCCCATCCCTGGAAGTGCCCAAGGCCAGGTTGGACAGGGCTTGGAGCAACCTGGGATAGTAGAAGGTGTCCCTGCCCATGGCAGGGGTGGAACTGGGTGGGCTTGAAGGTCCTTTCCAACCCAAACACTCTGGGATTCCATGAAAAAAATTCCTGGAGCAATGTTGGTGATGGAGGGATATGGACTCTGTTAAATGAAATTTATCAGACTTTGCCTTTCCAGGTACTGGATGTTCCTCCTGGAAGTGCAGCTCATCCATCACCAAAACAAGCCCAGGGAAGGCAAAGCACTGGTTTAAAATTGCAGAAACACCTTGGAAAAAGGGAGCTGGAGGGGAAAATGGAAAAGTGGGTGAGTGTCACTTCTGTGGTAGCTGGATCTGTGACTTCACATTGAATTGTCAGCAGCACCCTTGGGCTGAGGAGAAGCTGCTCTGCCTCCCCATGCCGGGGCTCTGCTCTCCTGCCAGGGATACTTACGGAGTTTCAAATGTGCAGCTCAAGCTTTAAATAAGCAGGAGGGTGGCCAGGCCTCTCCTCTGGGCAGGGAGATAAGAAGGGTTGGGTCTGACACCAGCCCTGTGAGGCAGAATGAGGATTTATGAGGGCAATCTGATGGCTGAGGGAGCCTGGAGGGGCTCTTGGGGTACTTAAATCCATCAAGGCCTGGGATGGAGGCTGGGGCCAGATAGGTGTGGTTTACTCCCAACTTCTGGGGAAAAAAACAACATCAAGAGGGGAAAAAAATGAAAATAAAGTAAGTCACAAGGAAGTTTTAGTGGTTTTAAGGGTACAGTGAGTACTTGATGAACTGTCACTGAAAAGTGACTGCACAGGCCAGGCTGAGGGTGAGGGCCCTTCATGGGATCCCAGAATGGTTTGGGTTGGAAGGATTTTCAGGCCCATCCAGTGCCACCCCTGCCATGGGCAGGGACACCTTCCACTATCCCAGGATGCTCCAAGCCCTCTCCAGCCTGGCCTTGGACACTTCCAGGGATCCAGGGGCAGCCCCAGCTGAACAAATGAGATTTATACAGATCCTGACCAACTCCCACACACGATATGGAAGAGACATCCAGTGACTGCAGGGATTAATGGGCTACAGAGACCTCAAACGTGATTATTTCCTCCAGGTCAAACATGACTCCCATCTGTGGGATGGTTTGTGAAGTGTAACTTTGTTTTTCCAGATCTGAAGAGGAAGAAAATCATTCTGCCCGCAAGGGGCTTGAAAATGTCCACATGTAACTGTCCTGCCCAGGGATGTACTGAATGTGCAAGTTAAAGTTGGATTTTTCAAATAAATTGAAGCACTGACACTTTGCCTAAAGCAATTGCTTTTGTACAGCTCAGAACTCCTCAGTGGAGAAGTCACACATCTGCAGAGGACTTACACGAGAGCCTTCTAAAAGCTTCCAAAAGCTTCCACAAAAGGCAGGAACTGCACTAAATGTTCCCCCCAGGGGAAAAATTATCTGAAGAAATATTGAAAGCAACAGGGAGATTCAGACTCCCACCAAGGGATAATTTTGTCTCTCATTTTAAACTGAAAAAGAAGATTTAACACAAATTCTGCAGTCGGTGAGTGTTACCCTCTTGACATGAAACATAAACAAGAGCTGAAAAGCTCTCGGTTATAACACCATGCCACTGCCAAAAAAAAATTGAAATATGAGGCTCAAAACCATTAAAATTGCCTTAAAATTATCCTTGAATGGGAAAAAAACCCAATTGATCAGCCATGCCTGCTCCTTAATGGATGGTGCTGGCTGTGAGCCAGCCTGAAAAGACAACTAATTTGTTTACACTAATAAATAATAACATCCAGCCTCCATCAAAGCATGGAGCCATCACTACTGGTGAGCCATGGAAAGCTGCTCGCTGTGACCATTCTTCTCCTTAATAACCAGTCATTTGACAGGAAGAAAACATTCCAAAGCTCCCAGGGATGTCTCCTTGGAAAGTCAGAAGCGAGTTCCTCCATGCATGGTGTGGGGGCCGTGGTAATTAGCTCCAGCAACTCGTTATCCTGCAAAACAGCTGCACACTCGGACTTTTTTTAAACAGGTTTTTTTTTTTTTGGTGGATTTTCAGCTGCTGGAGCTTGGCCAGAGAAGTATCAGGAGCATCATTGACACAACGCCGAGATAACAAACAGTGGAGATTTTAAAGGGAAAAAAAAATCTTTTAAAGGAAAAAATCCCATTCTGCTGCTCCAGAGTGAAGCAATTAGCATTTTTTTTGGAGATGGAGCAACAGGTTTTTAAGGCCAGTGTTAGCAGTGACCACCTGGGTGGAAAGATTTATCACCTCGTTGAGAACCATACAAGAACAGGCTGTAAGAAGCTGTCGAGGCACTTGTAGCCTAATTTAGGATCGATTTAAACAATTACAGGCAGAAATTTAATGCCGAATAATTTTGAGACAAATGAGTTTCACGGTTATTCCGTCTCTCTGAAAAGGAAAGGGTTTAAAGTGTTTTACATCTGAGCAGGGAAGAATGGAAAACAAGGCCGTGCTCCCAGTAAAATGTAATATTTACAGAGGGCAATTTTTTTTTAGGATAATCTTTACAGGACTGGATGATTCATCTGCGAGGACACGATGGCAGAGGATGCTAGAAAACCTCTTATCTCCCAACTAATTCAGCTCAAACATGTGCTGATAGCGATCCAAAAGCAGCTTTATCAGCCTGAGCAGTGGGGGCTGATAAATTCCCGAGTCGTGTTGGAATCACAGCCGCAGTGGCTTCAGAGAGATCCTTGGGATAGCAAAGAGTGGGATGGTTAAACCAGGAAGCCACAAAGAGCACAAGGCAGGGAAAAGCTGGGAGAGAGGTGCCACTCACTCCCTACCCACCACAATTCCATCAGAGCCACGAGGTGATGGGGGCAAAGACTTCAGGCTCCAGCACTGCCACACAGAAATCATCTTTTTTTTTTTTTTTTTCCTTTAATGGAAAATCAATAGAATTATTTTAGGGAGCTATTTGGATGAGTTGGTTCAAAGAGGCAGCAATTTTTCTTCTCTTTCACAAAATTACCCTTCTCTAATGTCAGGAACAAGGAGACTTCCTGACCATGGCCAGTTTGACCGAGAATAATTCCAGTTCAAAACGATTTCCATCCATCATGAGAAACAAATTATAGCAACTGGACAAGAAAATTCCAAGCCATTCTGACTCTTCAGCCCTTAATGAACCTTAAGGAAATATATTGATGTTACAGAACACATTTTCATGTGAAATGAAGCCACAGGCCACAAGAAAACACATTCTCACATTAAGGCTGGTGAAGCTTGGGGAGGAAACAATCCAGAGGTGCTGGGCAGCTCTAAAACATTTCAGCTCAGGTAAAGAGACTTTTGGCCCCTTTCTAAGGAAGCTGTTCCCCTCTAAGGACTCCTGTAAATGCTCTTCTGGAATCTGATTTTGCTTTGGCTCTGAAAGGACCATCTCACACCTGACAGGCACAGAGTTAGTGACCATTAATACATCAAAAATCCTAGAAATGGTAACGATAGTTACAGTTATTCCTATTATTACATAGCAGTATAATATGCCTGTGTTTTACAGTGATAAGCTGGGATAGAAAATGGCCACATAAACCTTGGGATAAATGTGCTGCTTCCTAAGGACTCCCAAAGTATTATTCATCTGTGAAGAGAGGATTTCACAGAGAGGGAATAACTTAAAAGGATTAAAAGACCTTGACACGAACAACAGCAAGACCCAGTTCATTCCTTTCAGTCCCAGGCAACACACGAAATTCAGAATTTGCTCCAAGGCCTCCCTGGAACCTTCCCTTCTCCAGGTGATCATCCCCAGCTCTCCCAGCCTGGTTCCAAGGCAGAGGGGGCTCCAGCCCTGGAGCAGCTCCGTGGCCTCCCCATATTCTTCCTCACTGGACACACAGCCAGGTCATGGCTGGACAGGGATGTCCTGCCAGCTCCCTCAGCTCCTACCTGCAGCAGAGGCCTCTGCACGCCCAGGATCTTCATGGTGTCCGCGTTGGCCAAGATTTTCAGGGGATCAGATGCCTTTGTGACTCCTTCAATCTCCTTGTTGATCTCAGCCAGGACCTGGTTGAGGAAGATGTTCTTGATGTACATGGTAAGGAACTCCCGCAGCGGGCACTGCTTGGCTGGGCCCAGCTCCATGGCATACTCGATCTCCTGGATAAACCTGGAAAACAGAAGGGCAGGAATGCACTGGAGTTCAACCATGGAGAGCCTTTAGATGGTTCAGTGCTGCCTTTGCCACTCTGACATCTCAGAGCTGAGCAGCAGCAGTGTGGGAATGACCATGGACTGTGCCAGCAGGAGGAATGAAGAGGAGAAAAGGTCCACAAGGTGGTTTTTAAAAAACAAGATCAAATATGAAGAGTTGGTGAGACAAAGACTGAATTGCTGGAGAAGAACACATGAAATGAGAGAAAATCCACATCCTGGGCACAATGTGGGTTTGTTTGTCCAAAAAATGTTGGCTTCTCTATTTGAGACATGCTGGGAAGATGACCTTATAAAAATGAAATCCCCATTAAAAAACCCAAACCAACAAGATGCCAGAAAACCCTCTGAAAAGCCAAACTTTCTTCTGGAGGTGGTCACTCAATTCCCACAGGTGGATTCCCCACCTCTAAACTGAACAGCAGAAAATTCCAGCTCAAAATCCAGAGAAAACATGGAAAAAAGCAATATCTATGTACTATGTCATTATCCTACTGCATGATGGGTGTCTGTGCTATGGTGTATTTTTATCACCCTTCATTGTTCCATCCCAGGATCCCATTCCTGCACACACAGAACAGCATGATGATTCTGGGAATATTTTCACACAAAATGTTTGCCATCTCCTGCAAAATCTCTTCATTTCTGTGCTGCCATCTGGTTAACACAGAGGAGTTTCTTCCAGAAATTACCTCGTCATTTCTTTAACTACATGTGAGGCAGTGAAATTGGTATTCCTTTGAAAATAATCAGGGATTGAGTATCAGGAGCCATCATGGGTTGAGATTTGCTGTCCACAGTTGTGCCAAGGGAGGTTTAGGTTGGATATTAGGAAAATTTCATCAGTGAAGAGGGGTCAGGCAGTGGAACAGGCAGACAGGGAAGTGTGGAGTCACCATCCCTGACAAAAAGCAGGTGGATGTGGCACTTGAGGACACGGTTCAGTGGTGAACAATGGCTGGATTTGATGATCTTGGAGGTCTTTTCCAACCTCAAGGATTCTCTGATTCTCCTCCTTACCACTGACTGTATTCCCAAACACTTTAATGAGATCTGCTTAATTGTCCTTAACGTTCTACCTCCATGTTCTGCACTACAGAGGGGGCACCTTCCCTTCCCAGCACTGACTGGGGAGCTCCTGCTAATTCCCATGGATGATTTCCTTCCAATCTGAGCACTTTTCTCCCTGAAGCCTCTCCCTGTTGACTCCATGACTCTGGAGTGACACGTGGACAATGCTGCTTCTGTGGGGGGGATCCCTTTGGAGTTCAGCTGGAAGACTTTTTCTCCAAAGAGAGATGATGCAGGCAGGGAAACACAAAGCCTGGCAGTTTTATTCCCTGGCTTTCCCAGAGGGATAATGGGAATCAGCTTTGTAAAACAGGGAAAAGTGGAGTTGTCTGGGATGAGAGCAGAGACCACACTGAGCTGGATGTTGGAAATAACAGAGCTGATGTCACCAGCTCTGAGTGACACTACTCATGTCCTTAAGAGGACCTTGTCAGGGTTGGTGGGACTGTATTAAACTCATTCACTGTGTCCTTTCATGTCTGCCAGTAAATCTCCCACTCTTCCTTCATAAGTTTATTTACACAGCTCCTTTGACCCTCAAAACTCACCAAAAATGTGAATTTTACTGCTATACCCCCTTAGATGGGGAAAGAGAAACTCAGAGCTTGAACTGGGAATGAACCGAACTCCAGTGAAGTGAAAGGACCAACTGTGAAAATCCAGCACATGCTAGAAATGGCCAAACCAACCTAAGTAAAAGAAACCTTTCAGAGGGAGAATGGCCACGTAAAACCATCCGAGCTCAGATGTGCTGACCTACAACAGCACTGGCAACTCCTCATCCCACAGCAGCTTGATGGTGTTCCTGAGTGCTTCCTGCACCACAGACTAAAGATCTGTGCTAGAAAATGGTCTCATCAAAAGTTTTTGTTTCCCAGTACCTGGCATTAATCACCATTTCACATCTCTGCTAAAGACCTGTGCCTTAATCTCCAGGAAACTTCTTGATTACAGAACGGAGTGCTGGTGGTTGATGGGTTCTATTAAGTTTTAATGGCACAGACAAGAGTGGTTCACTTAATGCTGGTCAGGATCAAACCCATATCCCTGTTTTCCTTGACATGAGCCATAAAGTAATCAGGGATTACGAGTGAGCTGCCAGAGAGCAGTGACTGCCAGAGGGGATTTTGTGAGTGCTCAGCATCACTTGTGATAAAGAACAAATGGTCAAGAGCTTAGAAAGCAGATATAAACTCGATAGCAGGAGGAAGTTATTAACACTGAAACTGTGCAGGGCACTGAGAACTGGAGGATACGGATGGGAGACCTGAAGTTGGGATGTTCAAGGACAGTTTGATGAAATGATTATGGGCAGGGAAACCAGACAATGTCTGAAGTCTTCATTTAATCCAAAGATCTCTGCTGAGGGAAATGGAAGCAGAGAAAAGGTAAAGAAAAATGAAATATGGATGTCAGAGTGAGTCTTACAGCAGGAAACAGCCCAGGAGTTCCTGAATTTGAAAATCCAGGGGTACAAGTTAATTTTTACAGCCTCAGTGGACAACTGGGATCCCATTTGCTGGGATCTGCTGTGGTTCAAAGACAACCTCTCCATGTTTTCAGCAGCCAGGATGAGTCCCAGCTGCTCTGCACCCCAGGCAGCCACTCTGGAGCTCCAACCTCCATCCCACCAGGAGGAAAACCCCACTGGGCTCAGGGAGCCCAAGCAAGAGACACAAAGCTCCAGGTACAGATGTAGGTGAGATTTGCACCAGGAATCCTTCTCCTACATTAAATGGCAGCAGTGGTGCACCCTCCGTGTCTTGTACTGGAAGGGTTACTCAGAGTTCCATTAAAACCAGATTAATAATGGAAAAGATCAATTTTATGTATTCAAGAGAACTGAGAGGTACCCAGAGAGGACTCCCCATCCCTGGAAGTGTCCAAGGCCAGGCTGGATGGGCTTGGAGCAACCTGGGATAGTGGAAGGTGTCCCTGCCCAGGGCAGGGGTGGCACTGGATGGGCTTGAGGGTCCCTTCCCACCCAAACCATTCTGTAATTCCATAAATTAAGGATGCAAAGTCAAACAGTGACAAGTTTAGAAGAGCCAAGACTGGAGCTGTTTGTTTCACCTTCATTTGTCCTGCTGTGCAGGACATCACAGGCTCATTTTTAATTACACAGGGGCCCATTACTGCTCTTGTCAGCAGATCCTTGTCTTGTCCTAGGAATGGGATGGTCAGAGTTTGGACAGTGAATGTCACAGCACTGGGAATTCTCAACTCCAATTGGAATAGCACCAATTGTCACCTGCACAAATAAATGTGACACCAAGACAGACTCTTCCACCACAAAGTCCCACAGGACTCTCTGCTTCCAAGATTCCCTCTTCCTGCCTCCTCATCTCTCCCTATCACTCCCGTTTGTGGGAATTTTGCCATCACTTCTCTTATTTTCCTTGGTTCCCAATCCCACTTGGTTTCTTTTATGTCAGGAAACATCCCCCTCCAGGCAGCTGGAGCCCAGCAGGTTTGGGAGGCCAAAAACCACCACAAGAGTTGTTGGCTCAGGAGCCAGCCCTTGCCTTTGGCTTGGTCCTGGTGAGCTCCAGGCAGAATCGGGCCCATTGGGAATTTCAGCTGCCATGAACCACAAGTGTGAGCTCTGCATTTCATTCAGGGTGTACAACCAAGCCAAATTTGGGATTATTTTCCATACTCTTTACCCAGCAGTTCTTCTTACTGAGAAACGTGGAGATACAAACTCTCAGCTGAAGGAAAGATCACCAGAATCTGACATATTTCTCCTTCTCAGAAAGAAACAAGTATCTCAGATATATTTTTCTAAAAAAATACCCAGCTCCAGCTGGGGATAAAAGACCAGCCAAACTACAAGAAACTGAAAATGAGTGTTTGAAATGGGAAATATTGGGTTGCATTAAAGACCCAACAGATCTTCTCTATTTTCTGCTTGGCAGACACACACACCCAGTCACAGCCACACACGCTGCTATTTATTTATTTCAATTTCAGATACTGCTGGCTGACTTAGTTCTACATAATTCAGTCTCTATAAAGAACAAAATATGTTTAACAGCATGTAAAAAAACATATTCTAAGAGTCCCTTCCAAAAATGTTGCTGTGTTACTCATCCAAGCTGTCCCTGGAACTTTTAGATGTCCAAAAAGGCAATTTGACCCACAGCCACCCCAAAGATCAATATCCCAAAATGGTCAGGGTTGGAAGGGATCTTAAAGATCACCCAGTTCCAACCCCCTGCTGTGGGCAGGGACAACTTCAACTATCCCAAGCCCTGTCCAACCTGGCCTTGGACACTGCCAGGGATCCAGGGGCAGCCACAGCTTCTCTGGGAATTCCATCCCAGCCCCTCCCCACCCTCCCAGCCAGGAATTCCTTCCCGATATCCCACCCAACCCTGCCCTCTGGCACTGGGAAGCCATTCCCTGGGTCCTGTCCCTCCAGCCCTTGGCCCCAGTCCCTCTCCAGCTCTCCTGGAGCCCCTTTAGGCCCTGGCAGGGGCTCTGAGCTCTCCCTGGAGCCTTCTCCTCTCCAGGCTGGGCATTCCCAACTCTCCCAGGTTGTTTTTGTAACTACCAAACATGTCCCAGCTTCAAAATGCAAAAATGCTTTGTCTGAAAAAAAATGCAGAGGAAGGGGTAGCACCAGGTTTTGGATCATTGTCACTGTCTGGGAATTGACTTAAATCCTAAAAAAGGCTCATAGGGAAGTTTCTCTGAAGGGCACTTTTAGGAGATGTCACAGTGAGGATGGAGTTCTTGAAGAAGCCAGAGGAAAAAACAGAAATTTGCATCTTATCCTGAATTCAGAACCTGCATTTTCAAAATGATGCACAATTTTTAACTTGTTTTATCCTCCTATAAAAGCATTTGAGGTGATTTGTGGCTGCAATTAAGCATTCCCCTTAGACAGAAAAGCACTTTCAGGAAAATGAAGTAGCTTTTGGTAAATGACAGTCATTTGGATTAAAAAAGGGGAAAAAAAAAAGGCACCTCGTTTCAGAAAATTTAATTCATTCTAACTCACAACTTAATTGGCTGTGAGCACTGTCTTACCTAGGCTGAAAGTGAGGAATAAAAAGCATAAAACCTAAAAAAGCTCCATGGATTGATTTAGAAACCTCCAACTCCTGCCTTCTCAAGGCTTTCCTCTGACTTCTTATCACATGTCTTCTAAAACATCATTAAAAGAAACTGAAGACATTTCATTGAAAGTGCAGAACATCAATGACTCCTTTCCTTAATGATGATGATAATAATATCTGAAATTCCCTCCTCAAACAAATGAATGGCAGGAAAAAAATATATATATTCCAAAGGCTTATTAAGTAAATTTTTGCTGACATTCAGCCCAAATTTACATTTCAGCTTCGTTCATTTTTGTGTGATCCTAAACTGTTCCCTTCCCTCTGTCTTAGTCAGGAAACATCCAAGTACTTGGCATGAACCTTTTGGGGAGCTCACACAAAGCAAGGTAATGTTAAGGAAGCATCAGAAATCCTTTGAACTGGATCCTGGTTGCTGATAGAAAGGAAAATTCCAAACTTGTTGTTCAGACTCAAGGAAATCAGGGATGAAACCCAGGGCTGGAACTTCTGGACAGTCTGAAGATCTATTAAAATCAAGAGAGACGCCTGGAAGATCCCACGTTGTCCATTACCCCCTCAGAAAGCCAACCCACCTCAACAGTGGGAATTTTGGGAGAGGGTCAACAGAACCACAGCAAGAATTGGGTTGGGAGGGACCTTCAAGCCCGTCCAGTGCCACCCCTGCCATGGGCAGGGACACCTTCCACTGTCCCAAGTTGCTCCAAACCCCATCCAACCCGGCCTTGGACACTTCCAGGGATCCAGGGGCAGCCACAGCTTCTCTGGGAATTCCATCCCAGCCCCTCCCCACCCTCCCAGCCAGGAATTCCTTCCCAATATCCCACCCAAATCTCCCCTTTTCCAGTGGGAAGCCATTCCCTGTGCCCTGTCCCTCCAGCCCTTGGCCCCAGTCCCTCTCCAGCTCTCCTGGAGCCCCTTTGGGCACTGGAAGGGGCTCTGAGCTCTCCCTGGAGCCTTCTCTTCCATCCCACAGCCCGGTCCATGCCCTGACTCCTCTCTCCCCTGGCAAAGTGAGAACTTGAGATGCTCCCAGACCAAAAGATATTGATCATGACACATGCTGAATACAATAAATACAATTAAATTAAAGATATTCACTGCAGCCCATGGACCAACAATCATTTGCTACTGAAGACCAATCAAAGAGGGACTAAAGTAACAGAAATCACATTATTTTGCCTAAAAACTTCACTGCAGGGAATTATTTTGGTCCACGATCAGCTGCCCCAGGATTGATGCTTCACACGTTGCTGATAAATATTGTGGCCATATGCAAGGTAATAGAGCCAATTCTATATAAAGTCAGGACAAAGGGAGGAAGAAAGGTTTAAAATCATCTCTAGATGACCCAAAATGTGACTAAAATTATAATTATCACAAAAAAAAAAATTGTGAACAGCTCTGGGAGACACAACGGACGTTTTGCTACTTTAAGTGCATTTAAATATTAGCAAGACCAGACCAAAAAAATTCCCAAAAATCAGGGGAAAAAAGCCTTAATTTCGTTCTATTTTGAAATACATAGCCTAGAAAACATCCAGGAAGGCAACAACCAGAGGAAATGTCTGCTGTTAACAGCAAATATGACATTTGGGATATTTTTCACTAAAATATTCAGGTTTCAGCTGATTACAAGTACCTGGCAGCAGCAGCCAGGCTCGTGCCCACACCACCAAGCTGAGTTTGATGGACTGTTTTGGGCAAATCACCAAATTCTCCTGTCAGTCCCCTCCCCTGTAAAAACACAAATTCCCAACCAAAACCAAAACAACAACAAAAAAACCCCAAAACAACAACAACAACAAAAAAACACAAAAAACCCCCCAAAAACCAAAAAAACAAACCTAAAAAAAACCCAAAAAACCCAAACAAAACCCAAACAAACAAACAAACAAAAAAAACCAAACAAGAAAAACCAAATCAAACCAAACCAAACCAAACCAAACCAAAAAAACCCAAACCCCACTCCTTGATATGACTCTCTTGGTTACTGTAAAGGCTTCTATGTCCCCACAGAGCTGAGAGCTTTAGTGCTGGAAGATGAAAGAGTCCAGGACTTCACTTTTTTTTAACAGGAGCTGAAAAAAAGAAGATTTAAAGAATCGATTTCTATGTTGTAGTTGCTCATCCATGAGGCTGAGGTAAGAAATGCCTCCTTCCTGTGGAGGTGTGATAGAAAAATCAGTGTTTTGTTGTCACTGAGGTCCTGCAAACACCACATACGCTATGAAAAAAATTAAAGTAAAATTTAGCTATCAACTAGAGCTAAAAATATTGTTCCTGTAATGCTCACCTGCCACCTGAAGGACACAAATTTCTGATGTAATGGAGCTATCTCAAGGTGCAATTTCTTGTGATGTCTCCAGAGGGGAATATTGGTTTGTATTTGGGACCAGGAGATGGAGAGCCAGAATTAATCAGATCTGGAGATTCATGCTGTGTAGAAATGTTTATCTCATGCCCTGTAACTCAGATTCCTCTCTCATTCTCCCCAAATATCAGCAAGAGCCAACCCAATGGAAGCTTCTGGCAGGCTGGACAGATCTCCTGGTCTCCATCCTCTCATCTTGTGCAAGGGCATGAGTGAAACTGAGGAATCAGCAAAAACCTAACTAGGAATCTGCCCAACCTCAGCAAGGAGCCAGGTGTGATTCTTCCAAAGGTGGTAAATCTGAACAAGGAGCAGCCTGGAGTTTGGGGAGCCTCTTGGAGAAAATGAGTTCCAAAAGGAACAAAATGGTACCACTTGGAGTCGTTACCATTATCACAGTCCTGGGCACTGGAAAAACATTGGGGAAAATACTGTACAGGACACTGGAATGGGGCTGCTTTACTTAAGAAATGGCTTAATGGTTTCAAGCTGACAGAGGGTGGGTTTAAAAGGGATACTGGGAAGGAATTCCTGGCTGTGAGGGTGGTAAGGGATAGAATTCCCAGAGAAGCTGTGGCTTCCCCATCCCTGGCAGTGTCCAAGGCCAGGTTGGATGGGGCTTGGAGCAGCCTGGGACGGTGGGAGGTGTCCCTGCTCATGGCAGGGCTGGCACTGGATGAGCTTTAAGGTCTCTTCCACCTCAAACCCTTCTGGGACTCTGGTGTTGGCTTTCCCTCCCTAGAGCAGAAGGATCCCGTTTGCTCCACATCTTTGCAGAGATCTTTAAGATCAAACCTGATAAAACTCGAGCTTTGTCCAGACCCTCAAGAGCCTCTGAGACCAAACCTTGTCCAGGTGTCCCTGAGGAGCAGGGACAGGACAGAGGGTGATGTTTGGTGCCCTCAGGAGCTGCATTCCTGCAGAGCTCTGTGTATCTGGAGTTAAATCCATCCAGGCTCCCACCAGCCCAGCCTGCACGGAGGCTTTTGAGAACCAACTTCTCCTCTGATCCTGCTCACCCCCTACAGACTCCTAACTACACCACGAGGCCTCTGAGTTCATTTGGAGAACAAACAGAGAGCAGCTTTATTCCCTCTATGCCATGAACCTGCTTTTCATCCTTTAGAGCAGCACAGGTTCTTTACAATGGGAACCTGGAAGCAGGAAACCTGTGAGAGAATGGTTTTGCCTCTTCCTAATTTATGGAGGACTTTTTTGGGGTTTCAGGTGTACAGAGCCTGAGTTTCCCCATTTCTGCAATGAGAAATGAATGTTTGCAAAGTAAGAGATGCTCCAAACTGTAGGAGGGGATGGGATCATTACTAAAAAACCCCAACTGTGCACATCCAGATAACAGGGAAATGTAAAATGCTGCTCTTCCAGGCACTGGGGAGCAGAGCTGGGATGTGCAGCTCAGCACAGCAACAGGCTTCACCTTCAGCCTCAAATCCTGCTTTGATGAGCTCCTACTTCATCCTTTGTCAGTGACAATGAAATAAATAATTGATATATCTGAAGTTATACAGGACTGAGCAAACCCAGCTCCCATTCCAGCCACCTCTTTGCTCTTCTGCACCAAATCTCCCCTCTCCCATCCTTAAATCCCCATTTCCAGCCCAAAACTAGACTAAGGTTGAGCCAAGTTGCCTCAAAGTGACAAGATTGCTCCGTGATGGAAATGATAACCCAAAATGACCACGGCACTAAATTACTCTCTGTCAATCCATTTGTAATTTAAATCCAATCCTACAGAAGATAAACGTCCTAACCACTCAATCAATCTCTCTCCATATAAAGTTCTGTGATGTCCTTATTTTAGGTGAACCCAGGGCTTGAAGCCAAACCTGTAGGATTCCACCACCTCTTCTTTTTCTAAGTTATACAGAAATAACATTGATGCCTCATTTCCCACACGATTTCTCTGCTGCTTTGCTCTGTGCAACGTAGAAAATAAATTCAGCCTTGCTTAAAAAGCATCGTAATTTTAAACAATCCTGACAATTCTACATGAATTCCTGCCCATCACACAGAAATATTGTGAGGCAGCAGGAAATGTGTGTAAAACATTTCAGCATCACATCGATAACGATGCTAACAGAGCCACCATCTCATGTCACCCTATCACACCCACTGATCTGAAAGATGAAGTTCACTAACTTTAGCTTTTCCTATTATTAAATCCCATTTCCTTTAATGTCCTATTACACTCAGTTTGTTGACCACCACTGGAATGTAATGACACCCCCCACAACTTCACATTTTCTCCTGAGCACAAGAGCTCTGTAAAAATTAACTTATTATTCCCATTATTTTTTTTTCAATCGGATCTGGTGGCACATTCTTCGTGCTCCAACCCCACAGCTCTCAATCTGGCCCTTTTAAAAAGCAACATATGTTGAGGATAAATCTTTCAAATGGCTCTATTAATAGAGGAGCTGCAGCGACAGCTTTATAAATGGGCACCATCTTTATGCAAACTGGGGTTTATTAGATTGTGTTATAATGATTTGGAACAGGAACACAGGGATGGCTTTGGAGGAACAACTGGGAGCAGCCAGAGGTTTCAAAGCTCCTGGATTTGGTGTGGCAGATTGGGTGAGCCTACAGCAAGAGACAGGATCAGATCAGCTTTGCTGCAGCTCTCTGCTCCCCTGCTTTTCCCAACCAGACAGCAAACAGCCTAATCATTGTCCCTGTGCCTGTCAATCCAATTAGTCCTGTTTGCCGAGGCTGACACTCCATTAAATCAGCAGACAGATGGCACAATCCCTCCTTATCATCCCACTGCCTCGGCAGCCTCTGCAGTGGGGATGGGGACTGGCCAAGCACTCACACCAGGGGTCACTCCTAAAAACACCCCGGGGCCAGGGAAAAGCCCAAATTAACCTTGCAACTCCAGAGCCCACCTGGAGACCTGCTGGAGCACTGTGGTGGGGCAGGGACAGCACAGATCCCTCCAGGACACCCAGGTAAGGAATTGCATGTCCCCAGTGGTGCCATGGGAGCACAAGGACTTTCCTTTATCACAAATCCCTCCAGGACACCCAGGTAAGGAATTGCACACCCTCAGTTGTGCCATGGGAGCACAAGGACTTTCCTTTCTCACAAATCCTTTCAGGACACCCAGGTAAGGAACTGCATGTCCCAGTGGTGCCATGGGAGCACGAGGACTTTCCTTTCTCACTCACAAATCCGTTCAGGACACCCAGGTAAGGAATTGCACATCCCAGTGGTGCCATGGGAGCACAAGGACTTTCCTTTCTCACAAATCCTTTCAGGACACCCAGGTAAGGAATTGCACGTCCCAGTGGTGCCATGGGAGCACGAGGACTTTCCTTTCTCACTCACAAATCCGTTCAGGACACCCAGGTAAGGAATTGCACATCCCAGTGGTGCCATGGGAGCACAAGGACTTTCCTTTCTCACAAATCCTTTCAGGACACCCAGGTAAGGAATTGCACGTCCCAGTGGTGCCATGGGAGCACGAGGACTTTCCTTTCTCACTCACAAATCCGTTCAGGACACCCAGGTAAGGAATTGCACATCCCAGTGGTGCCATGGGAGCACAAGGACTTTCCTTTCTCACAAATCCTTTCAGGACACCCAGGTAAGGAATTGCACGTCCCAGTGGTGCCATGGGAGCACGAGGACTTTCCTTTCTCACTCACAAATCCGTTCAGGACACCCAGGTAAGGAATTGCACATCCCAGTGGTGCCATGGGAGCACAAGGACTTTCCTTTCTCACAAATCCTTTCAGGACACCCAGGTAAGGAATTGCACGTCCCAGTGGTGCCAAGGGAGCACAAGGACTTTCCTTTCTCACTCACAAATCCCTCCAGGACACCCAGGTAAGGAATTGCACAGCCCAGTGGTGCCAAGGGAGCAGGAGGACTTTCCTTTCTCACTCACAAATCCTTTCAGGACACCCAGGTAAGGAACTGCACATCCCAGTGGTGCCATGGGAGCACAAGGACTTTCCTTTCTCACTCACAGATCCCTCCAGGACACCCAGGTAAGGAATTGCACACCCTCAGTTGTGCCATGGGAGCACAAGGACTTTCCTTTCTCACTCACAGATCCCTCCAGGACACCCAGGTAAGGAATTGCACACCCTCAGTTGTGCCATGGGAGCACAAGGACTTTCCTTTCTCACTCACAGATCCCTCCAGGACACCCAGGTAAGGAATTGCACACCCTCAGTTGTGCCATGGGAGCACAAGGACTTTCCTTTCCTTTCTCACTAACCCTGGGCATGCACAGGAGGAACAACAAGGCTGCCCAGAGAAGCTGTGGCTGCCCCTGCATCCCTGGAAGTGTCCAAGGCCAGGTCAGACAGGGCTTGGAGCAACCTGGGACAGTGGAAGTTGTCCCTGCCCATGGGAGGGGTGGCACTGGATGAATTTTAAGGTCCTTTCCAACCCAAACTGTGGTGCTGAGTTAAAGGTATTTGCACAGGAACACAAAGATCCTGTTTATAAAGAGCTGTCAAGGTAAAACTGCACTTTTGAGATGAAGATGAAAATCAAGCCAGGTGACTTTAACCCACACACAGTTCCAAATGAATCACTTTCATTAGGAAGTTGGCTGACAAACACACCAATACTGCTATTTAGGAAGGCAAGAACCAGTGATCAAAGACCAGCAGTGCTCCAGGCTCTCATCATTAATAAGTTCTCACCTTGGCTACGGAGCCAGAACTGCAAACAAAAAACGCCTGGAAGTTTCCCACAAGGAATTCATGGCAGGGAAAGTCCATCAGGATTTCATTGTTCCTTAGAAGGGCTGAGAGGAGGCTCAGTGGGCTCCTTTTACAAGGAGGGAGGTTTGCAGGATGTATTTGGGGAGAACAGAATCCAGAGGAAATAGGGATGAAAAGCTGGATCTGAGCTGCTTTCCATCATCCACCTCATTTGGCATCCAGGGACTGGGCCAGGCTAATGAGGAAAATGGATTTGCAACAGCACTGTGCTACTGGAGGCAGCAAATTTGGACAAATTGGATGCTGTGCCTCCATTAAGGATCCCATTCCTCTTCTCCAAAGAGTGAAGACATTTGCTTCAGTGGCCTCAACAGCTTCCCACACCAGCAGTTACAGTATTCCAAATCAAACTAACTCCTTGAGTAGCTCCATTTCATTCTTTTTTTTTTCAACTCCTGAGCTTCAAACCTGAACTGAGGAATTATTGACAGCTGAAGTCTCCTGCCCAAACATTTGGCTTCTGTCCACAGAGTGAGCCTTACAAATCACAATTCATTAGCCTAATAAAGCTGCTGTAAACCAGAGCACAAACATACAAAGGGCTGTATTGCCAATGGGAAAACAATTTCCTGACCCTGGGAAATGTCATTTGATGTCCATGTGTGTGTCAGCTTTATTATCCTGCAATTACACTGCACAGATGATACGTGGTACACGAGGAGCAGCACTTGGTTCTGTCAACATGAGTTGTGTAAAACGGGGCTGTAAGAACAGAGCAAGGCACACTCTGACTCTTGGTTACAGAATATCAGATCAAAGGGCTCCTGTTTTAGTGTGAGATGGAATTATCTCTACACACAGGCACAGAACAGAACCAAATGCAGGGTATTGAGCAGGAACTCTCCTCACCAAGCTCACAAATCCAGCTGGAAGAGGCTGGGCAGATGTCACTGAGCTTGTAGAGAATTTCCATCCCACAGTGGGAGGCACAAAGTGCCTGGCACTGCTCATGGGGACTCTGCCAATGTCCTCATCCTCCCCCTGCCACAAATCAATGCTTGGAAACAGAGATCACATCATTTTCCATGGCAAGGTGACATGGACTGTGTTTTCCTATGTCTGTGAACTCTCCTGAGACTTCATAGAACAGTTTGGGTTGGAAGAGATGTGAAAAATCATCTCAATTCCACCCCTGCCACGGGCAGGGACACCTTCCACTGTCCCAGGCTGCTCCAAGCCCTGTCCAACCTGGCCTTGGACACTTCCAGGGATCCAGGGGCAGCCACAGCTCCTCTGGGAATTCTATTCTATTCACACCCTCCCAGCCAGGAATTCCTTCCCAATATCCCACCCGAATCTCCCCTTTTCCAGTGGGGAGCCATTCCCTGTGTCCCTCCAGCCCTTGTCCCCAGTCCCTCTCCAGCTCTTCTGGAGCCCCTTTGGGGCCTGGCAGGGGCTCTGGGCTCTCCCTTTGTTACGTTTTGCAGGAGGAAACACATCCATAATTACATTGAGGATGGGGAAACTCCTGATGATGACTGCTCAAGAATGACACTAATGAAGGCTCTGGAACAGATGGGCCGGTATAGCAGGATTTGATCCCCAGTGATCCCAGCCTGCCCTGCCAGGCAGCAGCACTCCTGCTGAGATGGGATGGCAGCTCCCTGGTAGCTCCTCTCCCCAGCTTGGCTTCTGTGATGGGCTGGGGTGTTGCACTGAAAATGTCATTATTTTCCAAAGGGACACTCCATAGGCACAGAGCCAAGAAGTCATCAGCCAAATTAACTCCTGACTGTCTATCAAAGAGCTCTTCCCAATGCAGTGGCACTCCCACAAACACAGGGTCAGTCAGAGCTCGTGGCTTTCTGTAGGGATGGCAAAACCCCCACATTTACTGGGTTACAAAGATCTTACAGCACCAGGGGTGGGGATTCTTCCAGCCTGAATTCAAAAGTCTCCCTGCAAATGAAGCCTCATGTCTGTGTTTATATTCCTTCAGGGCATGACATAACTCCGAGCTTGGGAAGCTGAAATAGGTGGAAATAAATCCTGAGAGCCACCAAGATATTCAGAAGCAATCTAAGAAAATATGAGTGTGTTTTTCTGATATAAACCCCTGCCTCTGTGGCCACCTGCACTGTAAATTGTGCTCAGTTTCCTCACATTCCCTTCTTACAACTCCCAATTCTTTTCAATTACCAAAAATAGGAAAAAATATGTGTACAGTGTAGCAATGCAGCTTCATGGGTATGATGGATGTTGCAGCAGTTTTAGTTTGGATTTTTTCCATGAATTTTTATTGCCCTGTGCTGTAAAAACTGTACCAGGAATCCTAATACTTGTCCTAACTCAGCCAGCCCTGTGTGAATCATTTTAGTCTTCTGCATTTCATCTTTTTCCTCTAACTAATAGTGCTTGAGTGCTGTGAATAATTTATTATTCAGCCAAATTTATTATTATGCTGATTTCTTTTCTTGTAAAGAAATACATTTTCAGAATATATTGATTTTAGGTGGAAGTGTTCCAGGCCAGCCTGGATGGGGCTTGGAGCAACCTGGGATAGTGGAAGGACTCCCTGCCCATGGCAGGAGGGGTAGAATTATATGATTTTTAAGATTCCTGCATTTTAATTGGACAGTTCAGCCTTCTGACTTTTACAGATGCGGAACTTAGGTCTCTCTGATGTCATTCAATCACAGAATTTAGGGAAAAAGGCTGAACACAGATGCAATCCCCACCTCTGCCATACTCCCCAGACAGAAACTCCAATGAGGGGACTGGGAAGAGGAATCCAAAAGCTCCTTTCTCCTTGGATTTTTCCTGTTTAACATGAGCATGCAGCACTCAGCCCCAATGAAATAATACCCTAAGATTGGTCTCCTCTCAATTCCTCTCTCTCTATATTTATTTACACACCCATACTCTTATCAATAGAATCATAATTGCACTGATAGCAGCACAGCAGCCAACATACAACAGCAGATGGGCCCATGGAAAATGTTAAATAAACCCAAGATTCTGCCAATTCGAAGAATTCAATGATTTATAAATATTTTTTTCATATCACAAACGCACATTATTTGAGATAGGCTCTACCTAAGTAGCTACAGATCAGCTTATCTTTGAAAGCTGAGTGTGTGATTTGGAAGACGTGCAGTGTGCAGGAGGAGTTTTAAAGAGGAGCAAAAAGGGGAAAGAAACAGGACAAAAAAGTGAGGGAAAAGGAGAAATGGCAGAACGACAATATAACATCCCTGGTCAGTGGCTGTGGAGAAAATAAATAAGGGAGGAGGAAGAAAGGGCTTGGTGAAGAGACTCCTTTGTCATTCCCAACACATCCATCACCTGCAGAGGTGTAGCAGGGATCCCTGGATTTGTCCTGAGGCAGCACAGAACAAAAATAGGGACAGGAGGAAGGAAAATCCTATTAAGCATCAAAAAGTTCCATCCAGCAGTGAGCACAAACCACAGGCCCCCAGCACCTGTGGGTGTCAAAGCAAGGGGAATATTCATGGGATGTGATGTTGGACTGATGGGATGGGGACTGAGGAGAGAACACAAAACACAGAATATATAAAAATGTCAGAAGCAAATTCCAGAAGTGATTAACGGCATTTAGCACAATTAGCTGAAAACTGAGGACATGCAGAGCTCAGGGATGCTCTGATAACAAAATAACTGCAAAAGTTTCAGATCAGTTAAGGAAATCAGCCTGAACTGTGAGTCCCGGGCCTGTGGAGGACCTGTGGAAAAAAAATTGGATTTGATTGTAGGTTTTAATTAAAGCAATAGAAGAGAAAACCTTCTGTCTTTCTTTACCCATTTAATTCATCCCTGCCTTAGGATCACAGTATGGAATATGGAAAGGTAATGGATTTATATCTCAACAGATGCATTCAACATTAAAAAGGCCCCACACTTGATCTCCATCCAAAAACTTCCTCATCAATCCTTGGATTTACAAAGCCTTGTGTTGACAGTAGAGCAAGGTCTGAATGAAGTCAAGAAAAGTTAATTAAAAAATAATAATGTTCCCTCGTATTTTATCCCTCCTGCTGTGCTCTACTTTCACCTCCTTCGTTTGCCATGGCCTTGAAGAACTGAGGACCCAAAAATTAAGTTAATGAAAAAAAAATAATTATTGAAGTCATGCAAGAAAAGACATCCTCCTCTTCCAATGCTTTTCCAACCTCTTCTAACCCTTTCCATGAAGAACACCAGCTCCTGACAGCAAAAAATAGAGCTAAAATTTCTTGCTTTATCTGACACTTTTTTATTTTCCAAATGAATTCCCAAGTGGATGACGGTGACAGAGTACAAGAGATGAGCGGATGCTGAACAATGCCCAGAAAATCAATTTCCAACTGCTGGTTTTGTTATTTAGATTTAAGAAAAAAAACCCCTACACACACAGGACTGTAAGTTTGAGCTATTGAGAAACCAGAGACAAAATGTAAAATTCAGCAGCATTGAGTAAACGATCACAAAATATCAATTTATAGACAAGCACATTAAATACTTTGTATTAAAGCTTTTTGCTTGTACAGTAAAAGTGGCAACTGGAGATAAATCTCAGGGTCCTGAAAAAGCAGAAACTCTCAGTCTACAAAAACAAAAGTATAATGCAACTTTGGAATGGAAATTTCAACTCCAAAGGTAATTTCCCATTGACAGTGCTCACTGGTGCATGAATTATGCTCTCAGGGATGCGTAAATAGGATTTGTTTGATTGCTTTATCAGCCCTCCATTATATCAAATCTTCTGAAGCAGTGGGAGACATCCCAGGGCTGTTTGTGGATTCCTTGTTCGAAGACACAGCGGGGGCAAAATTGTATCACTCCTATGGAGGAGCAGGGCCTGACCATGAAATCATAATTAATGCCACAACAACCTACTTATAAATCTCTGAAGCAGCCAGGATGGGGACAAATTAGGAGCAAAATATTGTTAGCATTTTATTTAAATTAACTTTGAAAAAGCCTGACATGACAGGAACCACGTTGCAGCCTAATAAGGGATTAGATGGAGCAATTACAGAGAAATTAGATGCAAAAAGACACAAACTTTGTCACCATCACTGCTCTGAAGCCACAATTCCAAATGATCCTGAGCAGCAGGATGCCTGCCACCCACTGTGGTTTTCAAGAGTGTCTCGAGTTCAGAAATCCAACCAGGTGAATTATCCTGCCCTAAGTACTGAAATTCCTGGTAGAGGCTTTCCAGTTCAGTATCTTACAGATCCAGCTGTGAATTCCATGTCACTGCTGAATTCCCAGCTAAACCAAGAACCTCCCCCACTCTGGGATCCCTCCACTTCGGCCAGAAGCAGCAACTGAGGGTGAAGACTCAACTCAAAGAAGTCTCTGAACACCCTGATGTGCCTTCAGAACATCAACTGGAGACAACTTTGTCCCACCAAACCTCAAGGTCAGCAAAAAAGCCAAAGAACCTGGAGAGTCAGGAAGAAAAACGGGCATGACCCAAACCCAAGGCAGCTCCCTAGAGGATGACATTCCACCAACAGACTTCACTTCAAAGCCAGGACTCCCAAGTGCAGTGGGGAGCTGAGCAAAGGGCCAATATATCCGTAATTAGGTGACCAATCCAGAAATTCCTGGCTGGGAGGGTGGGGAGGCCCTGGCACAGGTTGACCAGAGAAGCTGTGGCTGCCCCTGGATCCCTGGAAGTGTCCAAGGCCAGGCTGGACAGGGCTTGGAACAACCTGGGATGGTGGAAGGTGTCCCTGCCCATGGGATTGGACGTGGATGGGCTTGAAGGTCCCATTCAACTCATTCTGTGATTCTGTGATTTGTTGAGATGAAAATGAAGCGAGACAAGAACTCGGTTCTACTTGGCAGCTGCTCTGAAGCCGATTTTCCTGAAACACCACAGTGAGCACCAGAAATTTCTGGGAATCAGGATCTTCAGAATTCCATAAAAGCTTGCATGAGTCACAACAGAACTGGCTCCTTCTTAGTGCTTCACCCACACTTCTCAGGATCATGATGACCCAACGGTGGAGAGGAGAACCCCTGGAACAGTCATGTGGGATTAGACATCTCAAGTTTTATAAGGAAAGCTGAGAAGTGATCCTTGAGGAAGACTGGAGGTGGGAAGAATTAAGAAATGTTGCTTTCACTTCCCTCCAGCACCCACAGCACGCCGAGCCCAGCAGGAATGTCAGTCCTGCCCGTGGCATGTGGGGAAGGCTCTGTTAGCTGTCAAAGCACCTCCTCGGATATTCACAGCTAATTCTGGCAAACCATTCCAATTAGGGAAGGAGGGGGGAGGCAGCTCTTGTGTCCCTCACGTTTCCAGACGTGGATGAGGCCTGACAGCCCATGATTGCTGCAGACAGCCCCTAATTAACTGTCATTAGGAAACACATGTCAGGGCCCCGGGCCGGTGCTGGATCTGCTGTCTAATTTAGCTCCAGAATATTAAAACTCCCCTCGAAACGAGCTGGTGAATGCATTTTGTTGTCTTATTAAACATTTCCTACCTCCTCAGTTCCTAAATCCTCCTCTCTGGTAGTCGGTGTTTGTAATAAATGATGGATTAAAGGTGTTTCTTTTCTTGCCCCTTGCTGTAGGCAGCATAGAGAGAAGGATTAGAACACCAACACTCAGGAAAGTGGGAGCTCTGCAGAACTAATAGGTGACAAACGAAACAATTCTATCCAAACAACCACAGTTAACCTGCAGCTGAGTTTTGTGAAGCCCCCCTGCACAGTCAACCTTAGTTCTGACTTATTTTTATTAATTAGAGCTGGTATAAATTAATCCAGCTCTGTTTCTGGAAGCACATGGGGGAGCACAGTGGAGGAGCTGGATGGAAACCTCTTCATGGAATTCCTGGTGACATCAACCCCTTTCCTGCACAAAGTCACCCAACATAAGAGAGCTCTCAGCATGGATTCAGGTATGAATTTAGGGAGGTAAAAGGGACACAGATAATTCTTCCCTGGGAGGGTGGGGAGGCCCTGGCACAGGTTGCCCAGAGACGCTATGGCTGCCCCATCCCTGAAGTGTCCGAAACCAAGCTGGATGGAGTTTGGAGCAACCTGGGATGGTGGGAGGTGTCCCTGCCAATGGCAGAGGTGGCACTGGATGGGCTTTAAGGTCCATTCCAACACAAACCATTCCATGAATCTGTGACGTCTCTTTTAGGCCTTCATTCAACTGCTGCTGACGCTTGTGATGCCCCTGAGAAGTTCTGACCTGGCTGCCACCTGCTCTGGAATTCTCCCTTCTGAGGGCAACATGACCAAGACTCCACCAAAGAAGTCTCTAACTTTTCCTTCATGCTGAAACAGTGAAATATTCTCATCCCCTTTTCCAGGTGGACAACAGAAGTGCAAAAGGACTGAGGGGGAGACCTGATGTTCTTCACACAACCTGTGTGAGAAGAACACATCGAGGTAAAGCAGAATCCTCAGCGCACCCCGTTGGTTTTGGGGGACTGGGTTCACTTCTCTGAGAAGCTCCTTGTGTGGGAAGACAACAGGACTGCCTTAAAATTGGAAATGATTCCTGAAACAGTGATTCCCAGAGCCACTCACGGACATTTCCAGCAGTGCTCATTAACATTATTATTGATTCTTCTACTTTGTATTTTCTCCTGTGATTCTTCAATTTCCTCTTTTTTTTTTCCCCTGTGATTTTTCACTTACAATATCTAACAGTGGACTTGTACCCTTCATTCTGAATGGAGGAGGAAACCACTCATTTCTGCAAAATGCCTATTTCCCAGAACATCTTTGATGGTGATTATTAACAGAAAATATGCATTTTGAACATTTGCTCAGCAAAGCTTTTAAGGACATGGCATGGAAGCACTTTGCAATTCTTGCTGGTTTCACTACTCTGTTCCCAAGATATCTCTGTCACAGGGCAGAATTCACAAGAAAGATGAAACATGCCACAACTGGATGGACATAACTGTGAGCCAAGTTCTGAACCTGTCTTTTTAAATAAAATCTTTCTGCTGATTTTGGGGCATAATTGAAAATAACTACAATTAGTGAACGTTTAACATTAATGGATTGGCTCGTGTATAAACCACAGCAGACCCCAGGAGTGTTTGCATTTCCTGCCCAGTTTCATTTCAGAGATGATGAAGGCATTGAAGACCCTTGCAGGCTCAACACACTCGTTAATATTCTGCTCCTGCACTGATGAAGTTCTCATTCAATGCCATGTTTCGTCCTGACAAATGCAAAGAAACATCCCCAACCCTTCCTGGGATAAGGACAAATCCTCCCTATCTCCCTACATAATCCTGGCCCTGTTTATATTTTCCTTCAGGAGAATTATTTCCCCCATCTGCTCCTCCTGTATCATTTGCTTTCTCCTTCCTGCTTTCCTGAGGTTCCCATTTATCCACATTTATCCACGGTGGTTCCCCCAAATACCAAACACATTTTGCAGTATTGATCAGCAGCTCAAATAAGGAACAACCTGCAGAAGTCAAGGCTATAAAGGCAGAGCAGTGGATTTAGCAGAGAGAGAGACAACACAGATGGGTGTGGGTGTGTGTAAATACACAAACTCTACTCACATATAATAATACTTGGTTATTAATTTCATTCTAGAACGTGATAAAAGATATTTATGGCATCGCTTTCTGTTTTTGGGGACTGAACAAAAATTTGCCCATCGAATGGGAACAGCATTAAAACCCCAACAGGGCTCTGGCTGTGTAATGTGTTTATAGTTCTGTGCATTTTAAAAAATAATTAAAAGCTTGGTAAAAGGTCAGAAGTTCCACAGGGTTGCATTTTTCTAGCATGAGAAAGTAGTTTCCTTCCAAAGCCTGAAGACAAATGTACTTTTTCTTTGTCAGATGGCAAAAGGTCTCGGAGGGTGATAAATAGCAGAGCTGTCCAATTTTGCAATCCAGTCAGAAAAAATAGACATCTTTGTGCTGAGGTACAAATCAAACTAGCTTTTCCTTTCTTTGCTAAATCACCAATTAAAAATACAATATATTATGTTAAGTTTTAGTTAATCCAAATTGAATTTCATTCACATTAAAGAATGTAACCTCTCATTTGACAAAAATGGAGCAGCTATTCTTTTGGAGAGCCCACAGAATCAGTAATTTAGTTTAACTAGAAAGTGTGTGGCTCCTCAGAAAAGAATTACACTGCTGATTGTGTTAAGCAAATAATAATTAACACAAGTACATACAGCTCTAATTAGCGAGGAACTTAATTAAACAAATACACCAACATACAAAATGCATAACAAAGTAATTGTACGATGCCTTGCCAATGGGGTTTTCACTTTTACACGGTGATTATAAAGCAATTTTGGGTACAGAAGAGCGGAACCCAGGCTGTGTCCAGCCCCTGTGAAACACACAGACCTCAGAAAGCACATCAGGAATTCTTGGACTGTCTGGAATTCCCTGTGCTGTCTGTGGAATTCCCTGCATTGTTCCATCACTGTTTTCTACGACATGGAAGAGACGTGCACAAAAACTTTCAACGGCTCTGGCTTTCAGAATTACGAAGGAAAATTCCTGATTCCCTAAATTAACAAAACACAAAAGCCAAACTTGTCATCACCAACCCTTTATCTTGTTCTGGCAGCCTGGAAAATGTAACCTGATGCCAAAGGCATGGAGTTAGGGAAGAGCTGAGGTGGAAGGAATGTGGTTCAGCTGGAGCAGGTTGCCCAAGACTGTGTCCAGCTGGGTTTTGGGGATCTTCAAGGATGGAGAATCCACAACCCCTGTGGACAACTTGTCCAGTGTTTGACATCCTCCCAGGAAAAAAGTGTTTCCTGACGTTCACAGAATCCCAGGATGGGTCAGGTTGGAAGGGACCACAGTGGGTCATCTGGTGCCAGCTCCCTGCTCCAGCAGGGCCATCCCAGAGCACAGGGCACAGGGCTGTGTCCAGACAACTCTGGAAAATCTCCAGGGAAGAAGATTCCACACCCTCATCTGTCCCAGTGCTCAGTCACTGCCCAGGGAAGGAGTTCTGCCTCATGTCCAGGTGGAATTCCCTTATGTTGAAGTGGAATGTCCTGTACTTCAATCACTGATCCCTTCAGGCCTGCAGATACAAAGGCCACAGTACCATGCAAAACTTGGATTTTCCCAGCATTTTCCCTCTCACACTCAATAAACCCAGAAAGTTTGCATGCAGGATTCTCCCATCCTTCTCCCAACACAGCTTGGGGCAATTCCCAAGTATCTCCAACCACCCCAAAACACTTGGACAGTTCCCTCACAAAGAGCACCGTGATCAACTGGCAGTGGTTTATTCCAGAAAAAATAACAATCTTTTTCAAAACACACCTCTAATGTCACCAAATGGTAAAAGGTTTTTCCACAAATCTCTGGAATCGGGTAGAGGTTTTTCAATGCCAGTGTCCCTCACACCGAGGTTTGGAAGTTCCTACAGCTGCCCTACTCACAGCTCACTCTCACTTTCCCCAGGGGTTTTCACCATCACTGTGTTTGTGAAGAGAGAGAAGAAGGCTGAAAATTCATCATCAAATCCCAAAAAAACCCTCTTGTCTCTGTGGAATGAACTCCAGGGAATTCAGCATCCCTGGTAGGTCACCAAGAGTCTGAAGGAAGATCCTCCCAACCCAAATATTCACTAATATTTGGATGGGTATCTTGGCCATTGACACCAACACGGATCCTCCACAAAGGAGAACAAACCCTTGGGTAGTAAAATCCCATTTCCTCCACACCAGTTTCAACCTCATTTTTTTACAGGTTGTAATTTCCTTCTAAATAATTTATACATCATAAGAACGAGGATTTTTGCCTTGGTTTTTTTTTTTTTCTGCTTAAGTATTTCCAGCCAGTACAGACATTTTAAATCAGTAAAAATACAGAAAAATAAATAGGAGGAAGCTCTTTATGACTGAGGCGTCGTGGGCATCTTTGAAAGGAAAATGCAAGACCCCAACTGCATCTTTAATATCTTTTATGAGTCTGTTTCTGAAGCAGCAGCAGGAGTGTTGTGATACAGCCCTAATTAAATCAATTCATCTGTGTAACTTTGCACTGCTTGGACTTTTTCCAGGAGGGCTCCTTGGAGCATCTTTTCTCCATTCTCTATATTTTCCTAAATTTCTGAGGTAAACAACAACAACAACAAAAATGTTAATTTCTTTCCTGACACTCTACAATCACTGAAGGTTAAAGCCCCAAAGGATTTTTTTTCTTGATGCTAAACTCTCTGCTTATCAATCCTGTTCTCAGCTTAGAGCTCCACACCACAATTCTGCTCTTTATTATTTCTTAATTTATTATTTGTATTACCGTGGTGCCTGGAGGCTTTGAGGAGCACTGATTGAGTCATGGTTATTCTTTCCTTTTATTTTTTTTTATTTCATTTCTGGATGAGAAACTGAAAGATCAGGCTTCCTACTGGCTTAAAATTCAAGCAACAAAGACCACAGGAAGTCAGGGTGTAATTTGGAATTCCAGACACTGGGCTTTGCTCGAGGTTCTGCTGGTGTTTTACCACCGTGGGATGTTTTTATTACACAACACAAGCACTTGCTCATCAAAGATATTGAGATCTGAAGCAGGAAAGTTGCTGTTATTTACTTTTAAACTTGTTTTTTGTGTTTTGAGGGTCACGTGTATCATGTCAACATCTAATTTTTTGATATAAAGAATCAGAGAATCCATAAACAATTTAATGAATTTAAAATGCTGCTGAAATTAAAGGCTGCTGTCCACGACTGAGAGAGCCACAACACCCCAGAGAACTGAAGCAAGAGATGGGACACACTTATCCCAAAGCCAAAGACTCTGGAAGTTGCTGTTTCAGTTGTTACATCCACAGAATCCCAATAAAACTGGATCTTAATACAATTCATCCCCAAAAAACCATCCTGGTCCTAAAGAACCTGGCCTTACGGTGTTCAAATCCAGAAATGAGGATTATGGAGGCATTTTCCAGCCTTAATGATTCTAATTCATGGAATCACTGAATGGGCTGGGTTGGAAAGGACCTTTGAAGGTCACTTAATCCAACCCTCATTCAGAGCCACATCCAACCTGGCAGGGAGCTTCTGAGCAAGGAAAACCTAAAGGAACTTGGTCTGGGGGGAGAAAGGAAGTCTTGCAAATAAACCTCCTAAAGAAATGAGATATTAAGAAATAGAGAACTCATCTGATGCATGCAGACCTTCCCAATAAAAGTTAAAAGTCTGCAATATAAACACAGGTGCAGCTGTTCAATCAATGCAGTTTTATAGGGAATCTCCTCAAATTAAACAAAACAGCAGCAGAAATGGAATACAAAACTTCTTTATCCTTTTTTCAGCTCTACCAGATATGATTCAGAAAGTCCAAGCAGGCTATTTAGCATTATCACTACACCAAGATTCAGTCCCTATCCCATCTGATGGAAACAGAACCTTTGGAAGATGTTTTCTTTCTCCACCTTAATCCTATTCTATAAAAAAACCTCAACAGAGCTTCAGATTATTCCACAGAACTCGTTTTATTCAACAATGTAAACTGAATCAATATCCAAGATAAACCAATCTGGATTTCAATTTCATTGACTTTGTTGAAAAATTGTGACAAATACCCAGAGTCTGGGGGGCAAACTGCACATTTTGGGCAAATCCCAAATGTTTTTTAGGTTCTGTGTGCACAGAGGGGCGTCTGTCTCCAGGTCTTGGCCTGGAGTTGTCCTCTCCTGTTTCTGGCTGGAGTTTGGAGCTTGGCTGGATCCAAACCTTTTGTTCCAGCCCTCCCTGTGCTAACAGAAGCCACTCAATATTTTTATTTAACTCTGCTCCTGACCAAGTTTCTGCTCCTTCTAAGAGCTTTCCTCACACCTTTTTTGAAGCTGAGCAACCAGTATCAGCCACAGTTACCACTGGGAAAGTTCCAAACGAGTCCAGTGTGCCAACATTAACACTTCTCATTAAAACTTCATTAATTTCCTCATGAAAATCTTCTCTAGGTCACATTTGCCTTTTCCACAGCACCAACCTTAACACACACACACCTTCCTCCTACTCCAGGCTTTCCACCTCACCTCACAACACCTTTTCCCTCTCACTTTTCCTTCTGTCAAAGCCACCACAAGAAATTCTGAGCTGCTTAAAAAGAGCAATAAAATGTTATTACATTCAATAACTTCCAGCAGAATCAAATCTTCTCTCGGAAACAATCTAATTCTGAAGCCAGGATCCACCATCTTTCCTGCAAAGCTCAATATATTGGAAAGAAAACCAACCCCAGCCGGGCTAAACCGGGATTTTAACGCTTGCTTATCCTGGGAGAAATCTCTGATAGGGAATTTAACACAGGGAAATGCACAAAGGATTCCTGGGATGGCATTTAGCCTTTTGTTTTACCCATTCTAAGCAAACAGACGATCACAGAATGGGATAAAAGGCTTTTTCTCTGGATAAAGAATGCTTTCTGGAGTGATGGAATAGAGGTGATCAGAGGAATTCCAGCTGCAGCAGCGAGAAAAGTTGTGTATAATCGATTATAAAACCTTAATGCATTATAAACACCCAGAAAAGCAGTTCAGTTTGGCTTGCAGGAGTTTAGGGCAGCATGGAGAGACATTAGCAAGTCAATGCAGCAGTGGCATTAGTGAGGGATCAAACAGAAATACCTTAATTTTGTAGTATTTTACTATTAATAGTCAGGCTAAACAAGCTCTACCCAGGATTTCCTAAAGAAAATGGGAATTTGCAGGAAATTTTGCTCAGCAGCATGGTGACATCTAAAAACCTATGCTAACAGAAAAAGGTGTTTGATTTCAGTGAGCCAGGTGCTCAGCCAGGTGGAACAGGAAGCTCCGTGAGGCGCGTCTGGAGTGCTGTGTCAGCACAGGAGGGCCAGGGAAATGCTGGGGTGGGCCCAGGGGAGGATGTGAGGATGATGTGAGGATGCTGAGGGGCTGGAGCAGCTCTGTGCTGGGGAAAGGCTGAGGGAGCTGGGGCTGCTCGGCTCCAGAGGCGACCCAGCCCAGACCCCTCAGCCCTGGGTGTCCCTGGGAGCAGGGAGGGCTCAGAGCAGGGCCCAGCAATGGCCCCAGAGGAACAGGGACTGATGCCCAGGGAGCTCCCCCTGCACAGGAGGCAGAACTTCTGCCCTGGGCCCTGAACAAATCCCAGAGAGGCTGTGCAGGCTCCTCCCTGGGGATATTCCAGAGCCCTCTGGACACAGCCCTGTGCCCTGTGCTCTGGGATGGCCCTGCTGGAGCAGGGAGCTGGCACCAGACGACCCCACTGTTGTCCCTTCCAACCTGACCCGTCCTGGGATTTTGTGAAACCACTCTGCAAGCTTTGGGTGACCCATTTCCAACACCCAGGTCTCTTTTGGGAGACACCATCCCAAGCTGAGGCCTTGCATGGGAAAGAGAGGCAGGCTGAAGGAAAGTCCCTACATGGATAAAAAAGGGGTGATGGGTACAAGTTATTCCTGGGGAGATTCCAATGGGACACACGGGGAAAATTTTTCACAGTCAGCCATTGGAATAATCTCCCCAGGGAGTGGTGGATTCCCCAGTGTTGGGAATTTTAAGACTGTGCTGGGCCACGTTGTCTAGACTGTGCTTTGCCAAGAAAGGTTGGACCTGGTGATGCTTGGGATCCCATCCAACTTGGGATTCTGTGGTTCTAGGATTAGGATGTTTCCCTCATTGTGTAACTAATAAGGATGGCAAATCCAGGCAGGAGATCAGAGGCAAGAATTCCACAGCTTCACTGTCACCATCACTGTGTATCAGAGACTTCACTAACTGGAATTACATATTTCCAGAGTATGTTTTCAGCCATAAGTTGGTGCAGCTGTTTCCTGCTGTAGCTACAACCTGAAATGACTGAATTCCAACGTGCAGGCATTGGGAACACCAATGAAATTACAACAACCAGACAGAAGCTAATTAAGGCAACTTGGCTGGGATGGAGAGAAGCAAGAAAATAGTTCATGGGAGCTTTTTTTTGTCAGCAGTCAGGGCAGTACAACAATCTCCAGCACCTTACCAAGGCACTCTGGATGACGGCCTGAACAGAGAGAACTTACCACCAGAAGAAATTATATTCTTGCTTACAGACCTACAACTTCTCAGATGTTGTGTGGTTTTGGACATTTCTTTCCAAAGCTCTTACAGAACCTTCAGAGGGAAATCAATGTACAAAATGTATTACAGCATTTACAAGAGGACATGTACAAAGGACTGGGCTGGTATTTAAACACAATATTCTCTGTGCCTTGAAAATCTGATAATATCACTCCTTCCAGTGCTTACAGATGGCTCTTATCAAAGGGAGAAGGACTTTTTCCACAGGCAGATACGGACAGGAGAAGGGGGAATGGCTTCCCACTTCAAGAGGGCAGGGTTGGATGAGATATTGGGAAGGAATTCCTGGCTGGGAGGGTGGGGAGGCCCTGGCACAGGGTGCCCAGAGAAGCTGTGGCTGCCCCTGGATCCCTGGAAGTGTCCAAGGCCAGGTTGGATGGGGCTTGGAGCAGCCTGGGATGGTGGAAGGTGTTGAAGTTGGAACTGGGTGATCCTTCAGGTCCCTTCCAACCCAAACCATTCCCTAATTCCTTTGCCTCCGTGGTACATCTCCCTGGTAAATGTGACAAAGGTGTCCAGAGGGGAAAAGTTCACTTGGTAAAATCATTCCCAAATCTCACATTTTGTTATTACCATCTGAAACTCCAGGAAAAGCCTTTCCTTTGTGTGATTTGCAAAACTGTTCTAATGCAAACTTCCAGCTGTGATTGGATTGGGCTCCTTGAGCTGGGAAGGTAAATGTGGCAAGGGAACAACACTTGCACAGACTCCTTTCCACATCAAAGGGGAATCACTGGAGACAGCTTGAAAGGGCTTCATCCATGTCCTCACTAATGCAAAGAGCACAACAAAGCTGCAGTTCAGCCTGTCCACTAAATTAACAGGGAAATAGCAGGATATTGAGGTGGCTTTGAAACCTGATTTGCATAAAATAGCCACTCCAAAGGGAGGCAAATACTGGAAAGCACTAATAAAGATAAAACATCTACATTAAAATGATGCTTTTGAAGTGAATCCCCAGTGCTCCCCTTCCTGTGCAGGTGCTGCTCACAGACCTGGCTGGGTGTGCACAGAAAAGGCTCCTTTGGGCAGAAATCAACCTGGAAGATTTGCAGCAGACAAACTCTGATGGCTCAGGAGAACATCAGCAACCAAATCCCATCCCTGCAAGTGTCCAAGGCCAGGCTGGATGGTGCTTGGAGCAACCTGCGACAGTGGAAGGTGTCCCTGCCCGTGGCAGAGGTGGCACTGGATGATGTTTAAGGTCCCTTCCAACCCAAACCATTCCAAGAATCACTGCTTGGTCCTTCAGACACCCACAGAGCCAAACCTGCTGGTAGGAAAGTTTAACACCAGGTTAAGCAGACCAGAACCGAGCTCAGACCACTTGGAGTCAGCAGCAAGGGCCGCACCACCAAACACTTTAATGATCCAAATCAAGATTAATTCCTTGTGGGAACTGAGTCTTGGGCAGAAAAGCAAAAGGAACTCTGGATTTCTGCTGTGAAGATCTTCAATGACAGGTCAAAATCTTTTTTCAGTTTCATGTGCTCAGAGAAACTTTTCTTTCTTAGCACAAAAGCTGATGTTGCCCTTTTTTTTTCAGTTCTAAAACCAACAAATGTGAATGGGCATTGGCAGCAGCACTGGGCATCAAATGACTTTTAGAGAGAACAACCTTTAAACTCATGTCTTATGGTCAACAGCAAACAAAGATGATCCTAAAGGGAACTGGGAAGAAGTTTTAGGATCTTGAGACCAGTGGCCACAATACTACAAAAATATTGACCCGGGATTTCTTTGTGTGGCTCATCTGGGCCATCAATAGCCAAGTATTTGTCAACTTTTGTCTCAAAATACACAGGAAACTTAATTATCAGGACAGGGAGAAGGGCCCATCTTTCCCCCTTAATTAAAAAGCAGCTACAGACACTGAGGTCTGACTGATTAGTAAGGTTTTCAGACGAAGAGGAGAAAAGGGAGGGCTGCAATTATGTGACAATCTTACAAATCACACCTTGGATCCCACCTCTGAAGGGTTCAGTCTGTTAATGGTCTGTGCCTTGGCGAGAGCAGGGGAGGGAGGAAGGAGGGGGCAGCTCCTTGGGTAGAGTCATTAAAATTCCATGGTTCCACCTCCTTCCCTATGAAGCCACGGTGTTGAGAAGACTGACACCAAGCAGGGACACCTGGGTCACCACCATATGGCAGCACAGCAGGAGCAGAGCAGCAGAACGTGGCAAATTGAGATTTTAAAAAGCTGCCTCGAATCCTGAGAAATGACAAAAAGCTTCTGCACATTCGGAATAAAGAAAAAAAAAAGAAAAAAAATAAATTTTAGATTTCTACGCCGAGAGCCAAGCTCTGACAGCTCTTTGGGGGCTTTTGCAGGTCCTGGTGCTTTTACAGCTGTGTCTACCAGGACTCCTCACTAACACTTCCAAATTAATTCCAACACTTCCCACATGAAAAGCAGAACTTTTGGAAACAGGGGTAAAAGAAAGTGTGATAGATTCAACTATTAAAAAAAAAAAAAACAACAACCCAATTCAACAAACCATCCTGCTCCTTTCTCCCATTTGCATGGCTGTGATGAGATCTCTGGTGTGTAGAACGTGCTGCTCAGGGCCAGATTTGTCTGTCCTGGTTCCTCTGGATGCAGAAATAACACAGAGGGGACACAGGCTCCATTTCCATGGCTTTGAAAGGATGGAGAGAAGGGATGAAAAGGGCTCTGAGTCCCTTCTGAATTAGCTCAGGTCACTCTGCTCCTCTCCAGCACAGTTGGTTTGGAAAATGACATTCAAGGACACGAGACCTTTTATTGAACGCTGGAGTAAAAAGTCAATTTATGGAAAAGTGAAGAGAGTGCAGGGTAATGGAACAGATTTTTCCCTGCTACAGAGCTGTGTTTAAGGCAGAAAGGTCTTCCTCAGCCTTGCCAGAGAAGGACCATGAAGTCCCTTCACACACCAAAGCTGAGAAGTGTCCAAGCCCAGGTTGGAGCAACTTGGGACTGTGGAAAGTGTCCCTGCTCATGGCAGGGAGTTGGAACTGGGTGATCTTTAAAATCCCTTCCAACCCAACCCATTCTGTGACTTTTTCCCCTTTAATGAGTTTAACATGACCACGGCAGGGTCTTCCAGCCACCCAGACTGCTCCTCTTGGTGTTTTGTGTTCCCTCTCCAAGTCAGGCAGGATCTGGGTGGGAAAGGTGGCACTTGAGGTTCTGAGCCCAGCCCTGCTCTGCACCATCTCAGAGAGTCTCTACAGACACAGCAATGAAGATCTCATCCCTCATCCATCATGTGGATTCCAGCCTGGCTGAGCAGAGGGAGTGATCAGAAAATGCCACGGAACATTTTTATGGATGATCCAGCACTGAACACGTGGGTTTATATAATTTTTCCTCCCATCCACAGCAATTCTATCCCCAAAACCCTGCTGTGGACAAGTTCCCCCTTCCCTTCTGGATCTCAGGCTAGGACTGAAGGAAATAAGTAGCCTCAGAAATTCATGGATAAGACAAACCCAAGGAGAAACGAGCAACATATCCCTCTGAACTTTTTGTCTTCCTCCAGATGGTTCATCTCCCCAGGGACCTTCCCAGCCATCCAAGCCCTGGGCCGCTGCCAGGGTTGCTGACGTTCAGGGGCAGCAAAACGAGGACAAACAGGTAAAGAGAGAATGGCACAGCTGCTCCTTGGCACCATGGAAAAATCAACACCATTCTTCCCCCGTCTCCCTGTGAAGCCCCTTCATGTGCTGAAACAAAAAGCACTAATTTGACTTCCCGCTTGGTTTTGTGGAATTTGGATGTGTCCTCAAGTCAAGCAAGATCCCCTCCTTCAATCAGCCCCCATTTTCTGGAGACGTTAGAAAAGGAGGAAGCTGAAGTAATTATTGAAAAATCATAAGCAGCAGCTTTGGCCTAATTACCAGGACTCCTTTGTAATTTTTTTTTTTATTGATTGCCTCCTGTGAATACACAAGTATTGACTGAACTCCCAGAGTCTTGTGCTGCTGTGATAAGAACAGCAGCCAGTGAAAAACAAAACGCAATTAAGTGACCCAATCTCCTGCTGAACATTGGTGATTCAGAAGAAAAGAAGAAGGAAGAGAAGAAGGAAAAGTAAATCCTGAAAGAAAACACACACTGGTGTCTTCCATAGGCAGCAAAAGGTTGGGTCTCTGCGCTTCGGAGGAACATCCTTGTCCAGAAAAAGTGAGTGTTGTATCTCCTACATTCCCAAACTGGTTGCATTGAATTCCATATTCTTAGAAACATGGAATGGTTTGGGTGGGAAGGGACCTTAAAGCCCATCCAGTGCCACCCCTGCCATGGGCAGGGACACCTTCCATTATCCCTGGTTGCTCCAAGCCCTGTCCAACCTGGCCTTGGGCACTTCCAGGNGGAATTCCTTCCCAATATCCCACCCAACCCTGCCCTCTGGCACTGGGAAGCCATTCCCTGGGTCCTGTCCCTACAGCCCTTGGCCCCAGTCCCTCTCCAGCTCTCCTGGAGCCCCTTTGGGCCCTGGAAGGGCTCTGAGCTCTCCCAGAACCTTCTCTTTTCCAGGTGAGCATCCCCAGCTCTCCCAGAGGGGCTCCAGCCCTGGAGCAGCTCCATGGCCTCCTCTGGACTCTCTCCAGCAGTTCTGGCCAAATGAGTTTTTGTGGGTTGGTTTTGATTTTGTTTCTTTTGTTACTTTTTTCCTTCTCCCCAGTTCTAATTGATATTTTTGACTGTCTCAACTCCAACCACTAAACCAACACGAAACTTATTTTCAGTTGTTCAATGCCCATCTCACTGAGCTCTGTCCTTATCACCAGAAAATGTTATAAAAAGCTGCTTTGATTGGAACAATTTAATGAGCAATTTTTATCACCCTTATTCAGTGGAGAAAAACTTCATTCCACAGCAGCACCTGTAAGTGTAACAGAAGAAAGGAATTATATCCTGGCTCCTGAGATCCATCTGCTTTCAAACAGACAAGGCAACTTGCAGGAGGCTCCTGTTGATAAGCCTGTTTTGACGTGGATAGGGATTGCAGGAATTGATTTCTTAGCGTTTTTCAGATATGATAAGCAGCATAAATAGTAGAGAAGAACTCCTGAGTTTGCAGATACCACTCTCTTCATCACTGCTCTGTTCCAGCTAATAATGATTTTTTTTTAAATAAACCACATATGAATTCTTGGCATTTAAAACTAAGGTTGTTTTTCCAACTCATACCACCACAAGAGCTTCAGTGTTCAGGGATGGGGCAGGTGAGGGCAGAGCCACGGCAGGGATGGAGCAGGTCAAATAAACCACTCCACTTTTCCAGATGAACAAACATTACTAAGATATAAACAACAAAAAAATTAATATCTGGATGCTTTTAATGCATTATTCTCAACTGTTTTACCAAGGGGAGAACAGGAGGTGTACTGAGATAGTTAAATAATGTTTGTAGAGGTAATTAACAGATGGAACTGGCTATCCAGGATTATTCAGAAATATTAAACACAGGGAATGGAATGGAATGGAATGGAATGGAATGGAATGGAATGGAATGGAATGGAATGGAATGGAATGAGCTGTCAAGACATAGAACTTTTCACTAAATTCTGCTCCAAGTAATAAAGCTTCACAATAAAACACACTTTTAAGATAAAGAAACTTCTTCCAAGAAGAGTTTTCCCCCTGTTTCACAAAATATTGACCTGCTCTTTCTGGTTATGAAACCAACTAAAATTTAATTTAACTCTAGTTTGTTTCTTGCTTTTTTAATGAAACTGGACAAGAGAAGTAGAGAGTCAATTTAAGGCTTTTTGCCTGCAAAAAAACCCCCAGCATTTACACCCAGCTCGATACAAACAATTTCACCCTCTGCAAATGTGTTGTAAAATGAAGTTCTGTGGTTGTTCCACAATTCCCTGCAGAACATCATAAACTGTGTCAGCTGAGAAAACACAGCTGCAGGGTGACAAAACCATGGCCACAACGACAGAAAAGAGCACCTTGATAGTGGAACTCAGGCACAGCTCACACACTGGCCTTGCTCAAAGGCTGTTTTAGTTTAAAAAAGTGAATTTTCATGGAATGAATCAGACTGGTTTGGGTTGGAAGGGATCATCTCATTCCAAACCCCTGCTGTGGGCAGGGACACCTTCCTCTGGATCAGGCTGCTCTGAGAATTTTGCCAGCATTTCCAGTTGTAGAATTCCAAAACAGAATCACTAATATCCAGCTATTTCCAAATATTAGAGACAAGGATTCAGGACTGCTGCAAAGGAGTGAGTCTCCATATCTGGGAGATGTTTAATCCATGTCCTAGCCCAAGGGATGAGCTGCCCCAGTGCAGCCCAGCTGGAGGCCTTGAGAGAAGACACCAGTTGTGCACAGGAAGGACTGGGATGTTTGGCTGCAGCACACCCAGCTATGAAATTGGTTGTACTTCTCAAAAACACAGCTGTGGGATGGAGCCTGGGGCACTGCACGTGGTTGTTGAGACTCAAGGGCAGGACCTGGTGCTTGGTCCTGTTGATCTCATCCCGTTGGCCTCGTCCCATGGATCCAGCCTGTCCAGATCCCTCTGCAGAGCCCTCCTGCCCTCCAGCAGACCCACACTCCCACCCAAGCTGGTGTGATCCTGACTGAAGGTGTCCTCCATCCACTCGTGCAGATCATCAGAAAGACCTTAAACAGGAATGGCCCCAGCACTGAGCCCTGGGGGACACCACTGGGAACTGTCCCCAGCTGGGTGTAAACCCACTGCCCACCACCCTCTGGGCCCAGCCATCCAGTTCATTTTGTACCCAGGGAATCCCAGGGTCACTGAAGTTGGAAAAGCGCATCCAGACCATCGAGTCCAAGCTATGCCAAATCCCCACCCTGTCCCCAGCCCAGAGCCCTGAGTGCCACATCCAGGCCTTCCTGGGACACCTCCAGGGATGGGGACTCCAAACCTCCCTGGGCAGCCCCTTCCAATGCCTGAGCACCCTTTGCATGGAGAAATTCCTGCTGCTGTCCAACCTGAGCCTCCCCTGGCCCAGCCTGAGGCCATTCCCTCTCCTCCTGTCCCTGTTCCCTGGGAGCAGAGCCCAATCCCCACCTGGATCCACCCTCCTGTCAGGAAGAGTGTATCCACCCAGGCCATGGTTTATTTATCACTAGATAAATATCTATCACTAGAATGCTTCTTCACTTGCACAGCAGCAGATTCTTCCCCCTCCCATATGGAATTTCTTTTCCTCAGGCTACACCTGAAGCACTACTGACTATTAAATACCAGCTCCACAATAAAAATGCAGCCTCCATCCATCCTTCCTTTCCCAAAACCCACGAGGTGAACTGCACAGTGTGAGCATCTCAGGTCTTCTCACGTGCCCTGGTTCTTGAAAATTAATTGGGAAGAAATCTTCAAGCCAGAGAAAAGATACAAACAAAGGGAATGGATTTCTCATGCTCCATCCACTCACATGTGGGCACGTTCCGTGTCCCTGCAGGAACAAACCCGGGGTCGATGATTTTCCTGCAAAAAGGAAGGAATTCCTTCTCCTTGCACTCAGGTCTGTAAACTTTTATCTAAAGATTTACTGAAGCTTTGCCCTCTCTGCTGTGCCCCCCTTCTGGAATCTCAAACAATCCATTTTTAATGGGAAATTGAAAGATTTGATGAAAAAGTGATAAGTATTGACTTCTGCTCTGGCTCATTCCCGCTTGGCGTTGCTCTGCTGATGAACAAGGAATGTGGGATTTCCCAGGACTTCAGCAAGGGCTCTTTGGGACCTCCTAAAACCATGGGAATAAGGAACAGTAGAAGATCTCCATGAGCAGTGTGAGGTGCAGCAGAATAGGGAGCAGAACTTCCAGCTCTGTTCCTTCCAACTCTTTATTCCCAGTTCCAGTCCCGTTGTGTGCTGCAATTTCCTTTTCTCGTTTGTAATCCTATAGCAAAGGGAGCAGCAGATTGACCAAGTCCAGGGGGTTTGGACTGAAAACCAGATTATGAGTAAATGCAAAGAGAAGAAACAAATTGTTTCCATAAATAATGGAATTGTGGAATGGTTTGGGCTGGAAGGGACCTTAAAAATCATCTCATTGCACTTCCTGCCATGGGCAGGGACACCTTCCACTATCCCAGGCTGCTCCAAGCCCTGTCCAACCTGGCCTTGGACACTTCCAGGGATCCAGGGGCAGCCACAGCTTCTCTGGGAATTCCATCCCAGCCCCTCCCCACCCTCCCAGCCAGGAATTCCTTCCCAATAACCCCCNACAGCTCCTCTGGGAATTCCATCCCAGCCCCTCCCCACCCTCCCAGCCAGGAATTCCTTCCCAATATCCCACCCAACCCTGCCCTCTGGCACTGGGAAGCCATTCCCTGGGTCCTGTTCCTCCAGCCCTTGGCCCCAGTCCCTCTCCAGCTCTCCTGGAGCCCCTTCAGGCCCTGCCAGGGGCTCTGAGCTCTCCCTGGAGCCTTCTCCTCTCCAGCTGAGCCCCCCCAGCTCTCCCAGCCTGGCTCCAGAGGGGCTCCAGCCCTGCAGCAGCTCCATGGCCTCCTCTGGGCTCTCTCCAGCAGCTCCACGTCCTCCTGCTGTTGTCCCCAGGGCTGGAGAAGCTCTGCAGGGGGTGTCTCAGGAGAGTTGAAAAGAGGGGGAGAATGGCAACACGTGGATTCATAAATACCTTAATTATTAATTACTATTAATATCATCACTAAAACAACATTTGCTTTAGAGCTGCTGCTTGAGAAGAAAGTAACCTTCAACTTTTGAGAAATATTAAAAATAGAGCAATCTGCAAGGAAATGATGATTGACAGAGGGAGAGGCAAAGAGCAATGCTTAAATAATATATGGAAACCTGTAATTCAGCCTGACACAAACTCATTTTTCTTGCTCTGCCACACCGAAGTATCCAATCAATGAGACAAATCTCCATGGCAAAGCCATTATTTAAACAAAGCTGGCTTGGCTTAAAAATGCAATAATTTGGGCCAATTTAGGACTGTGATATTATGCACCATTTTGCATTGTGATGCGCTGAGAGATCCTACATTGATCTGGAAGTAAAATGCCAACAACATTTTGATAGTTCATAGATTTCCCCCTTTCTCTTTGCCTCCCAATCCCCAGATGTGCTGAATAGCCCAGCAGCCACCACCTCTGCTTTCCACTCCAGGTTTGTTGTCAGTGAAAGCCAAATTGGAGAGACTTCTTAAAAGGCAGAGCAGCAATAAGAATAGATAACTACTTAAATGCAGCTTCTTCAACAATGCTGCTTTCTCCCTTTTGAAATAAGCATCTGTGGGGTTTTTTTTTCCCAAAAATATATTCAATAGCTGCCTCCAAACACTTTAGCAAAGCTGTACAGAACAGCAGAGGAATGGGAGGAAAACTATTCCTTGAGTTGGTGGATGGGATCAGACTTAAAGCTCCCAATAGGAACTTTGGTTCAGCTCCTGCTTCCACCCCTAAAACACCAGGGCTGCTCCTGGAATTAAGGATCCAAAGTTGCTCCAGTTGTTTGTTAGATCAAGGCCAGGGGAGTGCAGAGCTCTGCAGGATTGGGACAGGCACAAGGATTGGGAGAGGCACAAGGATTGGGAGAGGAACAAGAATTGGGAGAGGAACAAGAATTGGGGCAGGCACAAGGATTGGGACGAGCACAAGGACTGGGATGAGCACAAGGATTGGGAGAGGCACAAGGATTGGGACAGGCACAAGGATTGGGACGAGCACAAGGATTGGGACGAGCACAAGGATTGGGATGAGCACAAGGATTGGGACAGGCACAAGGATTGGGACAGGCACAAGGATTGGGACAGGCACAAGGATTGGGACAAGCACAAGGACTGGGGCAGGCACAAGGATTGGGACAAGCACAAGGATTGGGAGAGGCACAAGGATTGGGAGAGGCACAAGAATTGGGAGAGGCACAAGGATTGGGACAAGCACAAGGACTGGGATGAGCACAAGGATTGGG
>VZRZ01006341.1:28795-54976 GCA_013398175.1 Climacteris rufus | reverse complement strand
AGGCACAAGGATTGGGACAGGCACAAGGATTGGGACAAGCACAAGGATTGGGGCAGGCACAAGGATTGGGGCAGGCACAAGGACTGGGACAGGCACAAGGATTGGGACAGGCACAAGGATTGGGACAGGCTGCTCAGGGAAGGGGTGGAATCTGCATCCCTGGAAGTGTTCAAAAAAACTGTGGATGTGGCACTTGAGGATGTGGTTTAGTGATAAACCTGGTGATGATTTTAGAGGCCTTTTCCAACCTTAACGATCCTTTGATCAATCCCTTGATCTTCCCAGGTGTTCATTCCCCATCCATAAAATGGGAGTAATTATCCTTCTATCCTCTCATCCCTTGTTTGCCCACTTCAGCCACATTTCATCCTCATTTCATCTTCTTTTCATCTCCCTGTGCCCTGCTGGGCCCCCAGTGGAGGCTGAAGGGCTGATTCATCACCATAACACACAGAACAAACAGAGATACTGCACCAGGATAATCTGAAACTGCTTCCTCACCTCTGGCTCTTGCAGTTTCACTAATCAGAAAACATGGAATTACCTCAATTTAACAGCTGTCACTGTGCCACCCACCATGGTTAAACTGGCTCAGTACCACAGGGACTGTGCAATGAGCAGACAGCATTCCAAGAGAGCTCTAAAAAGGTGATCTGACGTAAAAACTCCGACTTAAATGAGAATATTCCCTTTTTTATTGACTCACAATGGGATTTCAGCACAGCAGTTACAATGCAAGGAAGATGAATTGTCTCTACAGACACACTCTGACTCCAAATGTCCCCAAAAGATGAGGGATGCTTGCCAAGAGCTCCTTGTGGCAAGGTGAAATCCATTCCTCCTGTGCTGCTTTGTTTTCAGGGATTCAAATCCCAAGTCCTGCGGGTTTATTGCTCTGTGAATCAGCAATTGCAAAACAACACCAACCCAAAATATGACAGCTCTGAGGCAACTCTAACCAGGAGGGATTTGGGAGTTTACACTGTAAAGCACTGAAAGAGACATTCCAAAGTGAAAAGTTTTTTGAGGACGTTTGTGTTCAGAAACTCTTCCTGTTTTGAAGTGTCAGCGCTGCCTCATGTCAAATAATCACATGAAACAGCCCAAATTAGGGATTTTACTGTCGTGATGCAACCAGGAACAGGACTCCCTGGACTGTTTTTGTGTGAAAGTTGTAACACCAGAACAGACACTCAACAGTACAGGGAGAAAATACAGAACATAAGGGCAGGTCCTTGCTGCTCCTGCCAACCCTGTGTGGTTTTGGCAGTGCTCAAAATGGGATAAAAGCAATTTAGTGAGGTCAGGGCACTGTTCCCTCAGGAAAATGTCTCCCCAAAACTTAAAGGAATTTGCTGATACAGATTAATAAATAAAAATCACTCTGATCCCTCCCTATTCCCTATTCCACTGCTCCACCTGAACACTGCACCCCTTCCACCAAGCTTTGAACAGGCCCAGCCTGCCTGGGCAACAGCAAAATTAGTGAATATTAAAAAGATATTAAAGCCTCAATGCTGCTGGCAGAAGGACTCACATATGGACTCTATTTACTGAGCTGTGTGGGCTGGAAGGGACCTTAAAGCCCATCCAGTGTCACCCCTGCCATGGGCAGGGACAGCTTCCACTGTCCCAGGGTGCTCCAAGTCCATCCAACCTGGCCTTGGGCACTGCCAGGGATCCAGGGGCAGCCACAGCTTCTCTGGGAATTCCATCCCAGCCCCTCCCCACCCTCCCAGCCAGGAATTCCTTCCCAATATCCCACCCAAATCTCCCCTTTTCCAGTGGGAAGCCATTCCCTGGGTCCTGTCCCTCCATCCTTGGTCCCAGTCCCTCTCCAGCTCTCCTGGAGCCCCTTCGGGCCCTGCCAGGCGCTCTGAGCTCTCCCTGGAGCCTTCTCCTCTCCAGCTGAGCCCCCCCAGCTCTCCCAGCCTGGCTCCAGAGGAGCTCCAGCCCTGCAGCAGCTCCATGGCCTCCTCTGGGCTCTCTCCAGCAGCTCCAGCTCCTCCTGCTGTTGGCCCCAGGGCTGGGGCAGCTCTGCAGGGGGGTCTGAGGGGGACAGAGGGGCAGAATCCCCCCTCTCCTGCTGCCCACACTGTGAGATCAGCCCAGGACATGAGTGGATTTCTGGTTCCCAGTGCACCTTGCCAGGTCATGCCCACATTCCCTCAACACTTGTTCCTGGTGTCTCTTTTGATCACTCCAGTGCTTTAAGCAGGGCTCAGTCATCTCCATCACTTCCAAACCAAGATCTCACCAAAATTCAGTGCTTCACAGCAGAACCAAAGGCACAGGGGCTTTGTGAGACAGCAATGTGCCCATTTGGGATGAAGAAGCAGAACTCTGGCTGAGCCTTAGGAAAGACAGCATATGAACCACCTCTTATCTTCCACAGTGATGGTACTTCAGAAAAAATCAACCTAAAACATTAAAAATGTCATCTAAAAATAACAAAGTGTTCCTCAGTATTCAGAGCAACCAAATTCCAGATCATCACCTCGACTCTGTGGCTGCAGCCTTGGGGTGGCTGCCCTGTCCTGCTCTGCCTTGGCAGCTCAGGACGGGCTCAGCCATGGGCAGGGATGGCTGAACTCAGGCCCTGCCTGGTCAGTTCTGACTCTCACATATTTTATCATTGCCTTGGCTGTTGCTTCCCCCCCCCCAAAATGCAGAACCTGGGACTGCACCACATGGAGCTCCTCACTTAACAAGACAAATGGATTTTATTGACTTAATCAAGAAGAGTAACAACTCCACAGCTCATTTCTTCATAGCTGGCTGGAACAAACTCTGGGGGCACGGGGAGGAGATGTAAAACACAACCTATAAATTATGAGTTTATTAAAGAAATGCCAATGGAAACTGCTTCAGAATTGAATGTCCACGTTCTGTGAGGCTTCCACAGCAAGTGGGCAAAATATTGACTCAGAACAAATGAGGCAGGAGATCTGCAGATAATTTATCATGGCAAACTCCAGCATTTTTCTCCTTCAGCTGATGAGATTATTCTACTGCAGTGTATTGGATGGGCTAGAAAACCAAAGGTTATCCCATTTTTTGTTGCTGTTGTTCAGATGACAGCTTGGCTTTGTCACAGTCTTCTCCACAAAGCTGCTGTGCCTCTGCTTCCCCAAACTGGCTGTGGAAGGAGCAACCTGGGCTCAGATTTGCCAGACTTGGGCCCTAATGTTGATGGGTCAGGGGATTATTTCCCTGAGAGCTACAGACAGCTCTTGGGGTGTCCTGTGCAGGGCCAGGAGTGGGACTCGGTGACCCTCGTGGGTCCCTTCCAACTCAGGATATTCTCTGATGGGGCAAAATCTCATTTTTTCACCCTGGATGAGTGAAAATCCTGGGAGAGAGGCTTTACACAACATTACTGAGGTGCACAAATACACAGGGAGAGGCACTGAGATCAGTGAAAAGAGGATAAAGCAACCAAGTACAAACTGCACAAATTGCTAAATATTAACAACAAGCCTCCAAATTGCCGAGACCGAAGCAGCTTCTCTGAGATAACTTAATTCCTGCATTCAGAGCTGAAAAAATGTTAAATCAGGAGCAAAGAGTGATTATATTGATTTGTACGTGGTGAACCACAGGAATAGGAAATAAATAAGAAAAAAAAAACACACACAAAAGGAGAAAATGTTTCGAACAATTTCATAAATTCCTCCCAGGGGTCCTCGGCGATCGAGGCAGAAGAAACTTCTGTTCCAAGAGGGAATGATTGGTTCTTATTTCCAGACAAATACATGGCTGATCATTTTTTTTAAAAACTATTTGACAAAATTTCAAACCAGAAGTGAAGCCTGAAGAGGACTGCACAACCTAACTCGGATATTTACTGTTTCTAATGGGCCAAATTAGGCTGCTAGTGATTAAGACTCAAACCTTGATTAATGAACGGGCTCTTCACACCCCAAGCCTTTAATCTCCAGGGCTTTGGACTGGATCCAAATGGAAGTGAAAGCATCATTGGGTCTGGGATGTGGCCACTGTGAGCTGATCACCTTGAGCTATTTTTAGCTATTTTAGGATGGGCTGGGCTGAAATGTGGCTGTGCAGCCCTGCAATCCCTGGGAGAGCCGAGTTACCACTGCTGCTGCTCTACTGACACAGATTTCTGCTTTTCTGAAGGCAGGCAGAGCTTCTGCCTGATGAGCAAAGCAGAGGCAACTGAAACCAGCATTTTTCCAACAGTCTGAGGAGAGATGGTATCAAGGCTTTCCTCTCTCACCTCTCCTCAATCCCATTTTTTTCCCTCTTGCCTGTTACTGCTGCCCTTAGAGAAACATCCTGCCTTGAGGACTTTGGACATCACCACATGGATAGTAGGCAAAGAAGTTACAATCCATCCCATTCTCCATGTTGAACAGTCACATTCCAAACAAAACCTTGTTTCTGGGTTCCTACAAGTGCATTAGAAATTAAGAGCCAAAGCCCAGAGGACAGAGAAAGTTTCTGGTAGTGGCTTTACATTCGAAGTTAAATATAAAGGTCACCTCCTGGAGTGCGTCCCCTCTATAAACCAACAATTATTTCTCTAATTCCTGTGATTGTTTTCAAAGGTTGAGAAGCCTTCAGAGGCACAGCAATGGGGGAGGCCTGCAGAGGTCACAGTGGAGGGACCAGGAGATGAGAGTTTTACCTCTTGCTGTGCCAGGTTATTCATGGCTTCTCCTACACCTCTGCTTTTCCATCCATAAAAATGGGACAATGACTCCTTCCAAACACACAGCCTGCCAGGTGCTCCTCCATCTTCAGGGACAAGTCACCTTACAAAGCAGCTGTCCCAATTTCAGTGCCACCAGACCAACCAGCTGAGATGTAAATGCTCAGAATTAGCAGAGAAGGCTCCAGGGAGAGCTCAGAGCCCCTTCCAGGGCCCAAAGGAGCTCCAGGAGAGCTGGAGAGGGACTGGGGACAAGGATGGAGGGACAGGACCCAGGGAATGGCTTCCCAGTGCCAGAGGGCAGGGTTGGGTGGGATATTGGGAAGGAATTCCTGGCTGGGAGGGTGGGGAGGGGCTGGCACAGGTTTCCTGCCACATCCCTGGAAGTGTTCAAGGCCAGGCTGGACAGGGCTTGGAGCAGCCTGGGATGGTGGAAGGTGTCTCTGCCCATGGCAGGGGTTGGGACTGGGCTTTAATGTCCCTTCCAACCCAAACCATTCCACATTTCTGTGATTATTTACAAGTGATTATGAGGAACACCCCCTGCACTTCCAGTTTCAGGATGAACCAAGTGCACAGGAGTGACAGACACTGAATGAACAGCTCACACCAAGCTCACACCAAGCTCTTTCAGCCCTACCAAGTGCAAAAATAAAGTTCAGAAGGCAGGAAGTCAAACTTTACAACTGAAAGGAAGCCCAGGTTAACACAAATTGAGACATCCACACAATGCCAAAGTGCTTATCAATACTCAGGGAGAATATTCCACTTCCAAACCCCATCCTCTGGCTTTGTGTCCCACATTAGGAGATGTGTGCCTGTGCCAGCAGGGCCTGTCAGAGGATTTTTGTGTGTGCTGTGCCTGCCACAAAACCTCTGCTTTCAGCCTCTCCCTCATTGTAGCCCGAGCATTCCAATCCCACTCTTCAAGCAGCAAATTGGAATGTTCAGGCCTCCTCTGCCAGGAGATTGGATGTGAAAGGCAAGAGGAGCAATCAGGACTGAGCGGGGCAGCAGCAGCAGCACTCGCTGACGACAGCCCCGATGTCGAAGGAATGATTTAGCACTTGTTAAACTTCTCCCATTGTGAAAGCAACCTATTATTTTCCTGGTTGTGCTCTGCAATGCCTCAATCACTGCCAGAATGAGTGAGTGAGAAATAATACAGTTCATTTTCGATTGCTTTCGTTCAATAGACGCGTGGCTGGATACCCCATCTGCCATTGTTTCATCAACAACAGAGCTGATGGGTTTTTTTCTCATCCCCTTTTCTGATACCACATTGTTACACTGACGACTCTTCCATCTTTAACATCACACCCTGTTCAATCCAAGTGTTTTTTGTACAGAAAAACACAACGTTACAGCACTCATGGGAGGGGTACGTGCATCGGTTACAGCAGGGCAGCTTCCAAATCCCAAGTGTAAATTCCTGTCACTGCAGGTTACTGATGAAAGCTTTGTTTTTTCATCAGCTCGAGGAGGTGGTTCAAGTGAATCTGATGAAGTTCAACAAGGGCAAGTGCAAGGGGCTGAAGTGGGTCAGGGTTTGACTAAAGAAAGGATTGAGAGCAGCCCTGGTGAGAGGGGCTGGTGGATGAAATGCTGGGCTGAGGGATGGGATTATCCCCCTCGGTCCCCCTCAGACCCCACCTGCAGAGCTGCCCCAGCCCTGGGACCAACAGCAGGAGGAGCTGGAGCTGCTGGAGAGAGCCCAGAGGAGGCCACAAAAATGAGGAGAGCAGGAAGCCTGGTGGGAATGCTGCAGTCCAACAGGCAGCTGCTTTGCCTTTGCACAGAGATAAGAGAGAGGAGAACTGAGATTTATCTGCCCCAAGGTGTCCTAATGCATTTAAGGAGCAAACAAGTGAAGCCACAAGAACAGACACTGGACTGATCATCAAAACCACAGAATCCTCAGTTCCCTCTCGAATTCATCCTCCCAGGATCTCTTCTCTCACTTCCCAAGACTCAGAACCTCTGGATGATGCATGGACAGCTCTGGACAGCAGCACCTGTTCAGCTCAGAAAAGGTGTGGCCACACAGAGCTGCTCCTTGGGTGTCCCTGAAAACACATCACTCCCAGTTTCTGACAGGAGAACAACAGCAGTCACACAAGGAGGAAAACTGGGTTAATATTATGGTGTTCCTGTGTATAAATCTTTAGGAGGGAAATAAATCTAGTGGAAGGTTCCCTGCCCAAGGCAGGGGTTTGGAAATGGGTGATTATGAAGGTCCTTCCAACCCAAATCCCTCAATTATGATTCTGTGAAGGTGGAGCTGGTATAGGCAGAAATAAGGATGGGCTGGAAAAGGGAATGGAGGTGACAATGGGAAATTTAAGCACACAGAGACCTATTCAGCCAGGGACTGAGAAGAACTGGCATGGCTAAGCCAGAATGTGACTTTTCACTGTGTTTGGACACAGAAAAATCACAAAAAAAAGGAGGTCACACCTGTTGCAGAAAGCTGCAGCTGCTCCTGACTCTACAGAGGGGATTAATATTCCTTGGGAAGGCAAGAAAACACCTTGGAACCGCTTGCAAAGAGCAGCTCAGGGACGCCTGGAAGCTCGGGAATACACTGTGTTTTTGTGCAAACCTCCAGGAGTGATGACTTCCCATCCATGGAGCAGCAGGGGGTTGTTTTGGGAATCTGAAAGGAGCTGACCTTGGGGGATACACCCCAAGTGAATTAAAAATAAGTGGACAACCTCCCTAAGAAGAGACACAACACAGAATTTATATTTCTGTCTCAGCTGACACAAAAATAAATTGCTGTTGTCTCTTTGCAAAGATTCACTTGAGATCCATGATCTCTTTTTGGGGGGCTCACAGTAACTCTGGTGCCAGGTCCTGAATCTCTCCCATCCCAAAGTGCCTGTGGGGAGACACCAACCTGAGATCCAAGGAGGATCCATATGTCCCATTGCAGCTGCCTCTCACAGGGAGCAGCTGCAGCCACAATCCCATGCCTGCCTTGTGCAAACACACTTGCCTTGAAAAGGCAAAGGGTTGCCTTTCCAAGAATAAAAAGACAGGCTGGAATATTAAAATGAAGATTTTTGAGTCAGCCCACTCCAGTCAGAAAAATCCATCTAAATATAGTCAGGTATCATATCCCAGCCCTTCACCAGGAGGTTTCCTGGGAGCAGAGCAACGGGTGTAGCAATTCAAAATCCCTGTTAATGTATTAAAACAGTTGTAAGAAGCTGGGGGTTTCCATGATTCTACACTAAAAAGCCATAAACTGGAGCACATTAGGAAAATAACTGCTGTGCTGGTTTTATATATATATATTTTTTTTAACTTCTAATAGCATGTTTTGTCTCCATCAGCAAAGAGCTGCTCTCAAATAATTGCTCTAAATGACTCTTTGAAGGCACATCTCTATTTGCAAAGCCCATCAAGTTACATGTGAGACGAGTCCCAAATCTTCCCTTCTTAATTTACTGTGAGGATGAACAAACAGAAGAACTTAATGCAGTAATTACTGCTAGCACAGCTCAGAGAGAGGTGAGTTACCAGCCCCTCTTGCTGTTCCCAGCCTTCAGAGGGAGCTGCTGGTCTCCCCCAGTTCTGGTTTTATACAGGATTTAAGGAATCCAGACAGGGAATTGACACTGATGGCTTCTGAGTGCATCTCTCATCAAACAGCATCAATTTGAGAGACCCAAAATCTCGTAGTTCTTCTCGTACAGCAAAAGTTATTAAAGCAAATAACAACCCAACTGCACCAGTGCTCAGCTCAAGCCTCCTGAACGAGCACAAACAAATTACACAGCCCTCAGAACAACCCCCCTGTTTATTCTGGATGCCAGCTAAGCTACTACAGGTTGTAAAGTGCTCCTGATCCAGTAATTCACAGGGAAGGCTGAATCATCCCAGGACATGAATAAAGATGAAGTATTTAACAACACAACAGACTCCTTCCCATGTAAACTGTGCCACAGATAAGAGTTAGATCAAAAGTGTTTATTCCTTCCGTGCTGTAGCTTGGCATGGAGCACAGTTATAAAAACCAAGAGAAATATATTAACACAACAATGTATTCAGTTACCTGCAGCAGGCAAAGAATAAACTGGAAGAGTTAAAAGACTTAAGAAAGTAATAATTCCCTTTAAGTACACAGTAGGACAGAAAACAAAACCCAGGGTGCTCATTCCAACCTCAGTCACTGCCTAATACAAACTGAAATGACATTTCACTTTCACAGGCTTAGAAGCTGCAGAACATTATTTTAGAAAGGTGGCAGAGAGAATTTGTAAGGTTTTCCCCTTTTATGTTTTAATACAAACCTCTCAACCCTACATGAGTTTGTAAACAAAGCCAGGCTGCCTTCCAGAGCGCCAGCCCCAGTGACAGCACTGGGACACAGCAGGACTGAAGTGATTTTGAAAAAACTGCATCCTTTGTGTCTCTAAAAACACATGGCCACGTTGGGTTTTCTTTCTTTAGAGATGCAAGCCTCGAATTGCTCTTATGGAACAAACAGCCTGCTCCAGGATTTGTAAACTGACCTTGAGTACTTAGGGAGATGTGACAGAGAAGGTCTTCAAGGAACAGAATTCCTGCTGAAAACACCAAGGTGCACTTGGAGCACGAGCTCAGGATCTGCCCAGGTGCACCTGGAGTGCTCCCAATTCTGCTGTCTCCAGGCTGAGATGGAGCTGGCACACGCCTGGCAGGTCCCTGAGAGCTGTTGGCAGCTCCTCCCCCAGTTTGGGGCAAAAGGAGCTGGCAGAGCTTCAAGGAGCTCCTTCACAGCTTTTTGATGGATGGTTGATGCCATCCACCTGAGGAGACCCAGAAAAACAATCAACTCCAGCCCCTTCCTTAGGCTTGGCTGACAGGATTGGGAATGTGGCCATGGACACTGCAGGTGACGATGGGCCACATAAGCAAGGAGAGTTGGGAGATTTGTGAAGAACAACAGAGCCCCTCTACTCTGTAATTCTTGAGTGAATATTCCTGAATTTTGAAGCAGAGAGAAACAACTTCCTTCCAGTTTGGAGGGATATGGGAGCTCCATGTTACCTTCGACATCCAGAGAGAGGGGGAACATTTTACAGAGTGGGGAAAAAAGACTTTAATTCCATGATCTGAGGGGATGTTCTTGGCCTTTCATGTAAGGTCAAGGGATGTTCATTCAAACCCCTGCAGTAAAGATACACAGAAAGCCACTGCTGAGTGTCAGAAGAGGAAAATGTTCAAAACTGTTCCAAATAAACAGGTGGGAACAACCCAGTGGCATCTTCCAACCATGGGGATGGATCCATGAAGGAGTGGCAGAGTTACTTGGAAGAATCAGAAAGAATCACAAGTCAAGCTGGTGCTAACAAGCTCCCCTCCCTTGACCATCCTAATGATTTTCTTACTCTTTCTTACCCTGTTTTGCCCAGAAAGGCCATTTATTAAAAACCCAAGAGATGGAAAGTTCAGGGGGAAAAGAGTTAAAAATTCAACCACCAATTCTTCTCTTTCCTTTTCTCCAAATCACTGTTTCCCTCAAAAAAAAAAAAAAAAAAAAAACCAAAAAAAACCCAAAACAACAAATGAAACCAACGAACAANCCAAAAAAAAAAAAAAAAAAAAAAACCAAAAAAACCCACAAAACCTTAGTGAGTTAAACCCACACTCATTCAAACTTGGGCTTAGCCACAAATTTGACATGGATCAATGGCATCTCATCCTGAGAAATCAAAGGATCATCAGGAAAAAAACTGTTGACCCAGAAGAATTTGTACCAATTTCCCCCGAATCGGAGTCCTCTAATCTGTGTGATAACACTGACAAAAGGTGTCAGCCCGAGTGAGGCAGCTGGAGGATGAGGAGGAGGAGGAGGGAAGGCTCACAAAGGAAGAAAGGGCAGCTCAGAAGAGAGGAGATCCACAAGGGAAAGGAGGGGAGAGGGAAAGGCTTTACAGCTGGAAAGGAGCAGATGACATTCAAGAGGGTCACAGAATACGGAAAATGAGCTGGGAGATTGAAAGGTTTGGGGGGAAGTGCTGACTTTGAAAGCATCCCTTGATCTCTTTTCCTTCATTGAAATGTTTTCTTCACAAGGCCCAAACAACAAAAACATAAAGGGAAAGCTGCATCTCCTGGCTGAAAATGAAGGAATGTTCATTCCAAAGTTGTATTGACTAATTCTCCTCCTGGAGTCTCAAATTTGATGGCCATATCCATTTGTTTCCACTCAAACTTAATGGCACAATCATTTGTTTCCATCCTGTTATGCATCAGGAATACGAGGCACGAGGTAAAAGCCAGCCTGGTATAACCCTCTTCCCTTAAATTCTACATATATTCCACATTTCCTGCTCATTAGAATGCAACTCAGAACCTGATCCAACACACAGCCTCTTATATCCCCCCAGGGAAAATCGTCCGCTGGCTGAAATTTGTTTAAAACCATGGAAGTACATTTATTTTAACTAAATGAGGATCTGACTCCAAGTTCATTCCACGGCGAGTTAGCAAATATGAGGCAATGCTGGAATTCTAATTCATTCAAACAGTAGCCAAAGGCAACTCTGGACATCAAAACTCGTTATAAATTAGGAAGAAATGGCCCTGGGTTAATTTCCAGTGTTATGAGATCTTTGGCATCACGTGGACAGAGCTACCAAAGATCTGCTGGTTTGTGGTTTTCCATGTCACAGAGTGCTCCCATCCAGGGATGGAAAGACAAAGATGGAATATCTGGATTTCCCAGGCTAAAGAGCAACACTGTTATTGGAAAAATCTGTAAGAACAGTAAGAATAGTCAAACACTCCCCAGCCCCCCTCAATTACTCAATTACCATCAGAAACTGCAATTTCTTCCCAGCACAGAATTCCACCTGCAGTTCAGGCCTGCATTTTCCTGTTCATTATTCCTCCTATCCCCTTCTTCAGTTTTTTGAGTGTTTTGGAAAAGTGAGGCCACGCTCCCTTCCCAGTCCTGCATATCCCCAAAGATGTTCACAGAAACATGGAGTGCTTTGGGTTGGAAGGGACATCAAAGCCCAGTCCCAATCCCTGCCATGGGCAGGGACACCTTCCACTGTCCCAGGCTGCTCCAAGCCCTGTCCAGCCTGGCCTTGGACACTTCAGGGATCCAGGGACAGCCACAGCTTCTCTGGAGTTCCATCCCAGCCCCTCCCCACCCTCCCAGCCAGGAATTCCTTCCCAATATCCCACCAACCCTGCCCTCTGGCACTGGGAAGCCATTCCCTGGGTCCTGTCCCTCCAGCCCTTGGCCCCAGTCCCTCTCCAGCTCTCCTGGAGCCCCCTTAGGCCCTGGAAGGGGCTCTGAGCTCTCCCTGGAGCATTTAAATATCTTAAGCTGGTGAAGCAACTTCTTGATTCAGCCCAGAGCTCCCGCAGGATTCCAGGGGGTCCCTGAGCAGGGCCAGCACAGGAATGGTCCCTGCCCTGGGGCTGTGCCCACACTGGGGCTGGGACCAGCCAGGATGTTGCTGATTCCTTGTTTCTCAAACTAAAAACAGTAAGAAACTTCTCTGGTGCCAGGTTTGCTGGAAATATGAACATTTCTTGCAACATACTCCAGAATGGGTTTTTTAGGTGATACCAGAGCAGGGAATTTCTCTCTAATGGATTCCTCCCCTTTGTATCCCGTTGTCCTGCCTAAGAGACCTCTGGGATGCAGAGTTCTGTGATTCCATAAATGAGAATGGGGCAGATGCAGACACACAAATCAACCTTGCTCACCGAGAGCAATCAGAGTTTGCTCCTTGCCGCACCTCCCAAAACATCCAGCATCCATTAAGGTGCCATTAGGGAAGCCTGAACTAATTTCCTTAGTCCAGCAGTTATGTCTGTTTGCTCCTCCTCTCCAAACACAATTCCTGGAGCCTTCTGCAGTGAAATCAGAGCGGATTTTGCCTGGGAAGGTGAAAAATTGGCAAAAGCATTGACGTGGCCAGAACCACCCGTGCCAGGCTCCCAATTTCTCTTTTCATTAGGCAGCAACCAGCTTCTTTTACTCTGGGATGTGTATCCAGAGGCAGAACGGATCTCCCTAGTGGTTTCCTGATGCCATCCTCCCCCTCCTAAAAATAACCAAGTGAGGCCATTCCTGCAAGATTCCTTTCAAGCACTGTGTGAATTGCTGATGGGAAGGAGCTCCTGCATACCAAAGCACATGGAAAGCTTTATTCTCCTGCACAGGGAAGGATTTATATAACCAGAATGAAAAAGAGATGGAACACAAGACACATATCCTCCTGTCCAACTGGGAATTCCAACTGTCTCAATGATATGTAAATTATATTCGGATTTAATGTGTGGATCTACTTGGAAAAGGGCCAAGTCCAAAGAGCCCCTTTCTCATCCAGCACATCTGCTCTGGGTGTGCCTGTGGAGCCAATGAGCTTCCACGACTCAGGGTGGTCACAAATCATCTCTGCACTTTTTCCCTGGAATTAATTTTCTACTAAATGTTTTTTTTTTTCATTAAACGAATCCATTTACTCCATGAAAAGCTGATGTTTTGCTCAAAATGAAAGACAGCACCTGAAACCAGAAGCATTTCATCCAGCTGGAAATCGAGGCAATGTGCCCTGATTTTTACCATTTCTAATTCTCTGGATGTCTCCAGACAAACTGTGGCTTCCACGACAAGTCCAGTTTTGGACAAGGAAGGCATTGAGGGACTGGAGAGTGTCCAGGGAAGGGGGAATGGAGCTGGGGAAGGGTTTGGAGCACCAGGAATATCTGAGGGAGCTGGGAAAGGGGCTCAGCCTGCAGCAAAGGAGGCTCAGGGAGCCCTGCTGGCTCTGCACAGCTCCTGCCAGGAGGGGCAGCCGGGGGGATTTGGGATCTTCTCCCAGGGAACAGGGACAGGAGGAGGGGGAACGGCCTCAGGCTGGGCCAGGGGAGGCTCAGCTTGGACATCAGGAGGAATTTTTCCATGGAAAGGATGGTCAGGCCTTGGAAGGGGCTGTCCAGGAAGGTGGTGGAGTCCCCAGCCCTGGAGGTGTCTGAGGAATGACTGGACAGAGCAGAAAGCTTGTCCTGGACTGGATTTTCCAGATGGTAAAGAAGCAATCCCAGGTATCCAACAGCCAGCAAATCCCACATGGATGGGGCATCAGATCATCCGAACTCCTGCCGCCCCCAGCTCTGATGGGACACTGAGATTTGGGTGATCCAGCTGAACATTCCTCCCTGCTGCTCTCACTCCACCCCAATCCCCGTGCTAAGCACGTTGTTAACACCGTAATTCCTCCTTTATTAGACCCAGGTATATAAATGGCATCCCTGGGAGCCCCATGAATTTTGATCATTATTCTTTTACTCGAGCTGCGTTCCCCGACCTGCTGAGATGTTGATCACCACCTTACTCCACGCCCCTGTGGGACCCATTATTTATCTTATTCCATTTTACAGTGTGGAGTAAATAAATAGCATTAAAGTGCTAAATTTATTCATGGAAATGGGGCTGCGTTTGCATCCTGGAGCTGATCCTTAAATCAAGGAAATGCTGTTAATAGGCTGCAATGAAGATGTAAAACATTCATTTTAATATGGCTGTAATAAAGGCAGACTGCACGAACTGATGATGGCATTTCACACGTGGGGACAAGGATGATGACACTTTAATATCTCCACTTCCTGGAATCAATTCCATCCCATGCAGCCCAAGAGGGCTGTATTAATTATTACGATGTCATTTCGAAGAAATTAATTGCAGTCGTTATCAGAGGGTGCACATTAAGCAACAATTGCTTGGCTGCTGGAGAAAATCCCATGCCCTGGGAGGGAACAGGAGCATGGTGACAACCAGGTGGTGACACATCCTTTTCCATCTCTGTGCCATCAGTGAGGGCAGAACTGGGTAGGACACGACACGATCCTCACGAGGCAGAGGAGCAGAGCAGAGGCAGCAAAGCCGTTCTGTGCTGAAGGAGCACATGGCATCAGTGGGAGAGCTGGGATTGAGACCTGCCGGGAGTAGGATCCCATTTTTTTGGTTTTTTTTGATCCTTTACTGGATTATCAAAGCTTTTTGATGAAGGTTGGATTGCTTTAATCAAAACACTTCTCTCTGGAAGAGTCCAAGGTCAGGCTGGATGAAGCTTGGAGCAACCTGGGATAGTGGAAGGTGTCCCTGCCCATGGCAGGGGATGGAACTGGATGAGCTTTAACATCTCTTCAACCCAAACCACTCATTGATTCTGGGATTTATATAAAGTGTGCACCTTCTTTAAAATCTCTTCTTATGAATTAAAAATAAATTAAGTTTCCCCAAACTGATTCAGAGCAATAACAGAGTGAGAGGAACATCCTGGTCCTTCTGCTGCACTGGACTTACTGCAGAGCAAAACCGAAGCCTCCTTTAAACTCCTGAAATCTACAAGTCACCAGGGCAAAATTTTACCTAAAATGGACTATTTAAAGCTCCACATCCAGTGCATGAAGACATTACACAAGCTATTCTCCTCTAAAGCAAATATTTCTTCAATAAATGTTGGTCTTCCAAGAATTAGGCACCAGAACCATGGAAACACAGAACCTTTTGGATTGGGAGGAACCTCAAAGATCATCTCACTCCAACCCCCTGCCATGGGCTGGGACACCTTCCACTAGACCAGATCGCTCAACTCTGGCAAAGGGTGGCACATGGGGCAGTGAAACAAAGCTCAGAAATGGTCAGGATCATCCTAAGTCCCAGCAGGTACCTCCAGAAGTTGGACACTCCAGGAACTGAAGCAATGAAGAAAACTCCTTCTTCCTAAATACACCAAAAATCAATCCCAGTCTACAGAAAATTTGCCTTTAATCTGTGTTTGGTGATGGCCACACAAGGAAATAATATCATAAAAAGCAATTTATTAAAGCCAAGCTGCAAAGACCAGCAGGCACAGACAAAATAAATGTGGAAAAGTAGATGGGATGAGGACAATCAGCTCCAGGCTGGAAAGGGAGGTGTTGGGAATGTGCTGCTACACCCTTGAGTGAAGCAATGCTGTGACAGAAGGATTCCTCCTGTTCACCTGGAACCATTTCTCTCAATATGCCACAGGAAAATAAAATTTATAAATGTTAATAATGTTTGTAAAGGTCAGGTCAGTATTTGCTGTGACATGAGTCAGGAGGAACCAAATCCATCTCAGCATCAGGTCACCGTGGGACAGCAGTGACATTAAAGAGAGGAGGAACTGAACCCTTCCCAAAGTGAATTTCTTACTGGAATAAGGTTTGATGCCCTTTCCCTTCTCTGGTCACTGTGATGTGGCAGCAAAGTAATAGAAAATTTAGAAAAAGGAATTCTTGGTACAATCGTCATCCTGATTTGTGCCAAAATGGTCAGAAAAGCTGAAGAGTCCTTAAAAAAGAAAAGCAAGCTGAAAGTGATGAGAAATGTCAGTGATTTATCCAGGATGGGCCATGGCAGTGAAGGAAGGAATTATTATTATTAAAGCAGGTTTAAAGTTCATTAGGGAGGGGAGGGGAGCAGAGCTGGTGCTGCCACTTCAGCTGATTTTGACAACAGGTTCATGTTTTCAAAGGAAATTACAGAATCATGGAATTGTTATGGTTGGAAAAGCCCTCTGAGGTGACCAAGTCCAACCATCAACCCAGCAGCACCACCACATTCACCACTGAACCATGTCCTCAATCCACATTTGAACACTTTTTGAAGTGTTTTGAACACTTCCAAGGATGGGACTCCACCACTTCCCTGGACAGCCTGTTCCAGCACTCAACAACCCTTTCCATGAGGAAATTTTCCCTGATATCCAATTTAAAGCTCATCTGGCACAACTTGAGGCTGTTTCCTCAAATGCTCAACCAGCCCTGACCTCAAACATGAAATCCTTTGCTTCCACCCATCACATCTTCTCTTAAAGGCTTTCCAGTAGAAGATTCAAACAAAAGGGAAAAGGTAAAAGAAAAACCTAATTCAACCAGATTTAGAATAAGAGAAGAGTCACTGGTGTCTCAACCCCACAGGGCTCTTCATCACCCTCTTCCCAGAACTCTCCTTGTTTTAATCAGTTGTTGTGAAATGCAGCCAAGAGACATGAAAATCATGCACCCTCACAGTAATATGTGACTTAAAAGATACAGCATTAAAATAATAATAATTCTAATAATAAATTATCTCAGTAACTCAAGTAAATGGGGTCACTTTGGATACTTGACTAGAGAGGTCTAAGGAACAGCAGTGAACTCAGCAAAAGCAAAAAGCCAGGGGACTTAACACAAGGCAAATTGTTCCCCTGAGACTGACAGAGGCTGAGTTTAACCAAAAGGGTGATTTTTAAGCTTTATCCGTATCAGAATCCTGGGTTCTTTACCTAGAAGACATCATTTGCATGGCATCACATAATTATAATACACACATGTACTTCATCACCTTCACTACTGAATACTGAAATTATGGAAATTCTAGGATCCGTGGCAAAAATCAGCGGTTTTGAACAACACCCACAAAGCTGACAGAGTTCATTTGGCTGGAAAATGGGAAGCAGAATAATTAGGTCATGTCCTTTCTGACATTTATTCCAGTAAGCAGAGAACTGGATTGTGCTCTCCCTTTCAGATGCAATTCAGAGAAGGTGAAAAAGTCTATTCACACTGTACTCACCCCTGGATGGAATTTGTCTGTGGGAATTCATATTCCCACCTATTTGACATGCAAAGGAAGAGCAAATTTCTCACCCTGACTATAAATACCCTGAAGGAAAATACACAGGTTTCATTATCAGCTGAGCTTTGTCCTTGAGCAGGAGATGAGGATGAGCCTGATGAGTCCCTCTTAAGGCTTGGACCTACCCAGGCCTACCCAACATCAGGAGGAGCTGGAGCTGCTGGAGAGTCCAGAGGAGCCCATGGAGCTGCTGCAGGGCTGGAGCCCCTCTGGAGCCAGGCTGGGAGAGCTGGGGGGGCTCAGCTGGAGAGGAGAAGGCTCCAGGGAGAGCTCAGAGCCCCTGGCAGGGCCCAAAGGGGCTCCAGGAGAGCTGGAGAGGGACTGGGGCCAAGGGCTGGAGGGACAGGACCCAGGGAATGGCTTCCCACTGGAAAAGGGGAGATTTGGGTGGGATATTGGGAAGGAATTCCTGGCTGGGAGGGTGGGGAGGGGCTGGGATGGAATTCCCAGAGAAGCTGTGGCTGTCCCTGGATCCCTGGGAGTGTCCAAGGTCAGGCTTGATGGGACTTGAAGCAACCTGGGATAGTGGAAGCTGTCCCTGCCCATGGCAGGGGTGGCACTGAATGGGCTTTCAGGTCCCTTCCAACTCAGCCATTCTGTGATTCTGTGCTTGTAAGAAAAAGTTCATTTCCCTCACCCTACCAAAGCTCAGCACCGCCCAGTAACCCATAAATTTCCTTCTTTTTAATTCATCCTGCTCTGGATTTCATAAAAACAGACCAGACTGCAGCAGTACTGAGTTATTGCAGTGACCTGTATTACAAGGAATCTGATCAAACTCCTGTTGTGCTTCCAAACCTTCACCGTGTCCTTAGTGTGAGTGAGAGGGTTTTGTACAGAAAGACACGTTAGAAAGGGACAATGACAAGAGAAAAGAGGGGGCACCGTTTTGGTTTCTGTGCTATTTGTTACACAGGAACAGCTGAACAAAGGGGAAAATTCCCTAAATATAGAAACTGAAGCGCAGGAAAGAGTGGAAAGCAGTGATTTTCCAGCTGGGGATTTTCCAGCTGCCCATCTCTGCTGGCACCACGGGGAAACAAAGTCCTGAGGACACCACCCCACATCTCCATCCCTGGGTGTGCTGGGTGCACTCCAGCATGAGCCAACCCTAATTCCTGCCTCAGAGCCCCGTGAAGCCCCCAGGCTTGGTCTGTGCCCATAAACCAACATTCCCTGCTGAACCCAAAGTGACACTGGGGTCACCCACCCCTTGCCAACCACTGGGCACAAATCCCTCCTGGGCCAGCAGTGTTTTCCAGACGCTGCAGCAGACACAGAACCCTTGAGCCTTAAATTTCCCTCCTTCCATCCCCCTTGGCCACCTCTGGGCACCAGGGATGGAGCTGAACAAAGGAAAAGCCACGTTGTGCTTTGGGATGATGAACATTAATGGGCTGTGACACGGCTGCTCTCTCTGGGGTCACTAGTCACACAAGGTGGGAATTCCCCCCCCTAACTTTGTCATGGCATGGATAGCAAAAATGTCAAAAGATTTCTTGTAAAAAGCACCTCCAGGCCAGGTTTAAGGTGACTTCTGTGCTCTTGTTTTGCTTTTCTTTTTCTCCCCTCAATATATTTTGCTCTTAAAAGGGAATATTTCACGCACCACTGTAAAAATACACATAAAACTCTTCTTTAAACCTTCCCAACTACTCTGCTCCTCTCAGCACCAGCTGGTTCTCTGTTCTCAGCCCAGCTGCAGCACCATGGTTCCCTGTTCCATTTTCCTGAGGGAATACCTACATATTCTGTGTCTTTAAAAAAAAAAAAAATTAACACTGGATTTGTTATTGTGCAATTATTTTGCAAAAGTTACATATCAGTGCTAAAAAAAGAGCAACGAAATGACAAGGCACAGGAGATGGAAGAATTCAAACATATGTTTTAAATGTCACAAACAGCAAAGATCAGCGTAGTAAAAGCCATCAGAAAGTGGCAAAACCCTAAAACTGCTAAATATAATTAGGTGTTTAATTAGGACATGAAAGCATTACTAATATATGCTTTAAAATTTGGGAATTCAAAGCATATAGACTAAAGCAAAACCTTTCTATTTCTGGATGACTTTGTGCAGAAAACTAATCTATAAAAATAACTTCCCACGAAGCACAGTCTCAACACCCTTGGGCAGAGGCACCACTTTGTATCTGAGAATCTGGGAATAAAAAGAAGCATAAATAAGGCTCCCCAAATCCACTTCTCACAGGCAAAGGAACAGAAGATGGATATATTTAAAGAATCCCCCTCTCAGACTTGTGCTTCAGTGGTTCCTCGGAGCAGAGAACATCCTGGAGGAGACGGAATCAGGGAGTTATTGTGGCCTAGCTCCACCATGGAGCAAAAGAATTGGGGAATTTGAGTGTCAAAAGCCTTCCTAGAAGGAGAAAAGCTCCTGGCAGAGCACAGAAGTGAGCCTCAAACTCCTCAACTCACTGTTGTTTCACATCCAGAAGCAAAAAGCCATGAATGGGTTAAATTCCAGCAGTTTTGACCAACATCTGATTGTCCTACTTACTCAAAGTACAGACAAAATAAAATCACTCCAGCGAAACTCCAAAGGGGGAACTCCAGTGTGAAGGTCCATGAAGTGACAACCACTAATGACTTTTGACAATTTGACTTTTTTTGTTCCATGTGGAGCTGCTGGGAGCTGCCAGCAAACCCAGGGAAGTCTCTGGAAGTGCCTGTGAGGGACGTGGACATGTGGGCATGGATCATCTCCCTGAGCTGGGCTCATCATTCCCGGGGCTCATTCCAGCCAGAGAGAGATTTCTGCCCAGGAAAGTCGATAAAAATACATTGTCAGTCCCACTTATCCCAGTTGGATTGGGTATGAAGAGGAGAGGAAAACAACACAGTTTAAATTGCCTTTAAAATTCAGTGGGACACCTGAAGGTAAGAGAAGTCTTCAACAGGATCTACCTGAGCTTCAGGAATTGGAAAGAATTCTAAGAGAGATTTAATTTAATCTTCTTTCTGAAAGAAGAAAAATGTCATTATTGTCACAGCATTGGAATTTTCATCTTTACTTTTTGGTAAGATATGTTAAATTAGAGGAATAAGATTTTTTTAAATGCCTGAGTTAATCATGACCATAATGGGTCACGGTTTTAGGGGGTTTGCAATGATGTTAGGACCCACATGGACTTGTGCTTCCTTGCAGACAAAAAAAAAAAAAATACAATCAATTTAACCTCTTCATCCAAAATCTAGGCTAAAACTACAGAAGGAAGGAATGTGAAAAGGTGACAGTTCAGTGGTGTTAATCCTTACAAAGCAGGAATATTGCTATGAATTATAATTAATTCCTGCAGCAGTAATGGGACTGTGACATGTGGTTTCATCAAAATTCAACTTTGCTGATTAAACATCTCCAGGAATTTGGTTGTTCTACATCAAAATTATCACAGTAGGTAAAGGTCACTGGGAGCCCATACTTCTATTCATGAGACTCCGGGGTTTTTTTTTTGCTCCCTCTCCCTGTCGTTGCCAGACGAGGCTCAGGACTGGAGCCAGGAGAATACAAATTTGGGAGTTCAGCCTCCCCTGCTTCATTTGCATCTGTTGATTCATTTGGGTGTGGAGAGAAGGGCAATGCAAATTGAAACCTCTGCCTTTCTGTAAAACTGTGCCCCATTTCCCACTTCTCACCATCGTTTCTCACGCAGAATTAGGGGCAACACCACCTAAAAGAGATTTTCTCTCCTACTACAGCAGAGCCAAAATGAATAATAATCCCCTGGGGATTGACACGAGGAGGTTTTTCTGGATAACACTTCATTCAAGACACACAATGCTTTTCAAACCGTGTGTGGTTTGAGGAACTCTGAAAAACCTTTGATTTATCAGCACTCCAGGCATGTTGTTTATTCTGCCAGGATTTTGGGAAGGTTTAACAGCACTGGAAGAATTTATGGAAAAGCCCACCACCTTCGTTTTGTTTACCTCATTGACTTGATTGACATCTATAAATGATATTGTGCTCTCAATAGCTGTTGCCTTCCATTCAAAGAACTTAGCTACATTACTTCAAAGATTGTATTTTTAACATTGTAAAGCTCTTGATGGTGGGTAATTACAACAAATTATCTGAATAATTCTAATACTGCATCTACTCCATTACAAATGACAACCAGCAATTAAACCCATTACAGCCTTTCATCAAACTAACCAGAAAAAACCACTTAACTATTGACCTGGGCGTTTCCACAACTGATAATAAGCACCCATTCTGCTCACTCCAACAATGGTTCTCCATCCTTGACAACTTCTGTTTGTTTTTTTAATAGGGAAGAGAAGCCTACATTTTCTCTAGGAGGCTCCCAAGGGATGCAGATGGCAGATCTTCCCCCATGAAGACAATGAGGAAAGTGGGTTTTGCATGGCTGGAATGGAAGAACCCCACATGTGACACAGGACAGCCGTGGGGACTCGGGTGAAGAAGCAGCTGAGGGGAGTTTGGATGAACTTTCCTGTCAGCACATCATAAAGGTGAAAAGTTTGGCACCTCTTAGGCAGAGGAAAGATTGACCTGGATGCATGGGAAGCAAAAAACACAAGGAAGTTGTGGCTGCCCCATCCCTGGAAGTGGTCAAGGCCAGGTTGGACAGGGTTTGGAGCAGCCTGGGATAGTGGGAGGTGTCCCTGCCCAGAGCAGGGCTGGCACTGGGTGATCCTTAAAGTCCCTTCTCACCCAAATCATTCCATGATTCCATGATCTTACTCTACTCCAAACACTCAGTGCCATGAAGAACCTGGAATAACTGCCTGGGAAGAAGAAACAACACTTTAGGAGCCAGGCAAAGGTGAGAGAGTGAAATCCCAATGTTATGATAAGACAGCAAGCAGCAATCGAGAGATTCCCTGCAATTCATCAACTTTCATTATTTTTTTATCAACAATTTGCTTTCAGTTCAGATTAATGACTGTGCTGCAGGTCCAGTGTGGCTGTCAGAATGAACTGCAAAGCCCATTTTCCCTCCCATCTCTCAGCCTGGCTGCAGCAGGAGGGATGAGTGTCTCAGTGATGGTTTGCAGTGACAAACTGCACAGCCCTGCGGAATAAAATCAGGAATTATTCCAGACTGAAGACTTGTCTCCACCTTTTGCAAAGATGTAGCACGAGGGGATGGTTTTATTTCCTCCCTGTAAGAGTATAAAACTGGAGAGTATATAAATTTTCCTACTGCCTGTAGCAGTTCTGAGTTTCTGGCTATCCACCAGACCATGGCTGCCACTCATCCACCTCAAAAATCCACCAGGATTTCCTCTGGGAGCTCAGGAGAGCTTCTGGAAAAGAAGTAAATCTGACATTTGCCAGTATTTTTCCCTTCTTGTTGTATTTAGTGCTGTTTCCTAGAAAGTCTCAAGGTTTATTTTGCATGAGGAACAATTACAACTTGTGGCCCCTGAACGAGTTACCTGGCTCAGGTAAAAAACCCTCAAACTTGGGTATCCCAAAATGAAGGAACAAAGAATTTTTGAGGGCTCTGCACTTATTTAGCAACATTATTTCATCTTACAGAGTATATAAAGCTTTATTATCTTTTTTTTCACTTTTAAAACACTCTCCCATTGTTACTGCAAAGATAACGAGTGGGCTAAGAGTCACCAAAAATTATTAAAGCCATGAAAAACCTGATCATCCACATTTTGCAGAATGCACAGCACTGCTGGCACACATCCTTCTCTCCAGCCTTTTTGTCCTACAATAAATCAGCCAGGGCAGCCAAAATAAACCCTGAACAGACAAAGTGGGAGTGTGTTCCAAAGCATTATGACATCATTTGGCATCCCAGGTACCACCCACTCCTTCATTTTTCAGTATTATTGCAAAGATTGGTTCATAAGCCATAATAAAGATTGGAAAAAAGAGATGCTGTCCCTCCATCCCTTGGCCCCAGTCCCTCTCCAGCTCTCCTGGAGCCCCTTTAGGCCCTGGAAAAGGCTCTGAGCTCTCCCTGGAGCCTTCTCCTCTCCAACTGAGCAATCCCACCTCTCCCAGCCTGGCTCCACAGCATCTTTATCAATTAAACCCAATTAAATTTGACTAAAGCACCCCAGTAGATGCAGGGAGCAGAGCTGTCACTCTCAGGCTCCAGAAGGACTCTTGGAGCTGTCACAGACCTGTTACACCCCCAGAGAAAATCCATTTGAGAGAGAATCCACTGGAGAGAGAAAAATGCAATAAAGTGGGAAATTTGGACCTTGATTAGTAACAGGGGGAATTTTTGACTTTCAGTTTTTCCCCCTATTCTAAATCTGCACAGAATTTAGGACCATTCACCTCAACACTTCTTTCACAACAGCTTCATCCCTGGCACTTCCAGCACCAGGCTTTCCATGTACAGAGCAATTTCACACTTAGGTGTTAATGAATTCTGTCCCTGCAAAGTTTGGAAGTTACCAGAGGAAAGGAACTATGGAAGTGTTATCAGTGATATCACACAAAGTGCAATTACTGCTGATCTATCCCAAATTCAAGATGCCCAGGACCCAAAATAACCAAACTAAAGGCCGACTTCTTGCCTGCAAAATTTATTTATGCCTATTCTGCAGATCTCTAAAAGTCAACAGAATTGAAAGTTAAATTCCTCAGGAATATTCCACCAAAAAGTTCATTTTGTGTCATGACCTGGTGATTGAAAAACCTGTTTTTCCATGGGCTGACATCCCTGCAAGGCTTCTCCTGTGGTTCTGCCAGGACTTTTTTGCCACGTGCTCATGAAAACCCTGCAAGTGTTTGTGCAGCACATCTGATGTGTCTGAACCAAATAATCTCTCTATAAAACAGGAAGAAATGAGGCTCCTGAGCTGTAATATCCAGGAATTCAGCAGAATGGGAAAATGCAGCTTAGTGGTGAAGTAACTTAGAGCCCACTATTTGTAGCTCAGTGTAGGAAACTGGAAACTGTAATAGCTGAAATAAACATTTCAGATTATCATAAATGAAAATAAAATACTTTGAAAATCTCCTTTCTTTGCCTTTTAGTATCCCTGGAGGAGACAGAAATTCACCTCAGTGCTCTGAGAGAACAGCTACAGTTTCCCCAAATGACAACATTTGGAACTGTACAGAAGGTTTTGAAGAGCTTTGCAAAACCTCAGCAAGAATAACCCAGGTAAAACACAAAGCTGAGAGCTCCTACACGAGGTGTCCAACTCCAAGGGAACTCCAGTTCACCACCAAAGGCTTTTCCCAGAAAACCCTTGAGCTAAACATCAAGACATTGATGTAAAATATAATAACGATAAAAAATTAAACTATTAATCTTTCCTTTCATATGCAAGTTCCTCTGATAGCTCCATGGGAGAGGTGGGGTACAAAAAGCACCATCGTTCTGGGCTTTAGATCTGTGCTTTTAACAGCAAATCCTAAATACAGGAATCACCTTTTTTTGTTCTCATCAAGCACCAGCTCTCCTGTCTTCAATCAAAAATTCATAAAGCTTGATGAAAGCAACCACAGGTATTGTATCAAATTTTTAAGGGTGATAATGCCATAACATGGACTTAAATCACACTGTTTTCATCCTTGGATTTCCCCTATTCAGGGAAAACCCTCACTAAAGTAGTTTTTGAACAGCTTCCACAGAGAGATGACAAATTTAGAATTTGTCAAGGGTTTTTTTCCCCTTTTCTTCCACCACAAAAACGGAAAGATGCTTTTCTGGTTCTGCCATGGGAGTTCTTCTGTTTGTCTGCAGAATTTTTTAACAATGTCAGAGTAATATTTCCTCTATTTGAAATTAAAACTGGTGCTATTAAAGGAAGTTTTAGCTACTACTGGAAGTTCACTCCCCAGTGCCAAGAGAGCTGCATGAAAGGCACCAGCTCCTGTAGGGCAGAATTTTACCTTGTGATTGAGGAGATTTATAGTGCTGATATTATTGTGGCACTTGGGGACATGTGGTGGCCTTGGCAGTGCTGGGTTAATGGTTAAACTTGATCATCTTAAATGGTTTTTCCCAACCTTAATGATTCTCTGATCAAATGTGCATCTCAGCGTGGAACTCAGGCTTCTGAGAGTTCTGATTTTGTACCTGAGATGGTTCAAATGCATCAATGGATCCATTCTGTCCTTCCAGCTTTGCTCAGAACTCCTCTGGCCACATGGGCAGAGCTGCTCAGGAAGTTGGGACAGTTTTAGGTCCCTCCTGACTGAACTGTTCTGTTCACAAGGAAGAAATAAATCACTGAAAACTCCTATGCCATCAGAATTCTCTCTTACAAAATAAGAACAGTAACAGTGTTCAGCAATATGGGGAAGCTTGGTCCTGCTCCATGAGAACAGGAGTCAAATGTTGGAATTCAATTGAAGGTTTCCCAGAGAAGCTGTGGCTGCCCCTGGATCCCTGGAAGTGTCCAAGGCCAGGTTGGATGGGGCTTGGAGCAGCCTGGGGTAGTGGGAATTGTCCCTGCCCATGGCAGGGGTGGCACTGGATGGGTTTTAAGGTCCCTTCCAACGCAAACCCTTCTGTAATTCCATTAAGGAACGAGCTAATCCTGCTTTGTTGGCTCAATGAAGTCAACACTGGTTCAAAGGAACTCATTACCATGGAATTACATTAACACTGTTTTCAGCTACTCAGCCCAAGCTCTTGCAAATGTCAAAATTTCTCTGTTCCTTCGCGTTGTATTTCATCCAAAGGGAAGGAGGAGCTGGAGACATGTGAAATTTCTGACAGGCTGTTGATTTTCCCTTTGGATGAAGCATGTTTGAAAACTCCAAACTTGACTGATCTGCTGAAGCACATTCTCTGACAGACAATATAAAATCAATGCCTCACATATTAAGAGGGTTTTTTTTTTTGGTGTGTGAGAGTTTTTGTTTGTGTGG
>VZRZ01006341.1:0-28788 GCA_013398175.1 Climacteris rufus | reverse complement strand
GTTTGTGTGGGAGGTGGGGGGGGGGGGATCGCTTTATGTCCTGTCATCGAAAATGAACAGCCTCACCTTAAGGTTTTTATAAACTGTCATCTTTAATCAGACACACACAACAAGACTGTCAGCTCTCAGAAAGCATCGCGGGGAGGGGGAAAAAAAGGCACAAAACGTGAAGCTGTTCCCCATCCCTTCCCTGTGAGCGTCCCCATCCCTGCGATGGCCCCAGTCGGAAGGAAACCTTTTCTTAGCGGTGTCACAACAAGGAGCTCTGCTGAAATGTGTCTTTATCATTCAGCAACGCCGACTTTCTGAGAGCTTGTCAGGGAGAAAAAGGGTTGGGATTCGCCTGCGAGGAACATCCATCGCTGCTGCTGACAGATAGAAAGTACTGAATGTCAACAGCGAGGGACTCGTCAGCTTAATGCCTCCTAAACATTCATTAAACCCAGGGGGGGAGGGAAAAACATTCCGGAGGTGGGTGTCAAATTGCTCCCTTAAGATTCCCATGCAGGCCAATTGAAGGAAAACAGCGAGTGGATGAAGAGTTGCATTGAGCATCTGTCAGCTCCGAGAGGAGTATTGACATTCCCAAAATAAAGCTGGGAGTATCGAGGGGAAGGTTCTTGGAGGGGAAGGTTCTTTCCTAGCGGAAGATGCTCTGCCCATGGCAGGGGGTTGGAACGAGATCTTTAAGGTCCCTTCCAATCCAAACCATTCCATGGTTCTGTAATAAGGATTTGAGATCTCTCGGTGCTGGGTAATTCTGAGGCACCTCGAGGGCTGTGTTCAGTTTTGGCCCTCACAGGAAGGACATGGAGGGGCTGGAGAGTGTCCAGGGGAGGGAATGGAGATGGGGAAGGGTTTGGAGCACCAGGAGGGGCTGAGGGAGCTGGGAAAGGGGCTCAGCCTGGAGCAAAGGAGGCTCAGGGGGCCCTGCTGGCTCTGCACAGCTCCTGCCAGGAGGGGCAGCCAGGGGGGATTTGGGATTTTCTCCCAGGGAACAGGGACAGGAGGAGAGGGAACGGCCTCAGGCTGGGCCNACCAAGGAATTCCTGGACGTGGCACTCAGAGCTCTGGGCTGGGGACAAGGTGGGGATGGGCACAGCTTGGACTCCATGGTCTGGGAGGGCTTTTCCAGCCTCAGGGATCCTGGGATTCCATGATCTGGTTTGAACCTCATCCCTGTCCCCCCAGAGAGGCACCATCTCCCTGCCCCAGAATGGAAGAGATTCCCCACCTTCAGGAGAGAGATTTAGATTAATCATGTGCTATTTTCCCACCCTTTCAAGGGGATGTGTCTGGATGTAAGACTTCATGAAATCTGCAGGGTTCTATTTTTAAGGAGTCCTTTAAAAGTTTGCAAATCATGTTTCCTGTGCACTAAACAGCACTTCAGGATTTTTTTTTTTTTTACTTAACCCCTGATCCTCAGCACATTACTCAGACTCAAATACAAACCTGAAGCAGTCAATATCACAAGTTCCCTCTCCCAGCCTGAGTCAGTTTTATTGATTTCTCTGAAATAAAGTATTTCAGGTTTGATTCAAAAAGCTCAAGGTATCAGCTCTCATTATTTAGCACTATTTGTGCCACAGGAGTACCTGACATTTTCTATCCACTTCAATAATAATAAATAACCCTTAGACTTTAAAATACCAGATATTTTTCTTAACTTATGCAGTGTCATTTAGCATAGTCGAAATGTAACTACCAAACTCATCTCATTTTCACACTCTTTTGCTTCCCAAATAACACACTATATTAAATATTAAAGTGTGCAACTACAAGATATTAGAGCATATTTAAAAATAAAATTAGCTGGTTATTATATATACACTAATAAAGGGGTTATTGGTGAGATACGCAGGAGTTCTGAGTCATACACTGGGTTTTATAGCAATTTAGTGATGTAGTTTTGAACATCAGCAGCAGTTGATGCTCAAACACCCCAGGACTTTGATGTCCCACAGGAACCAATGACAACTCTACCATCCCCTCCCAACATTTTCAAAAGAAACAGCATTTAAATTCCACATACAGCACCTTTTATCTTGACATATCCTGAATTCAGCAGCAGCTTGACAGGATTATTCCCATAAAACATCCCTGCTAACACTTGTGTACCTGGTGGATGTACATGTCCTGCACATTGTGCACTTCCCTCCCAAGGACAGGGAATCCCTGGAATCTGAAACTCCACTCTCAGAGCCACCAGCTGGTGAGGAACATTCTGATATCAACAGGCAGCAAAGTCCTTCACCATCCTCCCTGCTTAGTCCCTAAAGCAATTTTTTTATTTAGCAAAAGAGCAATCCCTCTTTCATTTGCAGTAACAGACCTGGAAGAAACAGTTCATTCCAAATTTGCTGCCAAGTGAGAACTTAGTGCTTTCAATGATGGAGAGCAGTAGAAATCAAAAGGAGCATTTAATTTCAAATGAAAATGTCAAATTACTGCCTGCTCTCTTCCCTCCATTCCCATCCAGTCCAAATAACCAGAAGCAGCAAACTTTGCAGTGCCCTGGACCACGCACCCCCCAGAGCACTGAACTTGTCTTTGCATCCCAAACAACATCAGCAGAGGCAAACCAGTGATTTTGCTTTTCCTTCATCCCTGTATAATTTTTCCCTACTCCAATACACCAACTCTTTATTTTTCACTTCCTCTCCAGGCTCTGAAATCCAAGGCAGGACATCACTGGCACATCCCAGTCCTTCCCAGCTGGCAGAGGGGAGATCCCCAAACACCCTGCCCACCCTGTGGAGAGGCAAAGGGTGCCAGGATAATTTCTCTTCCCCAGTCCTTCCCAAGGTCACATCCTGTTGGGAAGCAACTGCTCCTTCCAAATCAATGAGCACTTTGCTTTCTCCTCCATCCTCCAACCCTTTTAATTGCTGCTTGATCCTAATGAAGTGTGGCTGATGGGAATAAATGGAAACCCTCCCGGCCTCAATATCCAACATGCAGCCAACACTGAGCTGAGTTTGCCTCAGCACCACCATCCCCTCCATCTCCCATCCTTCCCATTCCTCCCCTCCAGCCTGGAGACTGCAGACATCTGTTCCTCAATTGTCTGGTAATAAACACACTCCATAAAGCATATGTAAAATGATTATTACCCTGAGGAGCCAAGTGCCTTTCAAATGCCAGCTGAAACAAATAAACATTTAAATAAAGAAAAGACATCAAAAAAAAACCCCACCAAACAAATGGTAGCACAGACATCGCTCAGGCTGTTCCCATATTCCGTGACCAAGGGCTTTGGGATTGCTCCTGTGATTCCTTCCTCCAGTGGGAGATGTTGTTCCTCACACCAGTAACACCAGTGCTTCCATGAGCCAAGCAGGTGTTGGCTACCAGTGAAGGATGAAAGAAGCAACTGGACTCCTTAGGTAACTTTTATACTTTGGCACCTCCCATGAAATGTAATTAAGGAAAATCAGAGGTGGATTCTGCTCCAATCTGTAAGTGCAGTTAGCTTCCACATGTAGTTAGGAAAACCTGTTCCCAGGAATCATCTCCTCTGGAACACCCACTTGTGTCTCAAAAATGTACTCTCAGTTTATTAGGTGTGTGGTGGTGTCATTAAGTCCTGGTAATTAGTCTGGGGCTCAGGGTGTCTCTGTTGTCCTTGTGGAAATGAGGGACCACATCCTGAACAACACAATATCTCACTTCCCAACTCTGCCTCCCTGCCCTAAGTGAATTCAAAAGGAAGGAAAGCTTAAAAAACCCTTTTTAGGTATTTTCCCTTCACTCTCCATGGTTGCACATTAAGAGTTGCTCTAAACAAGCTTTGGTTACTGGGAAAGGGGTTCATTTGCAGCCCCCAAAAGTCTGCTGACCCCATGTTCTTCAAAAGGATCTGGAGCCAAGCTCAACCTCAATTTGTAAATAAAAAAGGATCAAAAAAAAAGGCTTTACAAGCAGCAAATGTACCCCTGTGCTTGTGCACCTCTGATGTGATCGACAATGACACTTCTCATATCAGGAGTACAAAAGGGAGAAATTCACACTGATGAATATGAATGCTCCGGTTCCAACTCTCCCCTCAACATTCCAGGGCTGAATTATATTTTAAAGCCATCACTTTATGTGATGCTCAGCCTTTAAATCAGCACACCAGGGTCTGGTTTCTCAGTGATCCAGTTTGTCTAATACTTTCAGAAGCACTCGGCTGCCTAATAAAATCAGCAAGTCCACGCAGTGTTGAAGTTCCTCTGGCAACATCTTTATGGGACTTTGATAAAAATAAGGGGAAAAAAACCCCTTCTAAATAAAATATTGATCATTTGAATTCAAACTAGATACATTTTAAGCATGTACAGGGGACAGGGATGAAAGATGATGGAGGCAGGTCATAAAAAACCTTAAGAGCAAATGGAAAATAAAACAGGTGAAACTTCACACCTCTGCAGGAATTACCTCCAAGAGAGTTGGACATTTAATACAGGAACATCTAGAAAAGGGCAATAAAGATCTCACCAAGGAATGCACAGATAAGATGATGATTCTATGATTCTATGTGCTAGAAATTATTGCAAACACCAATATTTTAGCAAATTCACCGTACAACAAGAGGAGTCAGTGGGTAAAGCAGTCTGCTGGTAGGACAGGTCACTGCTATCCCATCAGGAACAGAACTCCCTGTAGGGAATTATCATCAGCTAAAGAAATCCTATGATCATCCCAGATTCACTGCATCCCATTCAGCCCACACGTGCCTAAGTCATGGATCACGAGTTAAATCTCCCAGCACATTCCTTGTGTCCATCATTAAAATGAATAAAATCACATTAAAATGGTTTCTGGAGCCCTCCCCTTCCCCCAAACTCCCCCATCCAGCAGGGAGAAAAGGGCAAACTGGGTCATGCTGTGTTTTCCTTCTCTTCCTGCAGTTATGGATGAAATACTCAAGGCAGGGAAGTGAAGATGTTGCAGATGGTTGGCATGAAAAATACATTGTACACAGATACCTTCATCTTGATGCAATTATTTTTTATGAGGCAAATTATTTCTCCTGCCTGTCTTGCAGGCTGGGAATGCAAAGTGAAGTCTTTGGGAGAAGCGCTGTTTAAAGCAGAGCACTCCTGTTTCACTCGGAAGAAAAAGGGGGGAAAAATTAAGCAGGAAGGCAAAGAAAAATAATCTGAATCAATAAGAAATACCTCATCAATAGAAATAGGAGCATCACCACCCTCTGTGCTTGCAAGATGTCTGTAAATTCATTAATGATTAAGAAACTGAAGTTCATATCACAGTGGTCATACCTTGAAGAACATATTGCACCTCAACCATTGCCCATCTTTTCCCATGATAAAATGGCTGGAAACTGTAATTACTGTAGCAAATTTATTTTTTAGCACTTTAGTTTAAAAGAGACAGAGATAGAAATGAAATCTGCTTATGGAATTCTCCCCCTCATTATGGGCATGTAGCAAGAAATAAACCCTTTTTCCAAGGAAAGATCTTGCACATAACACATCTGAGGATGTTCTCAAGATTATTGCAATATCTGCTGTAATGACATCAGAAATTTAAATCTGGAGGAATTTATGCACTTTCCATTTGTATTTTTAAGTCCTGAGAAGTCACAAATAACCACAGCTCTCAGCTACGGAGGTGTCAGGAGGATATTCCTTCCTCTGGGGATCAGATTCCAATTATTTTTTATTACTTTTTAATACTGCTTGGCTTTAGCATTTGAGAGAATCCCCTGTTGTTAAGTGATTCATGACAGTGAATTAATACAGAGCCAAGGAGGCAAATGCTCTCTGAAGGTGCTGGCACTGAGTGGGAAAGGAGATGTCTGGGAAAAAAGGGAAACCCTCCCAGGAAAAAGCAGAGGTGGAAGGTTGACATGAACTGAGGCAAACATTGTATTATTTAATGCCAACAAAACTAACAGGACAAACTGTTAGACTGCACAGTAAAAACAGCCAAATTAAAGTATCAGAGGTGAAGAATGCAGTGAGAAGAGTCTTATTAAAGACTTGCTCTGCTTAAAGTTGCAGCTGGGACAATTTTGGCAATCCCTGGGTCACTCTGGATCAGGAATGAATTTGCAGTCCCCAGACCACACCTCTCTGATCAATGAACTCACCCTACACTTCATCCACATCCTCTGCCTTTTTCATAAGCATAAAGAACAGCAATAAACAACTTGTGGCAGGTTGCAAATCAGCTTTACCCAGCTTGGGACAATAAATGACACTGGTCAATGAAATGGGGTCACCCAGGCAGGCAATCCCACCTGATATCATTGTTCAGTTTGAAAAAGATTAAAAAAAAAACAGTTTCAAGTTTATTTTTTTACACACCAACAACTTGGAACAAACCCATTGCTCCAGGATGTATCTCAGAACTGAATGTGCCCAACATCTCCATAAATAAGAAGTTTAGTTCTACTTATCCCAACTATTTGCACCTGAAAAAATATATAGGAAGTCTGACTTTACCTGAGGAGGGGATGGAAGATGATGGTGATGTTCCTGGCTCCTGGTTTGCAGACAAACTTGGATCCTCCACCTTCAATTAAGTTATCATCTGGTCCTCCTGGAAAATAACATGGAGCAAGTTGTCTAACAGATCTCAACAGCCCATGATTTGGAGATAGTAAGCGATAATTAAACATTTAGCAAGTGATAATTAAACAGGAATTAGATGCTCTTTTCCTGATGAAAGATCAGTAATTAACATGAGGATTCCCTCTCTGTGCCCTCCTGCAGCTCACCAAGCACTGCCAGAGCAAAGGGAACAGTGCAGGTGGTGTTTGTAGGTGACTCTGGGCTCCTCATTCCAGAATTAGGGACGTTTTGGCACCATGACCACAAAATCCAGGTCCCTCCTCTTGGGTGCCAGACACCCAGCACCTTGTCCATGTGGCTCAGGTGTATTTTGAAGCCCACAGTGCTCAGAAAGGGTCTGAGGAGCAGCACTTCCCTGAATCTTGCTGCTTCCAAATGCTGCTCCTCTGACTGAGGATGGCACAATTCCAGCCCAAGGCAGCTTGGTTTTGATGGCAGTGACCTGGCATTTTAACTCATTTATTGTATTTATCATTACTGAGCCTCCCAGGAGTTCATCCCCTACACTGACTCTTGTCATTCCCAAGCAGAACTCTCCATTGCCTGAGTTCCACCTGGGTACACCTGGGTTCCTGTAGTTCTTAACTCCAGCAAAAATAAATCTGGTGAGTTTGGCACATCCTTTCATGGTAAAACACAACTCAGACATTATTTATACACCACAGGCGACAGGATTTGGACTGGCATTAAAACATTGACCACTGTCATTGTGTCACTCCAAAGTTACTTCCAGAGGCAGCTCCTGACACCAAAGTATATTAAATTCGGATTTTGAGAGAGAAAAGAGAGGGGAGGGAAAAGACCAACTTCCTGAAAGCTTTGCATATCCTGACAGCAAAAAAATCCACTTGTAACCATCCCAGAAGGAAAGATTTTTTTAGGACAACAGCCCAGATGCCCCACACATAAGCAAAACATCATGGGATGGTTTGGGTTGGAAGGGACCTGAAAGTCCATCCCATCCCATCCCATCCCATCCCATCCCATCCCATCCCATCCCATCCCATCCCATCCCATCCCATCCCATCCCATCCCACCCCTGCCATGGACAGGGACACCTCCCACCATCCCAGGCTGCTCCAAGCCCTGTTCAACCTGGCCTTGGACACTTCCAGGGATCCAGGGGCAGCCACAGCTTCTCTGGAGAATCTCTGCCAGGTCCTCACCAAAAAGGAACTTGGCCAAAGTTCCTTTATCCCAGATATTATCAAACCCTTTTCATGTGAACTCCCCTCAATGACTGATAATGATAAATGCAGAAGTCAAGCACATTCTAGGGACAGCTTTAGAGGCAGGGAAATGACAAAGTTCTTGAAACCAAAGCCACACCAACAGGTTACTGAAGCTTTTGACCCTGACATCTTGTCTGCCTCTAAGCAAGAGTGTCCCCAAATACGAAAGAGGAACAACACAATTGATGAGGAAAGGACTCCAACCTTCTTTTCAAAGGGATTTTTATGTGCTTTAAAACAATCAATCCACAAAAAAGCTCTTTGCTGTCTGAATTTATTTGCCCCTTCTGCAGCAATGTCCAAGAACCGAGCACCTCCATATCCTCAATGATCCCTCTAGGTCAGGAGTGTTTCCTACAAGAATTCCCATCACTGGTGTAGAATCAAAGATGAGGGAGTAAAAGCTACAGCACTGAATTCCCTGTGGAGAGGGAAATCCAGGGAAACTGGAAGTCTGCAGTCCCGGTATTTCCACTGCTCCTCGAATGCACTGCGAGGACGTGGAGCTCCTTGATAAATCCTACCCCAACATATGGACTCAGGAAGCACAAAGCAACTGCAGACAGAGTTTATTAAACTCTACTGATGGCATTTAGCAAGAGGCAGCTCTGAAAAAAAAATGCAGGAATTTCAGTTGGCAGTTCCAGAAGCGAACTTGCACGACGTGACAGTTTAATCGGGGAAGAAAAGCGGCGCAAGTTCAAGGAAAAGAAAATTATTCACTTCCCCTGTTAATGTCAGATCCTGCAATTTCCACTGGGCTCTGTGTCTGAACAGACTTATTGAAGAATCCATCCAAGCATGAGCTGCTGAGGCAGAAAGGAGGAAATCCAGGCTCCAATTAAGGAAGGGGTGTTATTCTTGTTACATCAAGTCACCCTGCACTAATCAATATTATTGACTGGGATGAACTCCACAGCAAGGAATAAAACAATCTGTCTGATCTGCTTGGCCATATGATGATAGATTTGAGGAGAACAGAACCCTGGCACCCAGAGAAAAATGTGCTTTTATATCTTCTTAGCTCTCAGCTTTCAATTAATAATAGTGGATGCTCTGCAGGTAGGTGCAAGCTCCGGGGGAAAGTAATTTTGTTTGCATTCAAATATTTTACATGGAAAAAAAAAGCTGAGGTGTAAATCTTATTCCTGGTGATGCCTTGTAAATACCAACCACAATGCAGCAGTGCAACTTATTAATGCCACTGCATCTCCTACCTTCACCTCTCTCAGTGCTGGAGCTTTGTTATTGAAGACCCTGGAGAAAATCCTGACCTGGAGAGTAAAGGATTCCTTTCCCTGTATATTGGAGTGCAGATCTCCACTGGGCACTCTTCCTGATTGTATCAAAGTCTGAAATGTGTATTTTCATCGAGCATTCCTCCACTGCAGACAGTTCCCTGTGCTGGAGAGCCACCAAGCACCTCCACAAAAAACACCAGGAATATCCCTTCATCCTCATTGATTCTCTCTTGCAGGAGGTGAATGATCATTCATCCAAACAAACCCAAACCTGGCAGCTCTGCAGGAAACAGGGAGAAGGGAATCACAAAACGGTTTGGGTGGGAAGAGACCTGAAAGATCAGCCAGTCCCACCCCTGCCATGGGCAGGGACACCTTGCACTGGACCAAGCTGCAGATGAAGGAAGGTCACTGACCCCTGGGAGAGAGTCCAGACAAAGCCATGGAGCTGCTGCAGGGCTGGAGCCCCTCTGGAGCCAGGCTGGGAGAGCTGGGGGGGCTCAGCTGGAGAGGAGAAGGCTCCAGGGAGAGCTCAGAGCCCCTGGCAGGGCCCAAAGGGGCTCCAGGAGAGCTGGAGAGGGACTGGGGCCAAGGGCTGGAGGGACAGGACCCAGGGAATGGCTTCCCACTGGAAAAGGGGAGATTTGGGTGGGATACTGGGAAGGAATTCCTGGCTGGGAGGGTGGGGAGGGGCTGGGATGGAATTCCCAGAGAAGCTGTGGCTGTCCCTGGATCCCTGGAAGTGTCCAAGGCCAGGTTGGATGGGGTTTGGAGCAGCCTGGGATAGTGGGAGGTGTCCCTGCCCATGGCAGGGGTGGCACTGGATGGGCTTTAAAGGTCCCTTCCAACCCAAACCTTTCCATAATTCTGTGAAGAGTGCAAATAATGCCTTTTTTCCTCTCCTTATCAAATGATGACCAGAGATAGAGTTTGGAGCCTCTCAAACCAGAGCTGAGCTGGCAAACTCTGCACTGCCAGGGTGTCCTGAACATGAGCCACACACACAGGAGGAGACTCTGAGAGAGGAAAGCTCTCTGCCCCATCAGAGGAGCTGTAAACCCAATTCCAGGGAGCACTGAAGATTTCCAGCTCTTTTTGCCAGGACAGCTCAGCCCAAGCACTGAGCACAGGACCAGGCACCCCTGCCCAGCCTCACACACTCCACACTCCTGGCACCATCTGCACCAAGTGTTTGTTCCTTCAGTGATGCCACAGACACAAAGCTTTCATTGCATCACACAGTTTTTTGTTTGTTTTGGTTTTTTTAAAATCAGTGTAAATCAAGAAATTATAACCCAAATAAAATAATCCAAACTTTCTCTCTATCTGGAAGCACCATTGTTGCAAGAGTTCCCTCTCAGGAGCAAAGTTTGCTGATTTAATCTGCCCAGTAATAAATTATGAGGAACAAAAGAAAAACAAGGAAAACTTGGGAGATGAAGTGAAATTTGTCACAGAGTTAATGATAGCCTCCTGCTGGGCTGGCAATGAAGTGTGCCCACCTGAATGTCACTGCAAGTGGCACTCGGAGACAGGGCCATTAGTGACAGAGCTCAATGTGTCTGAAATGGAGCCTAAAATGTCAGGCTTCAATATGAAAAAAAGAGATTAGCAGGAAAACTGGAGTCTCTGCAGGCATTTAAAGTCAGAACAAACATTAGGAGGGCTTCAATTTTCCATTCTGCCCGTTATGTTAAAATTGAAATGTTTGCATAGATATCCCATATTTACAGATATGTCAGAGAAAAGGGAATGGTTTGGGTTGGAAGGGACCTTAAAGCCCATCCAGTGCCACCCCCACCATGGGCAGGGACACCTCCCACTGTCCCAGGCTGCTCCAAACTCTGTCCAACCTGTCTCAGGAGAAATCACACTTTTCTTGCTGCCTTTATCTGTTCCTTCAAGGACCTGAAGACATCAGAGGAGGTCGCTCAGCATCTTGAAAGATTTGCTGGGCCTTTTTAAAATTCATTGTAAGTAATGAAGTAATTTCTTTTCAACAACAACGTGAGAAAAGCTCTCTCTGTCTCTCATACAAAAGCTAAAAAAGGGTGAGATTTCTTATGCTGTCACTTCAGAACACCATCAGACATTACCTAATTGTCTCAGAGCTGTATCTCTAAATGCATTTTATCCTCAGCCCTGCTACACTTGAAATCCTATCAGTCACTAAAACTTTCCACAGACACGAAGACATTTGCCTAACAAGTAAACCCCTTTCCAAAACATCCAAGAAATATTAATTTGGGCCCAGTGGAAACGACAAGCACCCAAAAATCATGAGGAAGATAGGGAAATGTCTTCAGTTTTCCCCTCCTATCCCTATGTTAGCACAGGACAGGTTCATTAACCTCTCTGCAATGCAAACAATTCAGCTGAACAGGTTCCAGGCATGGAGTGAAGAATTCCTGGGCCCCTCTCCATGATCAGAACACCTTTCCTAGGGAGCCACTTCATGTTAAATCTATGCAGAAAGGAGGAATAAAGAAGAATAAAAGACAACACAACAATCAAGCAATCAACACATCGGAAATCACTGCAACTCCTCCACTCTGAGGGAGCAGCACACCAAACAAATCCCTGAATGGTCGGGGTTGGAAGGGACATTAAAGCCCATCCAGTCCCACCCCCTGCCATGGGCAGGGACACCTCCCACTGGACCTGGGTGCTCAGAGCTCCATCCAATCTGGCCTTGGACACTTCTAGTGGCATCCAGTGGATTCTTTCAGGCAGATTATTCCATCTGTTCCTATGAAATACCAACATTCCCTCTGTCCTCTCCACCCACAGACTGGCAGTGACTCCCTCTGACCCAGCCTGGGGCTCCCATTCCCTCTCCTGCAATAGGAACCAGGGAGGTGAGATGCACCAGATAAAAAAATCCACCTTATCAAGACAGACAAGAATAAGCTCCAGCCAATACTTGATTACTTCCTTGCTTGAGGGGAGAAGCAATTTAGCAAAGGTTTCTGACAGAGGAAAGATTGCATTTCTTGTTTGCTCCTCTTAATCACTCACTCTTCTTTTAATCATGACAAGTGGGAATTTACAGATCAGACCATCAGGAAAAAGGGGCTGATGTTTGAAAACACACAGGCACCCACCTTTCCCCAAAATCAACAGAGATCAGAGTGATGATGGAAGTCCAGAAGACCCAAAATCGATGGGAATTAAGTGGTAACTACTTGTAAAACAGTGGCTGCTGTCAGACCTGGGGCGAGGGCTCTGCAGTGGCTGAAGGGAGCTCAGGGATGATTGAGTGTCCCAAAGAGCATCAGAGAGTTCCCAGCTTCCAGTCTGCCCATCCCTTGCCACACCAAGGGCAGGAGCACCCTAAGGCCACAGGACTACGTGCTTAGATCTCTCCAGTTACTTTGGAAATACTTTTGGCTCATTTTGAAGGTTATAAAGTTCATCACATTTCATTTCAGTCTTTCCTAAAGTGATGAAACTCCCAGCCATTCTCCCAGAAGCAGCATTTGGGGGTGATGGTTCCCAGCATGGGGTGCAGGGCAGGTTCCAACCTAAAAATCTTTCACTGAAAAACCACAAATGTTGGGGAAGAAATCAAGGCAGAGCTCCTGGCTGGTTCCCAGTTTGCCACGTGGAGCAATGGGATTGTTGTGCTGAGGGACTGGGACACACATGGGAGTCCAGAGCTGCAAACATATGCACCAAACTCTGCTGGATTTGGGGTTGGGACCATGTCAGAAACCACAATGACCTAAAAATCCAAGCTGAAGTCAGAGAATTCCAGAATGGTTTGGGTTGGAAGGGACATTAAAGCTCATTCCAACCCCCTGCCATAGGCAGGGACAACTTCCACTGTCCCAGGGTGCTCCAAGCCCTGTTCAGCCTGGACTTGGACACTTCCAGGAATGAAGTCAAGTCAAGCCTGATGGCTGAACTTTTACTAATCCCTTACAAGTAAAAAATTGGGAAAGAAGGAGTGAAAAGGGATTGAGATAAGATGCTCCAAGGGCTGGAACTCCTCTGCTCTGGAGCCAGGCTGGGAGAGCTGGGGGTGCTCAGCTGGAGAGGAGAAGGCTCCAGGGAGAGCTCAGAGCCCCTGGCAGGGCCTGAAGGGGCTCCAGGAGAGCTGGAGAGGGACTGGGGACAAGGATGGAGGGACAGGACCCAGGGAATGGCCAAGTTGGATGAGATATTGGGAAGGAATTCTTGGTTGGGAATGTGGGAGGGGCTGGGACAGAATTCCCAGAGAAGCTGTGGCTGTCCCTGGATCCCTGGAAGTGCCCAAGGCCAGGTTGGACAGGGCTTGGAGCAAACTGGGATAGTGGAAGGTGTCCCTGCCCATGGCAGGGCATGGAATGAGATGATCTTTTAGGTTCCTTCCAACCCAAACCACTCTGGGATTCTGAGCAGAGCTGGAGTTTGTGTTCAGGTTTGCAGACCACACTCTGCTTCAAACCCAAAGGCAAAATGATTTCCAAAAGCAGGAGAGGCAGATCTGGATGCAAGCCATGGGACTGGTGTGACCTCTCTGCCCTTGATCAGGTTTCTGCCTTTCAGTTTCCCAAAAGGGGAATTGAAATCGTGGCTCCAACTTTCCCCTGGCAAAGCTGTTTAAGAGAAATGTAGGAAAAAAGGAGCAAACCTTTTCTTCAGTGTGTTTTAAATTTGTGCTTTGATTTCAGCTTTCCATTGAACACAGAGTCCAGTTCTGATGTACCAAAGTGACCATCCATTCCATTCCCTGTCCAAAATTCCTGCCTGAAGCAGCTTCTCCAGTTATTTTACCCTTCCTGTGGCACATCCCAGGCCTTGGGATGCTGATTTGGATGCAGTCACAGAGCCCCTGCTCTGACATATTGTTCTGCTGATGTTCCCAATCCCTCCCCGCTCCCCTATCCTGCCTTGTCTGAGATCCAACACCATATGCATTTAAATAAGTTGCTCTTTAATGTTTCAAAACCTGATTTATTAGTTGCTCACACTCCATCTGCCTTGAAAAACGGCGCAGTGCCTTTGCTTTCCCAGCCTGCACAAAAGGTTGGGGTTCAATCTGAGTCTCCTTTATCATTTGATCACCGTGTCAGCCACATATGTAAAGTCTCCTTACAGCTACAGAAATTGTTTAAAATGCATATTTCTCCTTTTTTTTCCTTTTGGTTTTTTTTTCCTTTCCCCAGGCCACACGACTGAGCAGCAGGCACTTTGATTAATGTATTTGTCAACTTGCATATTTAGGATTTTGTTGGTTTCCCTAAAACTACTGTGCACAGATAGGAGCTCTTCCAAAGGATGGCTGCAGCAGCAATCCTTATCCCGTGCTGGAAACATGCTGCAGCTAATGAGCTGTGATTACTTACACCCTGCATTCACTTTTCTGCTGTTTTCTTCTCTGAGCTTTCTTTCTTTATCTTATCTCCTGTAGCAGCAAATGGCTCCTACCTGAATTTTTTATATCCCTGACATGTTTTCTATTCAGTTTTAATGTCAGAAAAAAAAAAAACAAAACACCCCACAGTGATCTAACAAAAAGCAAGTGAAATGAAGTAAGAGATTTCTTGACACAGTGTCATTTGCTGGTTTATTTTCTTACAAACTGTTTAAAATTTCCCATGTTTCATCTTCCTTTTTAATATTTAGACGTTCAAGGCCATTTTAGAACAAAGGAATTGGTGGAATCACAGAAGGGCAAAATCATTTGGGTTGGAAGGGACCTTAAAGCTTGTCCAGTTCCAAGGGGCAGGGACACCTTCCACTATCTCAGGCTGCTCCAAGCCCTGTCCAACCTGGCTTTGAACACTTCCAGGGATCCAGGGGCAGCCACAGCTTCTCTGGGAATTCCATCCCAGCTCCTCCCCACCCTCCCAGCCAGGAATTCCTTCCCAATATCCCATCTAACCCTGCCCTCTGGCAGTGGGAAGCCATTCCCCCTTGGCCTGTCCCTCCATCCCTGGTCCAAGTGACAAATAAAACGTTGTGTGGTTTTTTAGAAGAAGCAGACACAGAATTATAGAATAATTAAGGTTGGACAAGACCTCTGTGATGATGGAGTCCAAGCAGCAGCTACAGAAACAGTTCAGCCCTTACCATGAGCCCACAGGATGGAAACAGAGCAATGTGAAGCTGGGATCCAGCAGCCCCCAAGAAAGCTGTCATGGGCTTGTTTTCCATGTATTAATGAAGGAGTCAGTTGTAATGAAGATAAATTGGCCAATCTTTTGACAAGTCTTGAAAATGTTACAAATCTGGCATGTGAAACAAGGCAAATAAATCCTACTTGGTGATTCAACACTGGGATGCCTCTGTAAATTTACAACAACAAAAGAATGTCCTGACTCCTCATCTGTGCCCACACCGGTGTGAATGAATTCATTTTCCAGCAATATGCACAATGATCCCTGCTAATAACAGGGGTTTTCCCCCAGGGAATGGCCATGGATTGTCCATGCCAGTGCACAAAATGCACAAAGCCACTCCCTGCACCAGCAGAAATCATCAGGGGGCTCTGAGTGAGACCTGTCAGGCAGCATCTTTCAACCTGTTCATCCATAATCTCTTTTAGATGGGTTTCCCCACCTCCTTATCCTCCTTGCTTTGTTTGGCCTGAAATTCAATCAAAGATGAATTAAGACTTGAGAAAACAACCCCCACCGTGGCTATTAAGTCGCCCTGGAAATTGGAGCCCTCTGTGTTAATTTTGTTACAGCTTTTATTTCTTGCATTTTCATGCAAAATTGCTCCCCCCGAGACTATCACTGATATTGGCACCAAACCCCAGGGGCTGCAACCAAACTCAAATGCCAATAAAGAGGAGGGAACTCAACCCTCAGAGACAGCAGAAATTGCAGGAAAACAGCCAGAACTGTAATCACAACTCTTTCAAAGGCAGCCAGGGATTTAGAAATGATGTTATTGTAGGATATGACCCTAATTCAGTGTTAATCAAAGCCTTTGGTGGCACAGGAGTGACCTGGTGGCTTTAATAAAACACCATTCCACAGGAGCCAATGTGTCAGCATCAGGATGTTTCTAATATCCCAAATTCCAGGGAGAAGACTGACCAGCTCTTTCCATACGTTTCTGTACATTTATATCACCAGGAAATTTAGCATTTCCCCTAAATAACAACCAAGAGCTCCCACGAGCTCTGTGTTATAGAAAAATCTTAATTGCTTTGTTTTTTTTTTTTTTCTTTTTAATTGTTGCCCCTGTTGCACAGGTATCAAGGATAAGAAAATTGGAGCAGGTTGGCCAGAGAAGCTGTGGCTGCCCCATCCCTGGAAGTGTCCAAGGCCAGGTTGGACAGAGCTTGGAGCAACCTGGGATGGTGGAAAATGTCCCTGCCCATGGCAGGGGGTGGAACAGGATGGGCTTTAAGATCCCTTCTAACCCAACACATTTTATCAATCTATGAAAAGCTCAAAAAATGCATGTGGAAAAAACGATTTGCTTATTAAGAATTTCCTTAATTTTACTTAAAAGTTTCAACAGTTAAAGGCTAAAAAAGACAAACCTGAACGTTTCAGCTTTACCACAAAAAAAAAAAAAAAGGAAAAAAAAAGAAAATATCGATTTGTGGTTTCTGCTGACTCAGCAGGTTAGTTCAGCCAAAGTCTGCAATCTCGATATTCTAATTTCAAAATTAAAGGAAATCTGTGCTCTTCTGTTCAACTCCAAGAAGCAGGAGCACACACTGGTACAGAGCACCCAGAAGTGGCAAAAGCAAAAATTTAGCTTGACATGCAGCAGATAACTCAGAAAGAAGGGGGAGAAACGGCACCAACCCAAGTTATTCCTCCACCTTGGGAGCACATTCCAAGCTGTCCAAGCTGTGTTTTAACAGCAGCCTGAAAATGCAGGGTTCCCTCTTTAAAAAGAGATGTTAAGTCATTCCACACTGGAGCAGAGAGTGCTCTGCTCCTCACCTTCCAGCTTCAAACAGCCACAACACTCCCTCTGAAAACCTCGGCTCATCAAGGAAAAGCAGAAGCAGAAGATGCCACATCTGAGGGAAGGAGGATTCCAAGAGCTCTTTCCCCCTCCTTTCTTCCCCCCCAGGGGCTCCTCACAGCTGAGGGAGGCAGCCAAACTGTGCCACAGCAAAAGGGTTGTGGTGTTTGGAGCAAAGAAAGGGTCCCACAGCACAGCAGAAGCTGCAGAGTTAAAGGTTTCCCACCTCCTCCTGAATTTTGAGGGTTGTATCGAACTCCCCTGCAAGGTGTTCATGGGCATCAAGAAATCAGAGAATCACTGAACCACAGAACATCCTAAGCTGGAAGGGAGAAAGGGATGGGGCAGCCACAGCTTCTCTGGGAATTCCATCCCAGCCCCTCCCCACCCTCCCAGCCAGGAATTCCTTCCCAATATCCCACCCAAATCTCCCCTTTTCCAGTGGGAAGCCATTCCCTGTGTCCTGTCCCTCCATCCTTGGCCCCAGTCCCTCTCCAGCTCTCCTGGAGCCCCTTCAGGCCCTGGCAGGGGCTCTGAGCTCTCCCTGGAGCCTTCTCCTCTCCAGCTGAGCCCCCCCAGCTCTCCCAGCCTGGCTCCAGAGGGGCTCCAGCCCTGCAGCAGCTCCATGGCCTCCTCTGAAGTTGCTCCAACACATCCGTGTCCTTCACACTGTGGGGGCCCCATCCTCTTCAATAATGGAGTATTTTATTATAGGGTTGATACTTGCACCTTGCACCATACAGTTTTTCAAGATTTTGTTCAGAGCAGTGAAAAATCCAAGGATTTAGGCATGAAAGATGACCATGTGCCTCTCACCCCCAGCCAGCTGCAAGATGTGCAAAAAAAACCCCCAAAATCCACATGACATATTAGGAGGAATCAAAACAAAGCTGTGAACAACCTTATGTCAGAGGACCTTAGGCTGATATAAAATTGGTTTATACCAATGAAGCAAAGCTCTGTAAAGAAGACACAATAAGTGATTAATTCCTTGTCTGTTGAGCTGTGATTATGGCTGGAATTTTGGTTGTAGAGGATAAAACCCCCCAACATTCCCAACATTCTGCTGGCAGGGAGCTGTGAGCAGCAGCAATGCTGGGAACTCTGGCAGGACACTGCTCCCCATTACCAGAACACAACAGGACACATCTCCCAAGGAACCACCAGGGATGGAGGTGGAAAAAATCCCCCCCTTTCTGTTCCCCTGGGAATGAAGGACAAACCTTCCAAGGTTTGATGAGCTGGCTGGTTTTGCTACCATTTAACTCAGGAAAGAACAGGGAAGGGAAGCAGCAGAAATCAGAAAAACCCATTGTCCAAACATCCATTGTTCCTAAAATAATGGGCTCCAGGAGCCAACCTGGCTCAGGTGCTACTTTTGACACACTTAACACACCTTAAGCCAGAGCTCTGAGCAACCCATTCCTATTTTTACATCTCTTTTTACCACCTAACATCCTCTCCTAATGACAGTTTGAAGCATATCTGTGTTCAAGGGCCTTGTGCTTCATTCTTTTTTTTGGCAATAGATCACATGTCCCAGTGCTCCACACTTCCACACAGGCTCCTTTCCCAACCATCTGCTTGTTGAACTAATTCAAACTATTATCAGTTTTACCTCCAAGAAAAGACACTCCAAGCTTCAAGGAGAGCTCCAGTTGCACCAGGGGAAGGGGGGAAAAAAAGCAGCACAAAGAAACCAGTCTAACAATGAGAGAAATGTCAAGAAATAGAAATGTCAAATCCCTTAGGGTGGGGAAAAAAATAAATTCCAACTCCAGCTCATCTCCAAGCACTGTATTTTGTAATGAAATTACCACTCCATTGTCTTTCCTCAGGGAAAAGCTGCTCCAAATAATGAGTGTTGGTTTTTTTAAAGTTCAAAAAACAAATGCAGGGTTGTCTATGCAGCATTCATGTCCTGGCTGTCAGAAGCTGCATTTAACTCTTTTCATGCAAAAACCTCTGAGTCTTGTCATTAAAAGCTGCAAAATGGCTCAATATAAAAACATCTCAGTGTTCTCATGGATTCCCAGAGTGGTTTGTGTTGGAAAGGACCTTAAAACCCATCTCATTCCAACCTTCTGGTGGACCAGACACCATCAGCCACGTGTATCCATAAGGACAGGACTCTATTTTCCATATCAACCTTGGAGAAAAAGGACTTGAACAAAAATAAGAACATCCTTTTCAGACAGGAACCTAAAAGTTGTGTATTAAATAAGGTCTGAACAGAATAGTGACTGTGAAGCTTTTGGAGTTCAACTCCTTCATCCATGGCCAGGAGAAAAAACTCCTCTTGTGTCAGCCAAGGGATCTTTCCTCCTTCCTCACCTTCTGCCTGGCAGTGCTGGGGAACTCGGCCAAATTCAAAAAGGCTTTTTATTCAAGCGCTTTGCCAGTGTCCATATAAGAGCCAGAAATGGAAAAATGGAACAGACAGAGATGGAAAAACGGAGAATTATTTTTTGTTCATATAAATTAAATGCATCTCCTCCTCCCTGCAGATAAATCCAAGAGTGCTACATCCCTTCTGACTGTTTTTTCTTAAGGAATTGCTTTTTATTAGCAAATAAGGGTTAGTTGAATTCTTTTGGAGTATTCCCTCATTATGTTTCATCACCTCAAGATCTTAATTATTTTCTTTAAAACCATTTACACGCTGGAAATATTTTTTACCTGCATCTGGGTACATTTAATTATTGATGAAACCTTCACCTTCCTTAATTTACAGCCAGCAGGATGGTTGAACTTCAATTCTGTGATTACACCAAACATGATCATGGTAGCAGCACTGGAGAAATTCAATAGGTACAGTTGAAGATAATTCAAGCAAGATGTGAGGGCAGAGCAGAGGTAGCCAAAAAACTCCTCTCCAAAACCATCACAAAATAAATGTGGAGCAAATAAAGTCCTTCTGCCTTCAAGGAGAGCAGGAGCCTCTGCACCCAACCCCAAAAAAGCAGCTCCTTTTTGACCTCCACTCCTCATTGCATTTAAATAAATCTGTTTATGGCTGTTTAGAGACCTGAAAAGCAAAGTCTCAGCCTGCCATTAATATTTTAATTGAAGCCATGAATATTCATGAACCTTTTGCTTCTTTAGAGGACAAGATACGATAATTAAATAATTCTAATATGTAAATGTGTTTCTGTCATGACACCTTGCCTTCATCTACATTACAAAACTGAGGCAATTTTAGCTCTTTCATTATTTATGTAATTCTGGTTCTATTGGCTGATTCTTTTCTTCTGGACCAACTCGAGCTCTTGACACACAAGGCACTTTCTCAGTTACTCGTTCAGTAATTATTGACTATTTCAAAGTCATCTGCCTCCCTTAACTTTGGCATTTTGGGAGGAATTTTACCTGGGGGCTGTTTTGCTACGATCCATTTTGTATTTCTGACCTAATTCCAGCCATGAACACCTGATGTTTTCCACAAACCCAGGAGAAGGCAGCAACCACAATTTTAGGATTTCATAATTTTTTAGACTTCAGTACCAACAAAAAGTACCTGGGCCAGGTTGGACGGGGCTTGGAGCAACCTGGGACAGTGGAAGGTGTCCCTGGTGGAAGGGGATGAGCTTTAAGGTCCCTTAACCCAAAGCATCCTGTGATTCTGTGAAAAATGTTTGGTTTCTGTGAGCAACAGAGTGACAGCTGTTGTCTAAAATAAATCCCTTTCTTCCCTGTTGCACCAACAACAGGAAACTCTGGATGATTCCAGCAAGTTTTCCCTGTAGTTGCTTGGAAATCCCCCCTTTTCAATACAAACTGAAAACCTAAAGGATGTCAAATAAGGACAAAAATCTTGCCAGGGTCATTAATTGACCCTTCAGCTCCTCTACACAACCTCCCACATCTTCCCTTCACACCCACCTCAAGCTCAAACCACTTTTGTGCCTTCACTGTTCAGACCTCACTTGTTAGAAATATTTTTTCCCATTTCCAGATTAAATTTCTGTTGGGCCAGTTCATTCCTGTCTGTGGCAACTCCAGTTTTCAGGCAACAGCTCTTTTTATCACCTCCCAGCATGAAATTGTCCTTTTTTCCCCCCAATATCAGCAGCCAGAAAGTGCATCCAACATTTCAGAGGACTTGCAGAGTGACATTAAAACTGTCCAGTCTCTGCTGGGCAGCTTGGAGTAATTCTGTGACCAACGAGTGCCATTCCTTGTCCCCCACCATTTCCAATCCTAGTTTAGCTCAAATCAATCCCCAGGTGCATTCAGTATTATGGAATATTCAGTATTATGGAACCCTAACCTTTGTCCCCCACCATTTCCAGTCCTAGTTTAGCTCAAATCAATCCCCAGGTGCATTCAGTATTATGGAATTTCATCCCCTTTCTGATTCCCAAGATCATCCAGCTTCTGGAGGTTGTTTCATCATCATCATCACCACTGTGGCCACTGCTCTAAGGATTGACAGTCATTAAAACACCTCCTAAAACAAACTTAATGAGAAGGGAGAGTGCTGAAGGCCAGTGAAAGACATCAAGTGACAAACTGCCAATTAAATACCAACATCACTGGAGAACAGTATTTGACACAACTTGTGCTAATTTTGTGTAACATGGCCTCTTGCAGAATGGGAGACTCTGAAGGACACAGCAAGGGAAGGACAATTCAGCACCTCAGACTGCAGAGTGCAGCTCCTGAAGGAAGGAACCGCTCCCAAAAACACACTGCCACCATAAAATCTCAACAACAGCTGGAAAATACTTCTGGTTTTAAAATCAAGTGAGTTTGGCAAGACCAAATCCTGCAGTAGAAGCCAGCAGTGCTGTGGGAAGAGCTCCTGCTCCATCCCAGCTCCAAAGTGGATGCAGAGAAAAGCAGATGCTTCAAAGCATCTTTGTTGCCCCTGGGTCACCTGAGCATGACATTCCTGCTTAGAATATTTTCTGTCTAAAGCCACTTCACCACTGAGATACAAATGACATTTGTGATGGTTGCCACCCATCTCAAGCACTTGACTTCAACTCTGGACTGGTGTGATTGGACTTTCTTGGGGTGGGCACTCTTTGACAACATTGGTGTCCACATGGGTCCATCCACCACGTCTCCTTGGCTTTATCTGGTCCCTTTCAGTGGAGAGGGGGGAAAAAGGAACTTTGATAAATAATTAATCTCTCTGATTACCTGAGAAAATAAAGAGCAATGTGCTGGAACAGGGCAGTCTTTGCTGGAAGTCAATCCCAGACAATCCCAAAGAGCTGAACAAATGCTCTGGAGCTGGGAAAGGAATGAGCATCACAAGGATCTGAAGCAGTCAAACCACAGAGACTTTCCCAAAAGTGCCCCAAGTTTTCCAGTCCTCTCCAACACAGAATCATGGAATATTCTGAGCTGGAAGTGACCCACAGGGATCATCAAGCCCAGCTCTTGAAACACAAAGATGCTTAACATGGATCCCACAGAAAGAGGCCAAGAGCTGCTGCATATTTGTGTTATTTTTATAAAATCATGGACAATCTTGAGTTGAAAGGAATCCACAAGATCAAGTCCCTGCACAGACACCCCAACAATCCCACCCTGTGCCTGAGAGCCTTGTCCAGGCACTCCTGGAGCTCTGGCAGCCTTGGGAATGTGACCATTCCCTGTTCCAGTGCCCAACCCATGTCCTGCCAACCACACTCAAGGTGGTTCCTGGTGAACTTCACCACCGCTGGGTTGGTTCTCCCTGGTACCACCAGGACAGACCCATCCCAGCAGGTATCAAACAAGCACCAGTTTCAACACCAGCACAGGATTTATTAAAATTTAGTATTTTTATGCAGCCCTGCTCTCCCTGAAGGTGAAGATCATCTTTGATAATCCCAGTTCATACAGGAGCCTCGGAGACAGTGATGAAAACTGTCCTTGACTCAGGGTTGTAGCAAAGCAGGGTATGGGATGCCTGTACTCCTCAAATCAGCTGAAACACCAGGAAAACAAATATATCTTGCATCTTCCAGCTGGGGACATATTTCAGTCTGTTTAATTCCAGATTTCCTTCAGGTGATGAAATTGTTGCTGATTTAAATATCCAATTCTGGGCTGAGGCACTTGTTCAGAAGACACTTTGAAACTCAAGTCCTTCACTTCCAAAATACAGCTTCAAAGAAAAGTCAAAAAAGCAGTGGAGAGAAGAACCAAAGATCACTTCCCCCTGCTCCAATATTATCCCTCTGAATGAGGAAAATAAATGCAAGGATTGAAAATTCCAAGCCAAAGGTGAGGAGTAGCAGCACTGAGGATTTCATCAATGAAATTATGTGAGAAACAGAGAAACGGTGCCACAAGAATCATTCAGGTTGGAAAAGACCTCTAAAATCTTCAAGTCCAACTATTTATATATAAATACTACAGTAAGCAGGGCATATTGAGAAGCTCATGTATTCCTTACATTAATTTAATTTTAAATTAAAATTATCGAGTCTATAAACAGGTAAAAAGCACCACGTAAATATTGGAATAAATCAACCAAAGCAAAGAACAAGGTGCATAATAAACAAATAAATATAATGATAATGCATTTATAGCCAGAGATCTTTTCCAAACAGCAGGAGCCCCAAAAATTCACCGAGGAAAAGCAGTGAGAGGTGCAGGTGTGCTCAGGGCAGGGGCATCTCCAGCTCTGAATCCACCTGCATTTCCCACTGCCAGATGGTGGAAAACTTACCCATCCTCTGGCCTGTTCCCCTCGTGCATCCCAGGCAATCACACAGTCCACTCATATTGAACTGTTCCTCCAAATACACACACACACATATATATTTATATATATATTTATATATATATTTATGCACACATCAGTTCCTTTTTCCCCTAATTAAATCCAGCACTCAACGCACCCCTAATAAGATGTTGATTAATTTACTGATTTGATTCCAACACATCCTGGCTGCGTCAATCCCCTCCCTCCAGATCTCCAGAATAACCTTCACTCCTTGAAACCAGGCCGGGGGTGGCATCATTTCCTTCTCCTTTTCACATATGCAGATAGGACAATTATCCAGACATCCATCAGAGTGGATTGCAAGAGCAAGGAACTCATTTCCAGTTTGCTGCACACACCAACTGAATGCACAAAGCTGATCCAGTGGGATAAACTTGTGGGAGGTTATTCCAGCCCTCAGCACAAGCTTGGCAGAGCAAGCAAAAATCTGAGCTATCCATCCTGGTGCATGGTACAAAAATGCAGCTGTACATGGATAGAAACGTGCCACAAAATCAGGGGATCAGAGAATATCCTGAGCTGGAAGCATCTTCGAGTCCAACTGCTGGTCCTGCACAGGACAACCCTGAATTTGGAAATAATCACGGAATCATGGAATGGTTGGGGTTGGAAAGGACCTTAAAGATCACCCAGTGCCACTCTCTGCCATGGCTACCATAGACCAGGTTGCTTCAAGTCCAACCCAGCCTTGAAATCAGTAACAATAAATCACTTTATTTATGAGAACATGAGGGGGCTGAAGGAATCTGCAGGAAGCAGAAGATTTTGTTTTGCTTTTAGAGTTTGTGGGATTGAAAAGCTACCTGGAAAAAAAGATGTCAAACAGTTCAAACCGGGAAAAAAAAATAGAATTAAGTATATAAAACCTCATCATTTTTGTTGTCCTTGTAAGTGGGTTTTACAAGTCTTGTGAATAAAGACGCAGTAGCTGAAGTACCAGACTCACACCATGCAGGTCAGCCAAGCCTCCCTAAACCACGGGCTGCGGTCCATGAAATTCAAATGGGCCACATAAACCAACTTCCCTCATTTGCAGCTACTCAAGTGCAATAAAGAGAGGCCATAAATAAATTGGCCACTGCCCCACCACCTCTTTTTTGCAGCTCCAGAGCTGTCACGGGACTGTGAAATGATTGAAGACCATCACTTCAGGAAAAAAAAAGAAAAAATTCGGAAGTCGTTCCAGTAATAAAAATAAAAATTAAATTTATGACTGACCCAAATGCTATTTTTTTCCAAGACAATATCTGCCAGCCCTCACAAGGACCACAGACCCCTAATATTTCCGCTCTGGGCCATATGTGCCATTCTCAGGCAAAAATAAATTTGTTAACAAGTCTGCAACAGCAGTTGGCACTTGCTTCTGCCAGTCTGTACTAACATCTTGAGACTCTCTTTAATGGGAAAAAAAAATGGGAAAAGAGAACGTTTTAGAAAAGTACAAACCCAGCAAAACACGCCTAAAACGGAGGGGGGAAAAAATAGTAATTCGAGCAAACATTTTAAATTAATAGACAACAGAAATGCTGGCAAAGTTTGTTGTTCATAAGCCTGGGGATCATGCAGGGGTCCCGAACATTTGAAACATTCAGTGTGACCATCTGCCAGCAGCACAGGCACCGAACAGAGCCAGCAATTAGCAGAGCCCTTCTCAGACAGAATCTGTCAGCCCCAGGCAGCCTGGCTGCCAGCAGAAATCAAGCTGATGGAATGGAGATGCTGAAAGCAGCCTGGCCCTGTGGCAAAGGCAGAAAACAGCAGCCAAAAGTCTTGGTGGTGGCTCTGTTGTGCTCCTGGGGTTGGGCACTACGGTGGTGAGCGTGCTGGGAACAGGACTTGGGGCAGCAGTGACTTGAGGTCACCCAAGACCACAAAACCAAAGAATTCAGAGGTTTAGTGTTGAACTTGTCCTGAAGACTTCTGGAATATCCATCAGGATGACTTGGGATGGAAGGGACATTAAAGCTCATCTCATTCCAACCCCCTGCCATGGGCAGGGACATCTTCCACTCTCCCACGTTGCTCCAAGCCCCGTCCAACCTGGCCTTGGACACTTCCAGGGATGGGGCAGCCACAGCTCCTCTGGCATTTGAGCCAAGTTTCTTCAATAATACATTTAATGGGCCCACAAGGTGTAACAAAAGTACAAAGAGAGAGAGGAAACACCCCGGTGGAGAAGGTGGGAACAGTAACATGACTGTGCAAAGGGTTAATGACTTGAAGGAGAAAAAAAATAATTATCTCTGCTGAAAGAACAACTTCAAAAAAGGTTCCTAATCAAAATCCATAAGGATGAGCTCCATAAGGAGATGTTCCCACTTATTCACAACTGCACAGAAGTTAATGTGCAAAAAGCACATGCTGATGAAACCAGAGATGAAGTTATCAACACACTGGAGAACTGATACTCCACACCTTGGCCACTGGAGGAAGGGAATAGAATTGGATACTGCCTATTTCAGTCCATTCAGGTACTGATAATATTTGCCATGAGGTAAAGACTGCATGACTCGGAATTTTAAAAGACAAATTCAAGTATTTTCATCATTCACAAAAAGTCCTGAGGCCACACAGACCACGGAGCCATAAAAGCAAATGTGATCCAAGACAGAGGTGACTATTCCCAGCAAGGTCAGGAGAGGAATCCTATTAATATTTAAGGAACTGTTCAGATGCCAGAAGAAGAATCAGCACATCTTAGAAGACAAAAAATAATTATTGGAATTAAAAGATCAGGCGAGTAAATACAAGAGACAAGACATTCTTTTGAGACTGTATTAAAACACAAAAATGACCATGATGAAATGGAGATGGGATATCAAAACAACATTTTGGGGCTGGTCTTTCAGTAGAAGGACAAAGAAAAGCCAAGTCTTGATCAAAGTGTTCCTCTGCTTGAGTGATTTGTTGTCTGCAGTGACTAAGTAACTCAAGCAGCCTCTCCAATCCTGTCATGTTGTATTTACAGATGATTAATGGAAATACTAAACAGTCTCTATGCAAGCTCATTCCTGCAGAACTTTCCTACATTTCTCCAAGCCAATATTCTTTGACAACTCTTAGGCCACATCAGCTCTATCACGATCAAACTATTGATGGGAACCTGGCAAATACTACACGAGAAACAATGTTTTCTTTAATGAAGTAATTAAAAGGAGCAGTATCAATATCTAGGAGGGGAAATGCTGATCAGAACATGAGCCTGCTCTTCATAATGACAAAACGTGTGTGATCCTGTGGAGTTCTCAAAGGAAATGGGATTTCAGGCAAAAACAGATGGATACAGAGGAGAAAAGATGAACAAGGGAACTCAGCTGCTCAACTTCATAGGTGGGGTGCTCAGAACAACACAGATCCAGCAATTTTCAGTGACTTTTTTTTTTTGTGTGTGTGGCACCTGATACATCTTCTCAAGTGGCTCCTTTATCACAGAATCGACTTTAAAACAACTTTCAAACTCTTTATTTTTTTTTTCCCCCAAAGAGACTTGCATTTTCTCACTGCTAATCTGCCTTATGGAACCTGGATTTTAACTGAAAAGTACCATCAGTAAATTGGCATCCCCTACTGAGACAGATAAGAGCTTCAAGTCACTGAATAAAGATGCTGAAACTGTGACAGGTATCTCTGAAAGCTCTTTTGAAAATTCCTTTATAAATAGTATTTATTTGGCTAAAATACCTGATCAGTGCAGCACTTCTGTAATCTGACTGTTTGCAAAGTGCTTTAGTTCTTGAGATAAAAGGAGCTACAGAACTCAGGATCATCTGGAGAAGCAGTTTCCACGTACATGTCAAAAGCTTTTGTCCCCAGCCAGGTCTAATTTCATGGCAATTGGGCTCATTTTGAAATCTTTATTTTTCAGCTTTGCAGCTACACGAGGCACAAGTGAAAAATGCATTAGGCTGGGAGAAGTCTCCAAAACAGCAGAAAATCCTTGTAAGAGAGAAGCAAAAAAAAAAAGAAAAAAAAAAAAAGCCATTAACTGAATTTGCAGGGACCTGTTGACCACGAGCCCCGGATTTTATGAGGATAAAGGCACAAGGACACAAAGAATTCCCTTTCCTTCATGTGCCATCCTCTCCCTGGTCTTTGTCCCCAGGGTATTTACAGCATCCTCGTTCTGCGAACCTGCTCCCCTCCAGATTGTTTTCCCTACATTTCAGCATTTCAACTCTCAAAGAGTTAACAAGTCTTTCCCAAATGAGATCTCTGCAGGTGTCAACTCCTTGGAAGCAGATAGGTCCAAAGGGCAGACACATCCTTATAATGAGAGAAAGATTAAGAGGGGGAGAGAAAAGGAGCCAGCATGAGGCATAAGAAGTGCTTTGATGAATGATAGAGCCCAGCATTAATGAGAGCTGGTAATTTTACATTTCCAGAGAGCCGTGGTCGTTAGGACTGGGAGGATCATTGCTTTATTCAACTGGAACAGAGGAAAGTTTAGGACAAAAGGCATCTCATCAAGGAAACATCTCCTCCTTTGAGGTAACACAGCTGGGATTTGCAACATTCCCCATCCCTGCAAGCACCAGGTTTGTTTGGTTGCTCTTTTCAAAACCCCCAGCTTCAGTTGCTGCCACCCCCAGCAGACCAGGCACACCTTGGCCAAGAACTGTCCGAGGGAACTCTGCTCTTTGGGAAACAAAAAAGAGGGTGGTGTAATCTTCCCTGGCTGGCAAACTTTCTCAGCACATTCCCCATGAGCCAAACTCTGCAACCTCTCTTGCTTATTTTGCAGAAGCTCATCTCTCTTCCTGAATTCTGAATCCTCAACAGCTTCTAGGGATGGGGGGTAAGAGCTCAACAACAGATTTTTTTCTCTCTATAATCTTGGTGCAATTTGATTTTCAGTTCTGTAGCTTAAACCAGCAAAATCTGTAAAAACCTGCTGTAAACAACAGCGACACGGCAGATGTGGCACATGAAGGGTCAAGTTGTACAAATCCACATAAATATGAATTTATTGAGAGCAGGTCCCATGAGAAGGACTTGGGGGTGTCCCCCAGAGCAGGCAGCAGGGGAGGGGGGATTCTGCCTCTCTGTCCCCCTCAGGTCAGACCACCCTGCAGAGCTGCCCCAGC
>VZRZ01006338.1:955715-972975 GCA_013398175.1 Climacteris rufus | reverse complement strand
CCCTTACCATGCAAACCCCTCTCCGTGCTGCCCCTCAGCAGGTACTTACCCAGGACAGAGAGGTGGAAGTCCTTGCTGGCCTCGCCGGCGGCGTTGGTCACCACACACGTGTACAGCCCCGCGTCCTCGGTGCCCGCCGGGCCCAGCCGCAGCGTCCGGCCCCCTGCACAGCCACAGCAGCGTCACAGCAGCGTCACAGCCTGCTCTGCCAGCCCACAGCTGGGCACACACAGCCTGCTCTGCCAGCCCACAGCTGGGCACACACAGCCTGCTCTGCCACCCCACAGCTGGGCACACACAGCCTGCTCTGCCACCCCACAGCTGGGCACACACAGCATGATCTGCCAGCCCACAGCTGGGCACACACAGCCTGCTCTGCCAGCCCACAGCTGGGCACACACAGCCTGCTCTGCCACCCCACAGCTGGGCACACACAGCCTGCTCTGCCACCCCACAGCTGGGCACACACAGCCTGCTCTGCCAGCCCACAGCTGGGCACACACAGCCTGCTCTGCCAGCCCACAGCTGGGCAGGGCACACACACCCTGCCCCACTGCACAGGATTCATGGATTGGCACTTGGGATGTGGCAGGAATGCTGTGCTCGCAGTATTCAGGATTTGTGCACGCACTTCTGGGCAGGAAATTGGGACAGAATACAGTGTCTCAGACAACAGAGTTTTCATTCACAAGAGTGTTTTGCTATATTGAGACACCAGATGGATATTCAGGAAAAATAATAAAGCCTCACTGGGGCTTTTTGTGTGTGTACACATAGAAATAAGCTTATTTTTATAAGCACTTATTGTTATAAATACCCTAGAAGTATTTTCACATGTATAGATAAGGAATAAAATTCCACTTCTCCCTTCTGGCATTTGCATTCATTGTGCCATCAATAACAAGACCAGGTGATAACAGCACTGGTTTACATGTAATGGTTTAAAGTAACAGATTCCTCTTCACAGTGTAGTTGTCAGGCCATCTTTGCACAGACACAATCATTTAAAAGGAAGAAGATTTGCAAGTGTTTTTGACTAAAGGACCAGGAATATCCCTGCTTTGCCACAGCAGAGTAACTCCCCTCTCCTTCCTTTGAGGCAGAGGAATAGCGAAACAGACATCAGGGAGCATTTGAGTGTGACAACAAAGGTGGTGGCCAGCCTGCAGCTTTTCCAAGTTTCTGGCCAGCAGCTCTCCCATCAGCAACCATTCCCTAATCCTCACCACATCTGCCCTGGGCAGCTCCTGCCTGTGGATATCACTGCTGGGATGTGGCCCAGAAATCAATGTTCCTGCTCATGCACTTGGAGGAACAAACTGCTGAGCTGGTTAATGGATGTGCCCCTGCCCAAGGAGCTCTGCCTGCTGCTGGGAGCACTGAGGGACCGAGGGAGGCTCAGTTCTTCCAGCCTCATGTCCCCCTGATCCCTTCTCCCATGCACCCCCTGCACAAGCCCAAAGCAGAAGCAGAAACCTGCTTGCAGGAGACTGTGACTTTCCCTGGCATCACATCCCAGGATTTTCTACATTTGGCTAAATTAAAGCTTTTCTCCTTCCTAAAGCCAGTGTGCAGCTTAGAGCATGGGCTGCAAGAAAAGCAGGTGGGGTACAGTGGATTTTTTAATTTTTTTCCTAGAAGAGACAAAGGAAGGATCATCAAAAGCAAACATCAGTGTCTGGACAATGCTCCCAGGCACAGGGTGGGATTGTTGGGGTGTTCTGTGCAGGACCAGGAGCTGGACTGGATAACCCTTGTGACCCTTCCAGCTCAGGATACTCTGTGATTCCATGATCCAAATTAACAGACTAAAAGCTGCCAACAGTGTGTCCACACACCGAAATTATCTGCAATGCCAAATATGTTCTCAATCAACAGAACCAAAATCTTGCTTGGCAGAATATTTAACTCCTCAATTAGAGGAGGATTTTTGTTGTTGTTGTTGTTGTTTTTTCGAGCTATACAAGCACAAACAAAGCTCCAAGTGCCATGTTGGTTACAGTTCACTACCACAACGTGCAGCTTTCTGAAGCACAAGGTTTGGAAGAAAACAAAGCCCTGAATCCTGGCATGTTTCCCCTTCCACAGCAGCCAACATCCAGAGACAATAAACATCTTTTTGTCTCTCCCCCTCCTGACTCTGCAAGCTGGGAGGTGAGATTAGTGTGGGTGTAGAAAGCAGCAGACAGGACAGAAACAATCAAGCCCAGAAGATGTTATTTTTGTTGATGGCAACTTCACACAGAAAGGAATGCACAGCAGCTCACAGAGCCAGGTTCATACTGGGAAATAATCACACACCCACTCTTTTTCCATGCACCATATGCAAAAATGGGTAAGCACAGGACAGGACTATCCATAACATTAAAAGCTCCACTGATTAAAATATCCTGAAACTTATCAGCTTCAAATGCAGTCTTAGCTGAGCTCTTAAACACCTTCCAGCTCTTTACCTGCCTTATAGTTTTCTTTGGTTCACGTTGCAGGCTTTGCATGGTGGCTACCACAGAGTATTAGAAACTCCAACAAAACTTATTTTCGTGAGGTTTCTACTTGCCAGTGGCAAACCCCAGTGTCAAAGGAACAACATGGCCAGAAATGCATTTACATGCACTCGTTTGTGAAGCTCCCTTTGGTTTTATATACAGACCCACAGAAATTAAAGATGTGTTTTGGTTTTTATCATTTGTTCTTTCAAAGATTTTTTCTCTTTAAATATGAAGGAGAAGAGGTGGAGAAAAATAAACAAGAGAGGTAATGGAATGTATTTCTGGGCATGAGAGAGTGAGATGTTGCCACCTCTCCTGCAGGTCTGTACCTGAGAGGATTCGCACCGAGTCGTTCAGGGTGATGGGCCATCCATTCTTGAGCCACGTTATGGTTGGCAAGGGGATCCCTGAGGCTTCACACACCAGAGAGATGGGATTCTTCTCCACAATGCTGATGTTTTCAGGCATTTGCAGGTAACCAGCAATGCTTGGGGGAACTGCAGCAAAGAGTAAGGAAAAGCCATACTTCAGAGCAAATACAAATGCATTTTGCTCACAAAACACTGTATCACCCAACTGTTAATTCACTGAATCCAAGGTAAGTAAGGAACTACAAAAGGCAAGTAAGGAACTACAAAACACAGTTCATAGTATACATATAATGACAATTTCTTACTGTGTAGTGGCATGGAAATATTAAATTCTATCACCTTTATTTTATGGCTTAATAGCAAATAACAGGTATAACAGTCCTGCCCAATCTACACTAATTATCATTTCCAGTATCAAATGAAACACCAGGAAAAATTCCTACGTTGACTGAATTACATTATTTTCCTCATGGAGAGAACACCACCCTACAAAATTAACTACAAAAATTCATCTTTAGCTTTTCTTTGCTAGAAATAAGAATATTTCCACTTAAGCAGTTCTGCAGTTCATACTTCAGAACATAAAACCTGGGGCCAAGATATACCAGCACTCTAAGGAATTTGAAGAGGTTTGAAGGAAGGAAGCTTCTCTTTACTACTCAGAAGTTTGATCATGCAGTACAGCAAATATTCAAAAAAAAAAAAAGTAATTAATTTTGGTCTCTCAATAATGAGAATTTCTGTGTTTGCTTTCCCAGTAAAACATGAATATTCACTGATGAAGTGTAAAAAGCCATCTGCAAAAGCATTACAGAGGCTGTAAGACAATGTGGTGTTCTGATCAAGGCCAAGCAGTTGCAGTTGGAGGTACCATCTTTAAATTCCTCTGCTTGTGCAAAGTCAGGGAACCTGGCAATGAGATCCTGGCTATCCTCAGGCAAGGGTGTCGCAGTAACGACACGAAAGGAGACAGAAAGCTCTGGAGAGTGAAGGAACAAGTTCCCCAAGGAACAAATTCTGGGCTTCCCCGCCCATCTTTATTATATATGTGTCTTATAATTCACTGTGCATTGGAGGAGACAAAGGAGCCTCCCCTCAATCACACTGGTCAAAGGAAATGTCCATCAAACTTCTGTGCCCAGGAGAAGGGAATGTAAATAATAAAGTAGTGTTACAAAAACATGGCTGTGTTTACAGAGAACGTCTGAGAAACTAGTTACAAAAGAATGATAACATCCAGAACTGCAGAAGTCAGGGCAACACAAGGGCCCTGTGGTAGTGGACACAAGCAGGGTGCTCTTGGTTAAATCTTAATGTCCGTGTCCCACAGTGGAGTATTTCCCACCCTGACACTCACCCCGGTATCACACAGAACTGGTTATCCTGGGAGATGAAGGAGCTGGGGGTGGGTTGATAGTGACAGAGAGAGGGGCACCATTTGAAAACGCTCAGGAGCGCTGAACATGGATTCGGATTTTGCACAACCCTGCACCTGCAGCAGGGCCAGGAGGCGCCCCGAGCCCCAGAGCAGCGCTGTGGCCGTGCCCCCCGCTCACCGTGAACGCTGAGGTGGTATTTGCTGTCGGCCAGGCCGGCCGCGTTGGAGGCCACGCAGACGTAGCGGCCGCCGTCCGAGAGGCGAGCGCGCTGCAGCCGCAGGACGCGGCCCCCGGCCAGCAGCGCCACGGCCCCGCCGGCCAGCAGCGCCCGGCCGTCCTTCAGCCAGGCCAGCGCCGGCTCCGGGACGCCCCGCGCCGCGCACTCCAGCGACACCTCGCCGCCCTGGCTCACCACCACCTCCCGCGGCCGCGCGCCGCTGCCGGCTATCGTCGGCCGAGCTGGGGAGAGAAGGAACACAGGGCACAGTCAGCTGGAAGCCTCATCTCAGGATCTTCACCTGCTGCTGGACAGAGTAAGTCAAGTTTGCCAGATCAGCTGGCAAATAACCTCCTTTCCCCACCTCCCACCCCATAAAGGCAAAATGTTTTTTAAAATGTTAAGTTACAGGCAGTTTTTAAAATGCAAACAAGAGAAAAAATTTAAATTAAAAATATTGTTATAAATACCCTAAAAGTATTTTTAAAATTTTAATGTTTAAATTAAAAAGTTATATTAAAAGTGCTGCCCCAACACTGACAGTCCCTACGGATTTTGAAGGATTTTCGTTTCCACGGTATTGTTTAAAAATACCTCCTTTTATTCCTGACCAAAATCTAAGGGAATGAAGCGAAACCTAAGTTCCATTAGTTGTCATCATTACTGCAGTTTGGGGACAAGACTAAAAGGTTACATACCTGGAATCACGCACTTTCAAAAGGATATGTAACATCTTGGTCAAGCTCTGAGTCCAAATGGCCAAAATCTTAATGACTTAACAGTCTCCCCGAACTATCTTTAAATTGTCCTACAGTCAGACCCTGCAGCTCAACATAACTACTGATCATAGTTCCATAACATTAGTGCAGGACTGGCAAACCGATGAGGATTTTCCTGGCACTTACTGTACACTTGCAGGCTGTATTCCTTGCTGGCACTCCCAGCCACGTTAGAAGCAATGCAGGTGTAAGATGCAGCATCAGACTGGTCAGCAGCTGCAATCTGGAGCTGCCTGCCCCCCGACAGCACCCGCACCCTTCCCGACAGCTCCGGCGCCACAGGAGAGCCTGCAAGACACCTTCTGTCAGATAACACCGCAGCAGTGGCCAGCAGCAAATGAAAATCACATGGTCTGAAGTCCACTGGCTCACTCAGAAGGCCTGAGCTGTACAGTTGCCCATTTTAGAAGTGCTCTGTCAGAGTTCTCCCAGACAGCAGTAACTTTGCACAAGCAGATTCCTGTGTTAACCACTGACCTCACGGGATACCCTGAGCTAAAGCACAGTGGCTCTCCCTCACATCCATCCAGAGAGTTTGGGACACCTCCACTGAGCAGCAAGCTCAGCACTTGTAGTAAAATGTGACTCATTTTTCAGTTTGTAATTGTCTCACCCAGCACAGCCAGTGCTTAGAAACATATAATTTAGTTTTCACACCATCTGTGTGTTGTGTGTCACAGGCTTCTGCTCAGGAAATCCTCAGCAGAAATATGACAGCAAACTACCACTGCATTCTCTGAGCAGATTTTTCAGTCTTGGAGACCTCAGACTATGCATCTTCATCTTTCCAAACCGCAGGGAGACTTTGTGACAGAAGGAATGCACCTGCCATGGATAATTCCTAAAAGCTTAATCTTCATTTCCCTCTTGTGCATTTAAAATCCTCTCTACAAAGTGCACCGAATGTCAGACATGCTGAAAAATCTACTCCTTCCCCTTCTTAACTGCTTTTCTAGATTTTCCAACAGGTTTAAGTCTCCTTCCTGCCATTAAGTGTACACACATTAACCTTGCAGTGCATTTATATGTCATACAAGGCCTTTTTGGCTTCCAAGAGACAGGGTTTAAAAAGAAATTGATAAACTTCCTGTTCTCTGAAAATGTTAAGAATTAGGAAAAGTGTTTTGTGATTAAAACCTACTCTTTCCTGAGCCAAAATTAATTAAAGCAGGTACATACCACACTGAGGTGTGCTGCCTAGGAAAACACAGATATAGGTAAGATTGATTAATAACACACAAATTACCACACTGGAAGAGTAAATCATCCTATTTTGTCTTATATTCTCCAACTCACAGTCTCCAACTGTGTCAATGCTTAAAAGAAGGTGCTGAAAACAGCTGCTTTTGTCTGTCAATTCCTAAAAAGGTGTTTGGCAATGATATTTTAGCCCCTAAAGCAAAAGGTGTGCAGACTACTCTTGAATAAGATGGGATGAGAGAAGAGGCTTGGTTAATCCCAAAAGCAATTACTACAACTAAATGCATCTTCATTTCTTGGCAGGATGCCATGGGTGCAGATTTAAAACCAGCTCAGAGAATGTGTGTTATGTGAATCTTATGTTCACAGGGCAGAGACTCTCAACTCCACACCATGAGACTCCCAGTGACCCCAAACAAGTCCTACAGTGGTAGAACCCCAGAATGGTTTGGGTTGGAAGGGACCTGAAAGATCACCTCATTCCAACCCCTTGCAGTGGGCAGGGACACCTTCCACTTGCTCAAAACCCATCTGACCTGGTCTTGAACTCTTCCAGGGATGGGCACCTTGCTGCTGCCCTGCTGCCCCGTGGTAAATAAACACATGAAGTGCTCCACAGTTCATTTTTGTCAGCTGAGGAATCTCTGCACTGCACTTCTCTTGCACCTTTAGGAACAATGACACCTAATCCAAGCAGAGGTGAGGGAGAGAAGGGAATAATCTACTCCTGGAGTTAATTTTACTCAATGTCAGGACTGTGCAGACACCTGCACGTTTGAGCTACTCAGAACACAGCATCCAAAACGTGCACAAGATGAAAAGAAAACCCAGTAGGTCAGAATTATCCCATTTGCTTTACAGAACAGACAATGGGCAGTTACCCACCATTCTTTTTCCAGGTGAGACTGGGTGGTGGGATGCCACTGGACTCACACATCAGGCTAATAAAGCTCCCTTCAGTGACTGTCAGCTGAGAGCTGTCATCTGAGCCAGAAATACTTGGTGACACTGCAAAGAAAAGCCAAATAACTGCAGCATTTGAAACAACACATTATCAGCCAGCAGCAAACCCCAAATGACCCTCATACAAATCTGTCCCATTCAGCTCTGAAGCAATGACAGGGACTGTCTCCTCAATGCAAACCAGGCCCTGGGTAGGGAATACCACACTTGGGAATGATTGCATCCATCCTTCCAGCCTCCAAGGTCTGCTGCATGCACAGGCTTTATTTTGGGCTGACTTTGAATGGACTTCACTGAACAAAGCTGGTTTGGGGAATTATGTCAATTGACTCCCACTCTAAGAGCCTGTCTCATTCATGGCCTCAGCTAATAAACCCACAGAGATCATCATCAGTGACTTTTAAAATTCGGCCTACATTTTTCCTTTGAATTTTTCCTGCATCAGCACCCTGGCTGTCAAAGCTATGGATCCCATCCCTCCAATCACCCTCCTGCAACAGAGAGATTGCTTTGCTTTACAGCTCTAGGACTCTAAACCAGCTGCAGACAAAAGGGACCAGTTTTCACTCTGATTTTTAAAATCTGGAAGAACTTTAGTTCAATTCCTAAGGAAGAGATAATTGCCTGTTAGGAATCAGGGAACCAGTTTCATCAGATGAGAATAGTGTAGGTAGAGACCAAAAAAAGCAGAGGAGAACATAGGTTGAACCTGGTGAATAAAACTTCCCCGGTGAACAACTTATGGAGCACATTTTTAATGCATGTGACAGTAGCCAGCTTCTCCTTCTGACACCTCCAGCTCTACAGCAGCAACCAGATGTGTGGGTTTTGAAACAACACTGCCAAGGGCCTTATGGTACTGTCTGCTTTAACCCTGTATTTGTCCTGCTTCCAGTCAGGACAAGTCTGTGCCATTCTCTACAGAAGGGCATCTTCATTTAACTCATGGGCTAGCTCCTGAAGCCACAGTTAGCTCTCAGGATCTCACCAGTCCTCAGAAGGACACATTTCCTGGATTTAAAACTTCAAAATATGGCAAGGAGGATTTCTGGTGCTGGGACGTAAATGCAAACTCTCATTCCAAACAGTTATCCACAGATGGCTTTCACAGGCAGCCTGTGGTTTCTGTTAAGCTCATCCCATCAAAGCTGCTAACTAGCAGAGAATTATCCCTCCACTCAAATCCTACTGGAATGGTCACTGCACAAAGGAACAAATCCAAATCCCTCCAGCAAAGGTCCTGTGCAAAAATCTGGGAGTGAAAGAGGAGAGCGGAGGCTGACCTGCACAGTAAATGGTATTTGCTTCAGCATGGCAAAATGGCATGGTACTACAATAGCCACCTTTAACTTCAATGCCATGAATGGTTTTTTAATAATGACAGACTTGAAATCTGTACCAAACAATTCCATTTTAGTGTTACAAATCCTGGTAGGTAATTCTAGCCTTGTGACTCCAAAGCAAGAAACTGATTTATAATAGCAAAAAAGGGACATTTTAATTTGTATATGGGAAGAAAATGATGGTGCAGAAAAACCATTCAAAATCAATTATTAAAATAACACCGTAAGCCATATTCACTTTAAAGCCATGGGAAAAAAAATCACTAAAGCTGTTTTTATGATTTAGCACCAATAACTTGGTAAAGCAAATAAAGCTAGGTACGGCAGATTTTATTTATCTGGATTTCCAATGTTTTAGCATTTAAATAAGTGGAAAGTTGCCAGGTTACTTTAAATGGCATTAAAGCTATGGATCCAGTTAGTTGTCATAGAAGCATAGATCTCAGAATGGTTTGGTTTGGAAGAGACCTTAAAAATAATCTCATTCCAACCCCCTGCCCTGAGCAGGGATGTCACTCATTAGTTATAGCTCTAACTACTCTCACCCCTGCAAACCCAGCCCAGCAAAGGCCTATGGAGTAGCTGGTATTAATCTAGAACTAAATTAAAGCAATTTGCAAAATGTGTGCACTATCTTAGGCCTGTTCAAGTGCAGCAAATACAACAACATCTCCCTGCATGAGCCTCAGCCATCGAGTGTTGATGAACTACAGAGGATTTCAGTGCCCCTCATCATAACTCAGCTCTGAGTTCCCGTTCCTGAAATAAGCTCAATAAATCTTACCCCAAATATTGACATTATAGTTCTTCTCAGTTTTCCCAGCAACATTTGTCGCTTCACAAGTGTAGCGGCCGGTGTCCTGCACTTGAGCTCCTTCAATCTGGGGAGAAGAGGAAAACCTGGATTTCTTCTTCTTCCATCATTATGTGTGAAACGTGCAGGGAGAGGGGGCTAAGGGTTCCATTTTATTTTTACATATGTCTCCCTGAATATTTATAGTAGAGCCTGAACCCAGCAAGCTCTGTGCCCAAACATGCAGGGTCTCTGCCCCGCCCTGCTCACCCACCCCTCTCTATTGCAGCAGAGAGCCCAGCGCTGTCCCAGCTCCATGGTGGGTGACAATCCCCAGGCAGGAATGCCCCCCAGCTCCTGCCCAGCTCACCTTCAGCACACTCCCATCTGCAGAGATGCTCAGGCCTGCCTTCTCCAGCAAGGGCCGCCCGTCGCGGAGCCAGGCCAGGCGGGGCGGGGGCACGGCGTTGCTGTGGCACAGCAGCTCCAGGGCCTGGCCCAGCAGCACTGACACGTTCTGCTCCTCTCCCAGGATGTCTGGGGGCACTGCAGCAATGCAAGCCCACAGTTGGTTGTGTTGGAAAAGCCCTCTGAGATCATGGAGTCCAGCCGTTCCCCAGCACTGACCCATGTCCCCACAGCTTTTAGATGGGGAGTCCACCCCTGCCCTGGGCAGCTGTGCCACTGCCTGGCCATCCTTTCTGCAAAGTAAGTTTTTCTAATATCCAACCTCAACCTCCCCTGGCACAACCTGAGGCTTTTTCCTCTTGTCCTACTGCACAAACCAAGAGACCTTTGGGCACTGAAGACTTCCCACACCAAACACAATGTGGATTTAAGGGACTTCACTTACCAAAAATAAAATGGCACTTAAACCTTTCTGACACAACTTCAGTCTCCTTTACACCACAAAACCCACAACAATAATTTTTGTTACTTACAGAGTATCTTCTACATAAAATACACACACAAGGGAGGTATCAGCTACAGAGAAATCATGGATAAGCCAAGAGTAGCAAAAAACACCCTTGAAACATAGCTAGAAAGGAAAATCCCCAGTATATAAAGAATGGGGGAATGCAGTCCTGCTGGAAAGGAAAAGAGCTGCTGAGTGAAAAAGCTGACAAGATAATAATCAGCCCCAGAAGCTGCAAATGTCTTAACCTGCTCCAGATAGTGCCAAGAAGGACAGCTGGCTTTAAGGAAAACTCTGACTTACAGAGAATTTGTCCAGAGATGGCTGAATACAGACAACAGAATGAGAACTTACAAGGCTGGCAAGCAAGTCAATGGGTTAATGACTTAATCAACAAATCATAATCTACAATTAGCTCATGTGTCAGGTTTGTGTGGAATTTACTAATTATTGCAGTTGTTGGCACTGAGCACTATATTTACATTTGTCCTGCAATTTCAGTGATAACCTCATTATTACATTATTATTTCCAAATCATACAGTAGAAAAATCAGCTTTTGGAGTGAAAGTTTTCTGTGTAGAAACAAAAAACCCCAAAACATTGGACACTTCAATTGAAACCCATTAGCTGTTCTTGAACAGTGTCAGGATTTAAGAAAACACTCCTCCCCCCCAACAATTTTTGAATGCTGTGGTTCCACAACCAGAAAAACAAAAGCAAGTGAGAAGGCAGCTGAGAACTAAACCTTGGAACACGGCAAGACAGCAAATTTCCACAAGGAAAGAGTTCATGGCTGAGTCAAAAAGAACACAGAGGAAATACTGCCCCCAAAAAGTTGGGTAGGACCAAATATAAGAACCTCTGTTGTCACATTTGCTTTGCCCTTTAGTTTTGCAATCCATTACCCCAGAGACTGAGTGCAGAGAGAAGGGAAGCAGTGGGGCTCTCTGTGAGAACCAAGGACACTGAGAGAATCAGCACACAAGACAAAAAAGTGTCCCAGAGTGGCACTCAGGGGACAGCAAGACAGCTCTTGAGATGGCCTGAAAAGACCAGTAACAATCAAGCTTTCTGTTTCTTGCCCAGGAAGTACTGAGCAGAGCTGCTGATTTCACAGTTTGGAAATAATTTAGGGAAAAGCCTGGTCCCTGTGGATAAGAAATGTAGTAAGTGAAAAAAAAAATCTGTTTATCTTTCTTTCTTTGTAGAACTCACAAAGGCCCAGATTCTTTATGAGTGTTGTGGAACTGAGAATTGGAAGCTGATCCATTCCTGCAGAAGGCAAATTTATTTCCAAAGACTTTTCCACCAATTACTTTTCCTCTCGGCTAAATGAACTGAAATGTGCTCAAAAGAAAACTGAGTTTATGACACAGAGACAGACACTAAAGCATTTATTTCTGAAGGAACGGGGTTTAAAATTAATCTAATTATGCTCATAGTAACTCTAAGTTACAGAGCTTGTTCCAGCTCCTGGCTCAGTGCACATTTCCAACCAACCCAGCTCCAACTGAACTCCAAATGATTTTCCTCCTGTGGCTTCTTAATTAGATTGCCTTTATGAGGCAAGTCTGAAGAGCAATATTACTTTTTGGTGACAGCCTCACTCAAGTAGGTCCTGCAGCTGAGCTCAACCCTGGCCAGCTTCTAATACAACACTGATTTTAAGCATACACAACCCCTAACTAGCTCTTTTCATTTCTTCCAGCTAAAATGGACAGAGGTTCCAGAAAATAAAAAAGGAATAATAAATATATCGATACCACATTACATAGACATACACACCTGTTCCCAAACTCCAAAGGAGACCTTGATATTCCTTGTTCTACACATAAAATGTTCCAGCCTACATTAACCTGGGATCACTTGCCATGGCAGAGCCCTGGATTTCTGAACTGCCCCTTCCAGATGTGAAAGTCACCATGACTTAAGTCGGGAGTATCCTAACCAAGGGAGTCAATTTTGAAAGCCAAACTCAAAACAAAGAACCTGGCCAGCTGTCCCTACACATCTGGTACCATAACATTTCTAAAACAAAAGGCAGATCATTGTTCATCCTCATTTCACTGGTGTACAAAACCACTGAGCTGTCCAAGGAAACTCAAAACCTGCCACAGTCACACTCCCTGGCATCCCTGCTGGCACAGCACCAACAAGCTCTGAGAACACAGCATGGGGTGATCTTAGGAACCCTTCCAGTGCCTGGAGGGGCCCCAAGAGAGCTGAGAGGGACTTTAGACAAGGGCCTAGAGAGACAGGACAATTAGGAATGACTGGCCCCAAGAATATATTTCACCCGGCAGATCTACATGGTTTTACACAAACATATATTTCTTTCTATCATTTATAAATGAGCTTTTATGTATTAAACTTGCAAATTCACTGTTGCAGTTATATTTCTTCAAGGATACAAAGAAGGACACGCCTACATGCTTTAATAAACGAGGGTGTATGTGCACATATATATATATAGTGCATGCATATATTTTAACTTCCATACACACACACCTCCTCCTCGCCTGGCCTTCTGTTATGGGTTGGGACTGATTTTACTCAGTGTTGCTAAAGGTCTGGGCCCAGTGTGTTTAATTAAAGCTCCAAGAACAGTTCTCAGGACCAACCCAAAGGCCTTGGCCAGAAGCTCTCACCATAAACACGGAGGTCGATGTCCCTCTGGCTCTCCCCCGCAGCGTTGACCGCCACACACGTGTAGGTGCCCGTGTCACTGAGCTGGGCACTGGGCAGTGCCAGCACCCTGCCCCCAGACAGCACCTGCAATGCAAGCACAACACCTTCAGACACACCCCAGTGTCAGACATGAGCTGGGGGAGCTCTTGGGTTTCATTTCAAAATGCAATACTTCTTTTGACACTGCTTCCCACCATCCCCCTGCTCCCTACGCTCTTCCCTGCTCTCCAGTGTTCTCTTTGATCCAGACTTGCAAAAGCAGAATTCTATCTTCAAGCAAGTCCCCAGGGAACTCCTGGCATTCTCCAGACTTAGCAGGATCTGGACATCCCTCCCTCTCACCAGCTTCAAATGTTCTGGCACACCTTTTGTCTGTGCCCTGAGCTGTCCCCACAGAACACCAATTTCCCCTCTTCCCTTTCAGATTATAAAATCAGCTTCCAAAAAACGACCATGGCCTCTTGTTTTACCTCTGAAATATCTCCTCATGACAGAGGTTGGTTTTCTATGCTGAATTACTGTTACATATAATGAACTCTACAGATCTCTTGAGCAGAGAAATATGGTCCAATTTCCTCTTCTTGCCACTGAGTGGAAAATTTGTTGATGCAAACTCTTATTCAGTATGACATCAGCTGAAAGGACCACTTTATTTCAATAGATCTCTATCTTCCACTTCACACAGTAATTACTGGAGCTAAACTCACATGAATAATCCAGTGCAAAAGGCCTTATATTTTTATTCCAAACCCACTATTCTTCTCTTCCATTAAACTGCATTGATTTAAAAGCCACCTCCCAGAAGAGGGAACAGCACAGACAGGGCAGGGTCTGGAGCTGGTACCTGGAGTCCATTGCTGACGCTGGACACAGGGCTCCCATCCTTCAGCCACGTCAGGATAGGGGCAGGGATGCCTCTGGCTTCACACTCCAGCCTCACCAGATTATTGACCACCACTGTCACCATGTCACTGCTGCCAGAGATGGATGGGGGGACTGAAAAAAAAAGCACAGAAAAAGGGCTGTAACAGCTACATAAGAGCATTAATCACAGTCAAATTAAATGAGCTGCCTACTTTTGGATGTTATTTCTCCTTTCTCATGTTGTGCCTACTGAACTCTTGTCATGTCTTTGCTCTGTGCCAGATCTTGCCCTTCCCTAAGCAGGCAGATAACGCCATTGAAACTACTGTGAGCAAGGTATGTGGGACTGGGCCCACAGCCCAGAGGACAGCTGTGGAACCCAGGAACCACACCATAAAGCCAGAAAATATCCCCTCAGACTTCTCTAGTATTCCATTTAGACCTTGTGCAAGGCATTAGGAGTGGTGGGGATTAAAGAAAGGAGTTTACCATATAAACCACATAAAGCAAATCCATACACAGAGTGATAAATTGGCCTGGCAGAGCATATGGGAATGTTTACCAGATTAGACTGGAAAACATCTGCCTGTCTGATGACACAAAACATTGTAATGGAACATCTCTAAGCACTCACTCTAGGCACAGTCTAGCAAATGTTGTAGGGCTGTAGTAGAAAGAGAGACAAGAATCATTAAAAAAGGAAGATCTTTCATTTACTAGGAGAATCAAAACTATTTGCTCCTACCACTAATAACTTAATAATAAAGCTTAAGTCAGTGTCAGTGGAAAACTTAATGCTTGAAGTCTCTCCTGGAAAGAGATGTGAATGGTGTGTGCTACTCATATGTGTCCAATGTGAGGCTAGAAAACACATAAAATTTGTACTGAAAATAAGATTCATTAATAAATTCAACAACCTCTAAGAGCCTGTAACTCAAGTTACAAGTGGCTGCCCCATCTCTGGAAGTGTCCAAGGCCAGGTTGGAAGGGGCTTGGAACAACCTGGGATAGTGGACGGAGTCCCTGCCATGGCAGGGCGTGGAATGAGATGAGCTTTAAGGTCTCTTCCAACCCAAACCATTCCATGATTCTGTGATACTCCCCACTCTTACTTATATTTCAGTAATAGAGGAAAGGGCTGGATAAAAGCACAAGATTTTATAATTTCACAATCTTTTCCCCACACACAGAGTTCCTCCTATTGCAGTGCAATGGCATTCATTGTTCTCAAATGCCTGAGACAGTTCTGGTGGGGAGAAAGAAGTGAAAAAAATTAATACAATGAAATCATATGAATATGCTAAATTGGAAGCAGGAATTCCACCTGCTTCCTTCAGTTGGCCTGCCTGGTTCTATTCAAAGTTAAGCCTGCAGTATCAAGCATTGTTTTTAATGCCAAAAAGATCTGATAACACTATTAACTACAGAAATTGTTGAATAAGACCAGTAGTTGACCAAGGCAGGTGCTCATGGAAATCTAGAGCAGCCTTTCCATAAATGCAGCACAAATTTCTGTACTTGGCATTTGAGCCTGTTCTCCATTAAGGAGTCATTGCTACCACTGGTAAGAGGGCAAAAAACTCAGGTTTGTGTTCTCAAACTCAAAAACTCTATGGACAGGATGATAAACGTGTGGATGGTGAATTCCAGCAGGTCTGGAATTGCCAGCCTGGCAGGACATGAGGTGAACAAAGCAGGTTCATGGACACGATTTTGGGCTTCCTTTGATGCAATTAGTTGTAGCTGCAACTGCACATCATCTGCTCTAGAAGGGTGTCTCAGTGTCTGAGTCAGGAAGTCTTAGTTCCCTAGAAAACTCTGGACATGTTCACTGAAATTCCGCCACCCCTAAAACGACACACATGTATTGAGGAGTTATTTTTCATTTAACTACAATCATGACCTTAGCTCCAAGTATTTCCTGGGAATTAATCACTGGGTGGGGTTAATTGCCTTTGACTGTGTCTTTGTGCCATCAGTTTTTCCTATGATGGTCATTAAATCCATGGAAATGCACTGCCCAAGTCATTAATTAATGGTAATAGGAGCTATATTCTCTGTGTGCATCTCAGCTGGGGACAGGGCCAAATTTGGGCCACACTTTTGCATGGAAGACTCCCACAGAAAACCAGCGACATGCACATGCATGTATCAAAGATAAGAATTTGGATTATGGCCACATCCAAAAGCCACTGAAATCAGCGGGAAAGCTCCAATTTGGCTTTTGCTCAAGTGTCTCATGTCTGCAAACACCCACACTTTCAGTTCATCTTATTAGACACACCACATTTTTCTTTAAAACCCTTGGATTATGAGAGTACATTTGATCTGAGTCCTTTGTCTACTGGGAGCTTCAAAGTCACCTATAACAAACCTCAGCAACTGCCAGGCCCTCTGAATTGCTGAAGTGATCCCTTAAATAAAACACCTCTTTCACAAATTCAGCGTCTCTGCTCATTCTTCCTAGAAATGCCTTCCCTTAGTACATTTTCCTCATTCAAAACATCTGTTCTAATGTCACTGAGAAAACCAAAGAGTGAAGAGCATGGAGTGCCAGAACAAGGGGGAGTGACTTCCCACTGCCAGAGGGCAGGGTTAGCTGGGATACTGGGAAGAAATTCTCCCCCATGAGAGTGGTGAGGCCCTGGCACAGGTTCCCAGAGCAGCTGGGGCTGCCCCATCCCTGGAAGCGTCCAAGGCCAGATTGGAACAACCTGGTCTAGTGGAAGGTGTCCTTGCCCATGGTGGGGGGGGGAACGAGATGGGCTTTAAGCTCCCTTCAATCCCAAACCACCCTGGGATTCTATAATGGTGTGATGAGTGACGCCAAGTCTGCTAAGCAGACTGGAAAAGGAGGAAAGCAAAGGTGGAGCTTGCATGTGCTATCCTGAAGTGTCACAATACAGGATGAGAGGGCACAGCCTCCAGTTGTGCTGGGCATGGGGGAGGCAGTTTGGATATTATGACAAATTTCTCCATGGAAAGGGAGTCAGGCACTGGCCCAGCTGCCCAGGGCAGTGGTGGGGGATTTAAAAGCCGAGTGGATGTGGACACGGCTCAGTGGTGGGGAATGTCGGACTCACTGCTCTCGCAGGTGTTCCCAAGCTGCAGGAGGGCCAGGCCCGTGGCTCTGCACTCACCATGCACCTGCAGGCTGTAGAGCAGCTCGGCCGTGCCCGCAGCGTTGGCAGCCAGGCAGCGGTACAGGCCGGAGTCGGCCACCTGGGCCGCGTCCACGCGCAGGACCCGGCCCCGGG
>VZRZ01006338.1:916364-954669 GCA_013398175.1 Climacteris rufus | reverse complement strand
CACACTACAAACCTTCCCTTCCACTCCCACACACTCACACACTACAAACCTTCCCTTCCCACACACACACTACAAACCTTCCCTTCCCACACACACACACTACAAACCTTCCCTTCCCCTTCCCACACACACACACACACACTACAAACCTTCCCTTCCACTCCCCACACACACACACCAGTGCTGTGGAAAATTCTGTGTCAGAACTAGTTGGGATTAAGAATAATAAAACTGAACTGAAGATGAGGAAATCAGAAAAATGTGTGCAAAATACTGATTGTGACCCAGAATTCAATAGCAAATTTGACACTATCATCCACAGCCCCATTATTTATGGAAAAATCTTCTGAAATGGAAAAATCATCATGCAAAACAAATTATAGGAAATTTACTCATCTCAGAACAAGGTAAAGAGCAGCTTTTTAAAACTACACAATGATATGAAGGTGTCTCTGCCCATGGCTGGGGCATGGAATGAGATGAGCTTTAAGGTCCCTTCCAACCCAAACCATCCTGGGATTCTATGATATATATCATTTTTTTTACCTGTTGTCCTAAATTACCACTACATTAAACTGAACCATCTGGGACAAACAATCAAAATGTAAGCAACCAAATCAAAGTGCAACTGGCAGGCTGAAACACTGAAAATAATGAGCAGAAAACTGGTGTTACTGCAAAAGGAAATTGTATGGGAAGTTGACAACCAACAAAATCTGAGGATCTTGCAACTCAGCCAAAAGATGGCACCATCCATCAGGAGAATGGGTCACTGAGGCTTTACTGGCACCACTTAGATGAAAATACCACTTACTGAGCGATTATCTATAATACACAAGGGTTTTTAGGGAAAAACTCACACTCACAAAGTGCTCTGGCCTGACTGATAGACAAGACTGCACACAGCTTCTCTCTTTTCCAGTGGGATGTTGTGCTATCACTTCCCTGAGCTAATGTTATATCTCAATATTAGGATGTGCCATCACATCATACCAGAGGTGAACAAACTGTTCTTTATTGCATAAATTATGTGAAATGCATCATTTTAATTGTTTGTTCTAAAATAATTGAAAATTTGGAGGAAAAAAAGGAGAAAAAAATTTAAAGGAGTGTAAAATGTAAAAAATCCTTATGTTTTTATAACATTTTACTTCCCCAATATTTTCAATTTTTTTATTCAAGTATAAACTATTCTAGAAAATAATACTTTGCTGTGAATTAATTCTTAAAAAGGCAGAGCAGGTGAAGCTGGATGCTCATCTGAAATGTAATAACACCTTTCTTCTGAAAATGTTGCTATGAGAATAATTTGCTATATGACTTACAAGCTCGTAGTAACCATTCCCCCAGTTTTGCTTTACAACAATTAATACAGAAAATTATTCTCACAGTAACATGTCTTTTTACATCTTATCAGAAAACAAAAAGCACACATTAAAAAGGTCCTAGACATGGGCACACTTGACTTGCACACTCAATACACAAAGTATTTTAAGTCTGCCCTACATTATCAATTACTGAGCTGACAGGAGATAAAAGTGAATGTGTTTAAAGCTGGTTTAATAGAAATCCAACAGTTCTCTTGCTTGTGGACAGGACATCACAAGGGAATAGATTATCCTTGTGGTTTTCACTCTTTCATCAGTGGGGATCACTGAATTCCTCAATCCTTACTCCATGTCACCCATACATTGACATTTCCCATTACACAGTGTTTAGAGCTGGTTTAAAACCACAGAATTAGCTTCACATTCAGCACATCCATTATTGTCCAAAGACACATGAAAGTGAAACCCTTTATGAGATGTTCCCCACGGTGCACATGGATACCTGGCACAGGGTTCCCAGATGCTCTGCATTCAAGATGGATTGGATTATTCACCACCACTGTTTCATTTAATATTTTTCCTGCATCTTCCAGACTGGGTGGTTCTGGGAAAAGACAAAAGCAGCAGGTTTTCATTAATTCAGCCACCCAGCTAGCACAGCATCCAATCACAAAGTCATCTACCCTCAGAGAAATTTTGGGCAATGAGTTGCACAAACTTCAACTGCTGGATGACAGAGGAATTTCTCCAGAAAGTTCATCTTTGAAATGGAAATAATCTCTAATTACATAGCCTCATTAGTGGTAAGAGAAATAAAACATTATTTCTGTTAATTTCTTTTTTTTTCAGGAAAAATGGAACTTACAATAGACTTGCAAGAAATGGGTGCACAGCACAGAACAGCAGTTCTTTATTGTGGCAAGCTCATCTCACTTCAGCTGGCGATACTAAACAGAGTGGTGTAGACAGCTCTTACCTTATTGGAGTTTAGAAATCTGAAACGTGACAGAAACACCAGCTAATGCCACTTTGAACATGAAGACTGACAGCAAAGGAGAGCTTTAGGAGCATGGGATTGACCCTGAAATTAGCTGTGATGAAATTATCCAGTTTAGGGTGAGTGTGGCTTCTTTTTCTAAGCCTCATCCACGGAGACTCTGCAACCACCCCTCACTTCAATTTAACATTTTCCAGTTACTAACTTGGTTTGGCAATAAAAGTCAATATAACCATACTCTGAGAATTTTGTCACAGTCCATTCCTGCACCTCCTGAGGATTCCCACACCTCCTCTGAGGATTGGCTCACAACAATGCACAACACTTGGTGACCACTTCTGAGCCAAAGATGCGTAAATCATGGTGAAAGCATTTATTAAATTCATATGCAAACAACTACTTCTTGAGTTTCCCTGATTGTTTTTATACTGGTTTTAGCTGCAAAAAAAATTCTTTTTAAACATGCTGAAAAATCCCCTCAGAAGAAAATGCTTCTTACTCAGAAAAGTTATTCCTGTAAAAATTTCCCATTGCAGGGTCACGGGGAATACCAACATCCACAAAAAGTTTGGACAAAATCAGCAATGCCAATGGTGGTACATCACAAACTGATTCAGAAACATGGAGTATGCTTCTGAGGGGTGGGTTAGTGGGAAAGTGGTTGGCTTTTTGGGATAACTCTGAACAGCAGAGGTACCTGGAAAGATCAATCATTCAATCATTCATTCATTCATTTATTCATTCATTCCTGTGGCCCTTGGTCAGGGCCTCTCTCACAGGAGAGAGGCCAAACTCCACAAAAGACAGATTTTGCCCTCACTCCTTATTAACAGAGTGGGACAAAGACAGCAAACAGAGAGGTGGACATGCAGAGAGAGCAGAACAGGCAGAGACAAGTGCCCCCAGGTGCCAGGAGTGCCAGGGCAGCCCCGCGCGGCCGCGTTACCGTGCACGTGGAGCCGGACGTGCTGCTGCGCCTCCCCCGCGGCGTTGGTGGCCACGCAGGTGTAGCGGGCGGCGTCTCCGGGCAGGGCCTTGCCCAGCTGCAGGACACGGCCCGAGGCCTCCAGCTGTTCCCAAACACAGAGAGCAACCAGTGACACGATGGCACGGCCACTGAGCACGGCCAGGCTCCTCCCCTCCTAACCCCAGCTCGTGGAAAGAGGTAACTGCTGGTGCAGAGATTTCAGTGTCCCTGGGACAGCAGGATCGGGAGCTGTACAAGTGTCAGGAGACCTGGCTGGCGAGGGCCAGGCAAGGTGCCAAAAACTGCCCCAGCCCACGGTAAATCAAAGCCATTGCAAGCATTCAGCCCCCTAGAACAGGTAAGAACTGGGAAGGGCTCTTCGTGGAAAGGCAATCTCACCATGAGAAGGAAATTACAGATAGCTGCTGCAGTGATTACAGAACAGGTCATCTAATCCCACCTCACAGGGACGAGTGGGTAGAGCCACCTCACAACCAGCAGACAACAATTTGTCCTTCAAGGTCAAAGTACAACTGGAAGGAGACAGAGTCTGAATTTCCAGTGGTGAACTCTCCTGATACAAGGTGTCTAGTGGGATTCAGTCTATTAAACACTGCTACTACCTGAGACATCACCCTAGTCAGGTAAAAAGCCCCTCACTCTGCAGGATGGATCTTCAGCATCTATGTGTCACAGCACGAGGGAAGCAAAAGGAAAAGAAGCACTGACATGTATAACTCACTGCAATTATCTTTCATGGTTTGGATCCCATGAAAGAATCATGCTTACTCTGATATTTCCTCTGGCTGTGTTTACTGGCTGTCCATCTTTTAACCAGGTTAAGGAAGGGCTGGGAATGCCACTGGCTATGCACTGCAGTGTCACAGGCTTGTGCAGCACAACAGCTCTCTCGGGAGGCCCAGCTGATTTAATGGTTGGAGGAACTGCAAAAAGCACCAGAAACAAAAATGATGCATCACTTGAACATGTACATTTAAATATACAGAAGCAACATCCCAGAGGTAAGTGCAGCTCTACTACTTCCAGACCAGGACAACCTGATCTAGTGGAAGGTGTCCCTGCCATGGTTTCTTCCAAACCAAACCATTCTATGATGCTATTTTATCTAATTTCATCTCCAGTTTTTCAACCTGCTAATACAAGTAAACATTTATAGAAAGCCTGAGCACCTTATTGCCAGCAATTTAAAATAAAAACAGTCTGCTGCTTCCTCCCCACCCTGAGTAACCTACCATGCACTGTAACATCAAATTCCTTTTCATGTTCTCCTGCCTTGTTTGCAGCCACACACTTATAGCGGCCAGTGTCTGACACTTCAGCTTGAGAGATCAGAAGTTTCTGCCCATTTGATAAGACGTTGTGTCCAGTCTCCTCTTCAACTGGCTGACCATCTTTGAACCACCTACCAAAAAGAAAGTTCCATCTCAGATGTCTGTGAAAGGAAAACCAGCAATACTCACACAAAACATGCACAATTCTATTAAATGGAACAGCTCAGTAACTCTACTTGCATTTCTAGGGAAGTTTGGAGGTGTCAGGTTGTACTCCCCCTGTCTGAGTGCCATGGATTGAAAGGGTTTATCAGAAGGGAGTATTGGGGAACAGCCACCAAAGACAACATCAGAAAGGTGACAGCAGATACCACCAGAGGCAGAGAATAATCTCCAAAGCAAAAGCAATCACGGGTGGCAGAAGAAAAATGCACACTAAGTTGCATTAGCAAAGGACTGAGAGCTTTGTCTGCTCCTGTTATCATCTCCAGGACATGGATATTGTCAACAAACCAAACTACGTTAAAATAAAATCCTGATGCTGCCAAGTGAGTGCCTGATGCTGTTATCAGAGGAGCCAGGAGTTTGTCCTCTGCTCATTAACCACCACTAATTGACACAGGAGGTTCATAAAGCTCACCTAACCAACCAGTAGATTAATTTACAGATTTATTTATGTTTTTTCTACTGTCATACCAGTGCCCTTACGTGATAGTTGGTGAGGGTGTCCCACTTGCTGAACAATCCAGCTCCAAAGGGCTGTGGAGAATCACAATGTAGTCCAAGAGTTCACCCCCACCTTCCACAAATGGTGGGACTGTAGGAGAGAAAAATCCACCAACAGAAACATTCACACGTCAGAAATATCATGCAAGTCTTTCTCAGACAGCAAAGTTAAACACACACAGATTCTTTCTGAGCCACTGTTCCTTTCTGAAGGGAAACATCTGTCCAGTGACATTTTGTGGCTTCAAATCATTGTTCTCATTTTTTTCCTCTTTCTTGTTTGGTTGGGTTTTCCAGATTCTGTCAGAAGAACCTTCTGAATGGGTGGGGGCAGGGGAACTTTTAGCACCCTCTGTCAGCAGAAGGACAAAACAAAGGTGCAGAGGACCCTCTTCCAGGTCCTCTTCACCCTGTCTCACCCTCTCTGGGAAGGAAGCACTGCCACACAGCCCCTCCACTGACTGTGCACACCAGCGACCTTTACCTGCACCAGCAGCAGGGATGCTCTACATCTGCATTCAATATTAGTGTTCAAGAGAGCAAAACCTAAAAATCAGTTCTTTACAGTTCCCTTCCATGCCAGGAGAAGGTGATTCACATTTTTGTACCATTCATTTACCTCAAGACATTCAGAAGGGACTGCTGAGATGCAGACTGTGGTAATGGATTCAGGGCACAGAGAAGAAAAATCATTTTTTCAATGGAAGGTTCAAAACTTGCACAACACAACTCAAATTCAGAGAAAGGTGTCCTCTCCCAGAGGGAGATATTTTTAATGGATATCTGTGATTTTCCTCTATGAAGGCAAGTTAGAGGAATTTGAGAGGTCACTAAGAATAATATTTACCCATCACATACACAAAAATCCTTCAAGGACTAACCTGAAAGTAAAGTTTTCAACTGTCCTGCAACCCTGGACAGAAAAGTTGTGCAGTGCCCAGGTTCAGTCAGATACAGACCGTGACTAACTGATCTTTCATATATTGATACCAACAAAAATAAAAACACAGGTTTTATGCAGTTTTTCCATACTAGGTTTATGGGAATCTGATCAATCTGCAGCTCACACACCTAAGATTTCAACTTCATACTTGATTTCTTGTTCTCCAGCTATGCTTGTGGCCACACACCAATACTGGCCCCGGTCAGCCTCGACAGCGTTCAGGATCTCCAGCTTCTTCCCCCCAGCCAGGACACGCAGCTTGGCACTTGCCTTCACAGGAACCCCATCTTTTAACCAGGTGAGGAGAGGGGGAGGGTTGCCAGCAGCCTTACACTCCAACGTCAGGGAATTCCCAGCAACCACCTGCCTGCTCTGGGCTGTGTCAGCATCACCCTCGATTACTGGAGGAACTGCAGGAAGGAAAAAATACATTGCAAGCAATTAATTTTGTAGCCAGAAAATGTATTAAAAGCAAACGGGTTTGTTCCACCCACTTTGGCTCCATCTGCCACTATGTCATGCATAATTTCATGTGAGAATTTGCTGCTGGAGCAAGGCAAGGCAGAGAAGTCAAATGATGTAGTTCAATATCGACCAGCTGTATAAAACAGAGGATCTGCAGGACTTTGAGGGGGAAGAACTATATGAAGGACTTAAAAGAGTACACTAAAGATCCCACACAGAGTGTTTATTTCAAGTATGTACTGTTCAGCATGAGGATGTGAGATAGAGAATGGATATACATATAAAAGAAATAGTTGAGTAGAAGAAAGCATGGTATCAAGTCTGGTGAAGGGAGGGCAGGGTCATGTGAGATATTGGGAAGGAATTGTTCCCTGGGAGGGTGGGGAGGCCCTGTCACAGGGTGCCCAGAGAAGCTGTGGCTGCCCCATCCCTGGAAGTGTCCAAGGCCAGGTTGGACAGGGCTTGGAGCAACCTGGGACAGTGGAAGGTGTCCCTGCCCATGGCAGGGGTGGGACTGGATGGGCTTTAAGGTCCCTTTCAGCCCACACCATTCTGTGATTCCATGAAGTGAAGAGCTTTTTGAGAGCCCCCTAAAGCAGAGGGTCTAACTCTCCCACTGCACAACCCTGCCAACAGAGGCCAGATTTCAAACACAACCACTGCCAGGCTGCAAAGGCCGCAAAGTTCTTTCCAAGCTCTTGTGCAGGAGCAGCTAAGGCAGTTCAGGAGCTGTCCCTCACCATAGACATCCACGAGGTACAGCTTCTCGGCAGCCCCCGCGGCGCTGCTCGCACGACACGTGTACTTGGCGGCGTCGGACACCTGCGCGCGCGGGATCTGCAGGAAGTGCCCCCTGTCCACGGACAGCGCCTGCGGGCTGGGAGTCACACGCTGCCCGTCCTTGTACCAGCTGATGGTGGGAACGGGCATTCCCTTGGCTTCACATTCCAGATTTATCGGGTTGTTGAGGAGCGCCGATACCTCTGTGGTAATGTTTCCTCCTTTAATACTAGGAGGGACTATTTCAAAAGACAAAACAACAACATTAAAGCCATAGACTACAAATATGTGCAGATTTAAACAAAACATTAGAATGCTGTAAGAATAAACGATTTTCCTCAGACTTCCAGCTCTTCCTGCTGTGTTTTGTTTGGTTTTTTCCCCAGCAGAGTTGATATATCACCTGTACAGTTCTCCAAGGCACACAGGGCTGAAAGCATGAAGTGAACACAACAAAAAGGCCACCAGGCTCCAACACGCATATGCCAGGTTAGGACAGCTGCCTCTCCATGCATCCTGCAATGCTTTTGGGCACCCCTCTTCCCTCTCTCCAAAGAGCAATCCCTGGATACCTTGGGAGGTGCATCCTCCCAGCAAGGATCCTGCTATTGAAAATACCAAACACTCCCAAGAGCCTCCACAACCGCAGTGGGAACTGCTCCGTGCTCCAAACTTCTGAGGATGAAGTCACTTACTTTGAGACTAAGTATGAGCTTAACAGTCTTGCTTTATGCTCCTATTTTTGAAACTTCTTGGCCCATAGTCATTTCCCTTGCTCTCTAGGCAGCAGGACTCGGATTTTTCTAGCAAACAAGCTCTCGTGTAAATCAGCCAATATAGAGTCCGTAAATCTCTATAGAAGCAATAAAAGCACAGTGCAATTGGCAACGACTAAATTTATGGCTGCTGAAAGTACCAGACACATCTGGCAGACACATTGACTCCTCTGCTGCCAAACATGCTCAGTATATCCATGGATTCCACTGACTTGCACAGTGGTCATTGAAAACACCACTGCAGAAATGTAAAGCAAACTGTCTGTGAGTGGATGGATCTACACCCAAATCCATTAAATATGCTGAAACACACCCAGCTCAAAGGTGAAAGCATTTCCCTATCAGCAAATGCTTCCATCCACAGAGATGGGGAATGGTTTTAATATGGTGTTTTGGGTAAATATCAAAGCCAAAAAGAGGGCCAAACAGCTAAAACAAAGCAAGAACTAGCAAGAATTAGCACTGAGGTTCCTCATTGACTCTGCAGCCTTCTGTTTGTCCAGCCAGGATTAACGAGACAGCCCACAGTAAAGGGAAATTCCATTCTACTGTCACAAATCCATCTTTCCTGAAGAACCTGAAACAAATCTACTCCTCTGTGAGGATCCGGAGGGGAGATGCTTTTTATTGCCCTGATCTCAGAACAGCCACAATCACCTTCATGTTCTCCCAGCATTTTCTTTGTTCCTGACAGAAAAAGGCTTCACCATGACTGGTGTACAGCCACATTCACAGCCTGTGGTTGCTCTGTGCTTCAGAAATGGCCCAGATGAGGGAAATGATGCACATTAAGTTCACTCAATCATACACAATGTTCAGAAGCCAATCCATAGCAGATGAGGACTTAAGGGCTCACAGATTTATATCCCTACCCTTCACACTCCAGGCATAATAATTTCTGAGTTCCATAAAGCACAGGGTGTATCCTGGCACCAGGTTAAGATAAGTAAGACCAAGTGTGTATTGAAATCAAAATCTTATTAATTTTTTCCTCCCTAAGACACATCAAAACAATAAAGCCAATGTGATAATAAAATGATTCAGTTGAAACTAATAGCAGAATTTGAGAATGCTCTTCAAGATTTTTGCCTTTCACCAATTAGAAAAAAAAATATAAAGAACATTTAAAGGTGTTTTTCCAAGCCTGCAAAGACTACATCCATACCTAACTTCATACATACAAATGCTCAAAAAGGTCATTTAATGAACACATGACTATTAAATTAAGTTTACACACCAATTTTGTAGGATCAGAGCCTTAATTTGTATTTGTCTTAGTATCTCCGTTCAAAAAAGAAACCTGATGAGTAAAATTAAAGGCTCTTCTAGGATCAGGCATTCCATAAACTTACTGTGGACAATGAGCTTGACCTCCTTCACTTGTTTGCCAGCAGTGTTGGTGGCACTGCACTGGTAGCGACCCTTGTCAACCCTGCGAGCGTTCTTGATGTGGAGAACTTGATCTCTGTCCAGGAGCTCAACATTGGGATCACCCAAAAACAAGGGCCTGAAACAGACAGCATTTATGTCACAGAACTCTGACCCCATCCTTTCAGCATTACTTTAAACTGACAGTAAGAGGAAGAGGTCCTTTGGTGGCAGTAATTGTACCATTCAAGCAATAAATTTACAGCAATAAATTAACAGCAATCACCAGAAGAACCACCTAAAGTGACAAACTATTATGATTAACTCTAGTCTGAACTTCTAAAAGAAACCAAACCACAAAAAGTACTTTTCCCAGGATGCCACCATCAGAGCCAGAATCCTATGCTTGACCTCAGCTCCTTTTCCTAATTTATTTAGTCATGCCAGACCTTTGCTGATAACAAAATGTCAACTGCTACATGAAAGGGACAACACATCCATACCAGGGTAAGGAACTGTCACAGCACAATATCTGTGAGTACCTGCCAATGGCTATACTGAACTACATTGTTAAACACCAAAACCACAGCCCAGCTGGGTTTTCAGCTAATATTTAAGCCCCCAAGAATTCTCCTGGTGTGCTTTCCTGCAAGATAAGATGAGGAATGGGAATATGCAGGCTATAAATGTTTTCAAACCTTCACTGTATATATGTATCTATAACCTTTAACCTTTCATTGTATATATGCTGAATTGCACAAGGCACTACCCACCAAAATGTTTGATATGGGTTCTGTCTACCAGTGAAAAAAGTCAGCTAAACAACTGTATTTTAACTAATGATATAGTGATTTAAATATAATGATTTAAAATAATCATAATAATCTTTGAGAAGAAACTCAGAGAAGTGGTTCTGCTTATCTTGCTTCAAGCATCATCTTGCAAAATTTGCTCTGCAAGTGCCAGCAATGGGCAAGTTCACAATAGCAAGTGGGATGTTAAGGTTGGATTAAAGAATTTTCCACCTCACACCACCCCAAATTCTGATGACAATAACTTAACACTAAGTAGTTAAACCCTGCACCTCCTCCCTCTTTGTTCTAGGGGAGGAGTAGCCCAACACAAACCACAACAGCTGCAATATACTTACTTGCCATCTTTGAACCAGTGAATGTCAGGAAGAGGGAAGCCTTTGGCTCTGCATTCCAGACTGATCTCCTGGTTGAGGATCACTGCAACTTCAGCAGGGCTATCTGCACCTATTATGCTCGGTGGAACTTCAAAAAGACAAACAGTAAGGAAGGAGTGGTCTTTAGCCAGGGAAGCTATGCCCTGTGACAGGAAAGAATGCAGCAGTGGATCTTTCTATTCCCTTTGAACAACTTTAGTGTTCCCTGCAGAGGGAATTCTGTAGCTCACAACAGCATGTCTATCATGGCAAGCACTTTCACACTTGTGCTGGTGACCTGCACCTGGGAACACTCCTATGTCACACTGCACAGCCCAAATGCAAAACAAAGCACCAAAGCCCAGGAATGAAAAGCAGCATTTTGTCTCTGTTGCTACAAGAATGGCAAATTTTAAGCACTCAGTGCTTCAGCAGCCAATACTTCATGGGCAGTGAGTCTATTTATAAACTATTTATAATGAGCTGGAATTTACTGGCTTCTTAAATACCAACTGCTTTTCCAATCACCAGCTTAAACAAACCCAAACCAAACAAAAATCAACCCCAAAGCCACGGAACTAACCCAGTATATCAAGGTTAAACAGCTTCTCAGAACTTCCTGCTACGTTTATGGCTTTGCATGAATATTGTCCTGCGTCCTCAGTAGCTGCTTTCAGGAGCTTCAGGATCTTCCCATTGTGCAAAATCTGGAGAGCACCGCTTTCCACAACCTTAAAAGAACCCGAGACATTAGCCTGATGTGATCCAAGTTGCATCAGCCAAATATCACAGCTGGATTTTTATAAGAAAATGGTAGTTTTAGTGTAAGGATAATCTGTTTCCCCTTTCAGTTTCAGCACTAATCTCCTGCTGCAATCTATTCAATATGGTTTGTAGCTCAGCCTACAGCAGGGAGTGGGGAAACTTCATCCATCAGTAATGGGCAGTCACAGAAGTGCATAAAGGGACCTCTCCTCATCTTAAAGTATGACTTATCAGCTGCAAGTGGAAGCACAGGACTCAAGGATAATCCTGAGGAATTCAATTTACCTCTAAAAGGTCTTATTTCTTCATCTAGAGATTTAAAAAAAATAGCATCATTGGTTCCCTCTGCATGGATTGCCATCTACAATACTGGGAGATTGCCAAGGCTAATTCCTAAGGGAATCTTGAAAATAAAGAGTTTACATTTGACTTACAGAATTAATGGACGAGCCATATTCAGCTGCCTTTCTGTGAGGGTGTCCTTAGAGCACTTGAACATAAAGGCATGTGCATGTACTTATTTTAAATGAGTTCTCATACCAAGCCCTCAAGAGCCCCCACCAAACTGAGTGATGCTGGCTACATTATTTCAGTTAGATTAATCACACATACCTGGATATCATCCTTATACCAGGAGATGTCTGGGAAGGGGTTACCAGTCACTTCACAGAAGAGACTTACAGGGTGATGAACAACCACAGATGTATTTGTCACCTTATCTTGATCTCTAATTTCAGGAGGAACTGCAAAAAAGCTCAACATCATGATTTAAGTCTTCCACTTCAGTGATTTTCCACTTCCTCCTTCCCATCCCAGTCAAGGACCACTGTATATCTAAATTTCTCAAACTCTTCTCATTCCCTTCCCAACATTTCCATTTGTCTTTTGGCTCTGGACATATCTCCCCATGTCCTTTCTTCTCTTTGTCAAAAAACAGTCTTCTCTGGCCAGACTCCCAGGGAAATTCACTCAAACACAAGCACCATCAACATTTTAAGAGAATAATCTTAAAATTTAATCCTAAATTTAATCTTGAAATCTTGTATTATTTGCTCAGCATGTGAAGGAAGCATATTCCAGAGTCATCCTTCCTCTTGATTGGTCCAGTCACGCCCAAGAAGCTCTGTCTACCATTTGTCCCACTATAAATGCAAAGAGAATGGCCTTAAGTGGTAGATTAGAAAGTTTCAACTCCACTGATGAGCCTTGCTGGCACAAGATGAAATTTCTGCTTTTCTCAAAATAAGGAGATCCTGCTCAGGTACCAGAACTAACCATCAAGGGAAGTGAACAAGGCTGGAATAAAAGCACTCTGCAAGAACCAATACCTCAAGGCCACCGGTAGGGCTTCTATTTTCTAACTAGGATTCTGAAAGAAGAAGAATATCAGGAACTAGCAAACTCCTAGCCTATGTTCATTCTGATAAATAACTCTTATTGGAAAAGCAGATCTAGCCCTCAATCTGTAATTTCTACAGCATGAAGTTTTCATTTGTTATTTGCATTAAAATTTTCAAGTATAACTAGAGTTTCTACCAGTGAGATGTATCTGGATCTTTGAGCAAAACAAAGATGGTTTGTGCATAAAATCAGGAAGAACAGAGAAACAACAGAGGAAAAAAAAATAGAGCACATCAGAAAAACAGAAAGATAAGTACTCTGATCAGAGTTTATAACTGAACAGCAGAGGTGGGGCATGCAATTTCCAACAAGAAAAGAGAAGGAATTTCCCCCCAGCAGTTCCCCAAGGAACATGTTACTCACCGTGGACTTTGAGGCTGTATGTCCTCTGTGTGCTGCCAGCCTCGTTGGCCGCCACGCAGACGTAGTCGCCGCTGTGCGAGGGCGCCAGGGCGGCGATGGCCAGCAGGCTCCCGTCCTGCAGCAGCGCCACGCCCGCCTCGGCCCCCGGCACCTCCCGCCCGTTGTGCAGCCATTTGATGGAGGGCTTGGGAGTACCTGCAGGGAAAAGGGGAAACTGCCACAAACGCTGCGCTCAGATCACAACCAGAGTCAAACAATTCCCGCTCCTTGCTGGAAGTCTTACTGGAAAGACAACACACCAAGAGGAAGCCCCGGCTGTTACAGGATGATTTTAACATTAAAAATCTTCATCCTAAACTTTATAAAATCCTTGTTGGCTAGCAATGATTTTCCACAGGACTGGTTATTTAAATCGCTGTTAGTCTGAATTTTTCCGTAGAAAGCATATACGGAAAATACTGCGTGGATTGGACGTTCTTACAGCAGTTTTGTAATTTTCAATGATCAGCAGAAAAAGATACTACTGTCACCAGAAGGGGTAACCAAGCCACACACCTTTGGCAGGACACGGGAATGCGATGCGCTGGTTTGCCACTCTTTCTTGGAAGGGGCTGTTGAATGGAGGGTCCGGGTCCCCAATAGTGGGAGACTCTGAAAGAAAATCAGACCTGAAAAAATGGCTTGATCCCTGCTCCCAAATGTAAAAATACAGTTTTACAACACAAAACACTAAGTTACCCTCATTATCACAAGGTCAGATTCTATCAACCCTCTTTACATTGACTGGAATGTTTTACACAAGCAGTCTCGATTTCAGTGGGAATATTTAGGAAGTAAGCAGTACAAAGAGGCTTTCAAACTTGACAGAAAATGGTTCTCTTTAAAACCTGCTATAGTTATTTTGAAGGCAATGTTTTTGCATACTCTGAAAAATACTATTTTAACTGGTTTTTTCCCCACCCCACGTTTTAGTGCTACTGCCATCCTTTGTTTTCAAGCCTCATTTTAAACTCATGTGCAGACTGAGACTATACAAAGAATATTATTTATAATTAAATAAAGTTACTGAGAGTTCTTTGTTGTCTGTAGCAAGCATTTCTCAGCACCTCTAATCCAAAGGGATCAGAATGTTGCCTTTAGACTTTTGCAAAGAAGAAACAGTTCCTGCTTAGCTTAAGTCAGTCATGCTCCATTGATGTCTGTCAGCCCCTCAGGTGAGGAGTTACACTGCATATTTAAATTGGCACACTGACCACTGTTACCCTTTCACCATTTCACCATCATGTTTTAATTTAAATATATGTATATTTTAGAGCTTTTTCTTTTTATAATTTCTGCAAACCCTCCAAAGACTATTTGCTCATTCTAATTTTCCTCAATTACCATCAGAACATAACATCTAAACCAGATGTGGATTTTGCATCACGTAGCGGTCGGCAGCAAAGAGCTCTGCCCTGCAAAGCACCAAGCCCACAGCACTGGCAGGAGGAGGGCAGGCCCAGACAAATACCTTGCACTTGTAGCGTGACCTCCAGCGCGTCCCTGCCTGCCACATTGGTGGCCACACACGTGTAGGTGCCGGCGTCGGGGAGCTGGACACTGCTGATGCCCAGAGCTCCGGCCGGGCTCTGCAGGAACTGCTCCCCATCTGTGGGCACTGCACTTCTGTCCCTGAACCAAGTGACCAACGGGGCAGGGACACCCTGGGCACTGCAGGGAAGCTCCACTCGCTGCCCAACCTGGACTTTCAGAACTCGAGGCCCACGCTGGATCCTTGGAGGAACTGAGGAAGACAAGTTTAGTCCATGGAAATGTGGAAGAAATTATGTACAAGAGCATTCTTAAGGCTGGGAGAGCAGCCTTCTGTTCAACCTGGAGAAGACAAGGCTCTAGGGAGATTTTAGAACCCCTTCCAGTGCCAAAAGGGCTCCAAGAGAGCTGGAGAGGGACTTTGGACAAGGGCCTGGACTGACAGGACAGGGGAGTTATTTTAAACTAAGAGAGGGGTGATTCAGACCAGGTATAAGGAAGAAGCTTTTCTCTGTGAGGATGGTGAGGCTCCAGCACAGGTTGCCCAGAGAAGCTGTGGCTGACCCTTCCCTGGAAGTGTCCAAGGCCAGGTCAGACAGGGCTTGAAGCAACCTGGGATGGTGGAAGGTGTTCCTGCCCATGACAGAGGGTTGCACTGGGTGACCTTTAAAAATCTCTTTCATCCCAAACCATTCTATGATCCTATGAAATTCTTTTCTATTTTTATTACTTTTGAAAATGCCCCTCTTTATTTACTGAAACCAAATGCCCCCAGGTGACTACAAAAGCAGCCCTGCATATTCTCTGCATAGAATAGGATGTGAGATACCCTGGTGCTGAATTTGAATAAGCCACATTTCTGCTGCATGACTCCCACTGAGCACTGTCATATTCTGAGCATGCTGGATGAGCACGCTGTGGGTACTGGCTCTTCATAACACAAAACAATTCAAAAGCTTTTATGATAAAGTTAATCACATTTTCCTTTTGGCATTTTAATTTCCTTTTCCTAATCCCTGTTCTTCGTACGCTTCCAAACACAAGTTCGGACAGGGAGATAAAACAGGACTGGAAGTGATTTTGCTGCTTCTAAAGAATAATATAAATCCACCATAAGTCTTTTGCTACAATATTTTTCTTTTCTTTCTAAGGATTGTTGGCAATAAAAAGACTTTTAAAAATGCCTGAAACAATAACAAGTGACATTTTTCCAGACGTGACATTGTGTGAGTGGTTAAGAGATGGTGGTTGGGGCCCCAGGATGGGGAGAGCAGGAGAGAGACAAGGGAGTGACATGGGATAAAGGCAAGGAGAGGGAAGGGGACACAGGTCCCAGCTTGAGCCATTAGACACCTTTACACACATCTGTGTATTTGTGTGTGTTTATACAGTATTTCCTTTCCACCTAATCAATAACTCCCATATGAAGATAATACGACCTGAAAGAACAACGGTCAATTAGGAAAAGATGTTTGAAAACCTCTTCAAGATAAGTTTTCCACGTGGAAACGTGCAGATGATGAACCTGTGAGTTCCAACTCACCGTGTACACTGAGCTTCACTGCCTGAGTCACATTCCCAGCAATATTTGTGGCAACACAGCTATACATTCCACTGTCTGAGACTCGGGTCTCACTGATCTTCATTGACCCTGAGGGCAGGAAAGTGTGTCTGGAAAAGTAAGAAGCAGATAAACCATATAAACACGTATGGAAAGGTGAATGACCTCTCCTTACACACTGCTAATGATTGCTATGAACTAAAATAACACCACTCTGACCATATTACTCAACTATGACTTCTATTTACTCATTTTTTTCTAATTATTTACAGTGCCACTACATTCAGAATACACAGCAAATATCTAAAATCTAAGATCCAAATTACAAAATTTGGTTGCAGCTATTTATAGGACCTATTAAAATATGATAGAGGCAGAGAAAGGGAGCTCTTCACCCTCCTGTCAAAAATTTTTGCTGAGCTCAGGTCAGCAGGGTCAGAAAGTTAAATAACTTTTAATACTCCCTCATCCTGGCGTACAATGATTTTACATTATTTCGAGATGGAAGACAAGATTTTGGTTCAAAACTGCCAGTTCTGGTGTTTATAGGAATTGTCATTAATCCTCAGTAAATAAGTAACTACATAGCATTAAGTTTTCCCACAGTTCTGGTCACAGACCCATAACACCAGAAGCTACATTGGCCAGCTGAGCCAAAATCATCTGCAGGAGTCAAAGATGGTGGAGAGAAGGAATATAAGTGGGTGGGAAGGTGGGAAGAAAAAATGACAGCTAAGGATTGACAAGAAGAAATTCAAGCCTAGCATGCAAGGTTACATCCAGAATTGGTAGGAATTGGTGGGGTCATGTGTCTTCCTTTCTCTGGCACTAATTAGGACATAAATGGTGAATCTGGGGATTGCAATGGTTGGAGAGATGAATGGAAGGAAAGTGGAAAGTATTTTGTCCAGTGTAAAATCTTTCTGATACTTCAATCCCACCTCTGCTGCTTGTATCTTTCCAAATTTTGGGGTTTTTTGTAACCCCAAAAGACAAATTGCTGGGGCAACTCCTCCCCCTTGATTTTGTCCAGCAATTACATTTGCTTTCTGATAAAAGTTCCTTCATTCCTGATTTCCCTCTCCCTTTGTTTACTGTTCACATTTCTAACAAGATCTTTGGGTGGTCTCAAACAATTTTGTTTGGACTAATCTTTAACTTTTGCTGACATCTGTAAACAATTTTATGGAATGGGCTGAGCTGTACTTCTGTTCCTCTGGACAATTTGGATCTCGCCGTAACTGCCACGAGCAAGTATCCCAATTTATCAGTGTCTCCTGAGGTAAAATGAGGACAAGTAAGAGACCAAGAATGCAGATTTGTTAGTGCATGCAACATGCTCACAGAACACAGCAGAAAATTCCACGTGGATTACCAAGAACAAGCCAACTCCCTGCACACAAGCCTCCTTCAGCAGACATGGTGGCACAAAGAGTTGCTGAGGCTGTCACAGGCTCCCTGGAATGGCTCCAAGGTGTAGGTTTGGCACAAGGGAAAGAGGTTCTCTGGTACAATCCCTTAACTCAGATTTCTTCCATGGGATCCTTGGGAGACACCAAGCAGCACAGTGTGCCTGTGGCCAGCCTCACCATTCCCTGCTTTGTGGGAACAGCTGGTGCCTGGCCCTTCTGAGGGACCCTGAGGACCAGACAGCAGCAGCACAGCCTGTGCTCCCATGGGGAGCATCCAGGGAACACCTGCTCACCTCCCCTCTGCTTCTGTGCCACACTAAAATAATGAGGGAGAACTCCAACACTGCTCCACACAAGACAGTCCCCTGCTCTTTGCTCTCTAAGGCTCAACATTTCACAAGTATTTAACTTTGCTTTCACATGTTCAAGAATATCTGGAGATTTTTTGGATCCAAAACACAGCGAGCAATGAGCCCCTGTCAGCACACCCAAACATTTATCATCATCTGTATGCTGCTGGCAGCCCAGGCTTCATATAAATCACAGACAATGCTCCCCTGAGCACACACGTGAAGTGCATAAGAAAAGAAAACCAGTTTTTAAACAATTATAATCATGCACAGATGATGTGGGTGTCCCAGGTACCAGCACAATATAAATGCAGCAGGATCTCTTTCCTCCTGGCCTCCTGAGATTGCATATAAGCACCTGCTGGAATGGGAGCTGTGCAACCATGCACAGGCTCAGCATGCTTGGGAAAAAGTTTGAAGACCCCGTACAACAGGTCAGGGAGGACAATGCAACACCTTCCAAGTGAGCCTGTGGCAATTAGAAAACACACACCCTTCCAAAATCTTGAAAGCTTAGAGGCAATTTCACTTTTCTTTTGTTTTCATCAAACATTGTTACCTTGGAGAGAATGGAGATATGAGCTGCATTTCTTTGGCCCAGGTAATTATGGGGGGTGGCAAGCTCCTCACTTCACATGGAAGTGTGACATCTTCCCCTGCAATTACTGAGAGCTCTATGGGTTTATCATTTCCTTGCTGGTCTCCAGGCCTGGACACTCTAGGTTTCACTATAACATGGAACACGTTAAGAAGCTGCAATGAATACACACATTTGTACAAATGTAACACCATACAACATCTATTTTTTTATCAGGTATAAAACATTACAATCCTAGTTTTAATGACCTGTCTGCAACAGAGATAAACCACTGCAGTGCTGATGCACAGTGCCTGTAGGTCAGACATGGACTGATGCCCACATGGAACACCACAAATACCAGACAGCCTGGACTATGCACCCAAAAAGCTGGACAGAACAGACAGCTGTAGTTCCTGCATGTGCTGAGCTCTGTATTGCATAGGTGGTTTGCAACCACTCCCTGAACTGTTACACTACAGCCCCAGTAACCACAAGCCATAAAAGCCTTGCAAATCATACCTACACCTAAACCAAATTTTAAATAACATTGGGAGATGACAGGAAGCTTTGGGACTGATGGGATTAATGGCTCTTCATTCTTCTATCAGCAGGAAATTTTACTCCTGTAGAGATGCTTCCTATCCACTTCCATAAAAGGTGAAATTATGCTCAGCCCAGGGTCTATGGACTCCAGGTAAGAGGGATCAGGAGGTTTTAAGGGATGAAGCACAGGCCTTTGGGGATTAGCCACTTATAAAATGGCTTGGTTTGGGGGTCCAAAAGCACTAACTAGAGAGGAGTTCACATCCCGTGTGCTCTGGGGGTGTCTAGTTCCCAAGCCACTGGATGGGTGACAAGGACACTGCAGCTGAGCTGAGCTCACACCCACCATAGACAGTGAGCTGCACCTTCCTGGTGGCATAGCCAGCAGCGTTGGTGGCAGTGCACAGGTACTCCCCACTCTCCTCTGCCCCCGGGGACACCACGTGCAGGCTGCCGTCCGACCCCACGGAGAACCTCGCGCTGCTGGGGAGAATTACCTCTCCTTTCTGGGGAAAGAAAAGCATAAAATCCACAGTGCCTGCATTCTTGAAAATAAATCAAATCCCAATCATTTCATTCAAGGAAAGCTGCTTCTCTTTTTCGTGGATGAGATGGACAACATATTTTATCTTAATTAAAGAACTTGGCCCTAAAATTCCATTTATACAAACCAATTAACTACAACTAACTTTTCACAGTCCTTTAGTGTCACTTTCTAAACAGTAACAAGAGAGAAGCAAAGGGATTTTTATGTAGAAAATCTGCCACATTTTACAGACCTGAAGTCTTAGAAGAAATTTTTTTTTTAAATAGTCAAGAATAATAATCAGGATTTCAACTGAGTTCATTTTGACATTGATCTCCAGTGTCAAAATGAATCTTGTATACATTATACAAACTGGTTCTTAGTTAGCAGGCTCTTCCTTGTCTGTATTGAATGTTAGAAGTGATAATTAAGAAAAAACACTCCTCCCAAGTTCTCTTCCCTACCAAACCAACAGTTAATCTTGTTTTATTCCTATTCCTTCTTTAAAACAAAACTGTTCCCAAGGTCCCAATCAGTTACATCTGCACAACTTCTGAGGCCCAACAGTGCCTCAGAATGTGAGCTGTAACACACCCCAAATAACTGTTACTACCAGAAATCATCCTGTTCAAGTAGGGAAGAGAAAAAGCCTTGACATCTTGTCAATGGCATGACTGAAAAGTGATGGATTAACCCCAGGATGCCATTATTAGATACACTTTCCCCAGAGAAAAAAAGTCATCTTGGAGCTCCACAAGAGAAATGAACTCTCATTCCATGGCAGGCTGCCTAAACTCAAATTATCAACTCACAACAGGAACAGGAACAATTTCTAAAGTGTAAAAGCCATAAAGATGCAGAGATAACCAAAGCCCTGCCAAAGGACAGAACACTGAGCTGAGGCAGGACCACAGCCAAAAGTTGTGCTCTAAGAAACAAAAGCAGCTGTGAACAAATAGAGATTTTCAGGTCCCTCACAACTGGTGCTTTGGGTCATTTGACCACAGTTTTTATGTTCAGTCCATCTTTCACCATGAACAGCTGAAAGATGAGGGATTACCTTGGACCAGACAATGGCTGGCTTGGGAACTCCACTTGCTTTGCAGGGCAGTGTTACTGGGATTCCTTCAATGGTGCTGAATATCTGCTGTCCGTGCTGAATGACAGGCAGGACTACAAACACATGCAAACATTAAAGACATGCAGGACACATTTCAAGCCATGGCACAACTATTACAATAAAATCCTTATGTTCAATTACTACTTCCTACAAGTAAGCAGGGTTTGGGACTTTTCAGCTTCCTCCCCAACCCTAACATGGACAAGGAGCAGTCACTTTCCTCTCCCCTCTCCAGCCTTTCAGGACAGAATAAATTCCTGTTCACTACAAAGCCTGCCAGCCATAGGCTCATCACTGCATTAGGTACATGCAGCTTTAACTAACTATAGGCATTTCACTGATTGCAATTATTTCAGAAAGGCTTTGTCACGTTGTCCTCTGACAACATTTTAGGCTTTGTTTCTCAAAATCAGTAACAAAAGACAACAAAAAACCCAGTTCCCTTGCTCAACTGAGCTGCCTTTGAATTAACAGAAAAAAGATCAGATTTAAGGTTACAGTACTAAATCCTAGATATTTCTAAACACATACAAAGATAGTCCTTTTTGCTTTCAAGCTCTGAAACATTCAAAAAACTAGTGCTGACATGGAAGATCTTATGAGTGCCAGCTTGTATTAAAATTTTATAGACATTCTTTTTATAAAAGGAGGCTTCAGCATCTTCAGTGAGGCTTAAAATAAATCTCCCATGATGAGTTTAACATGTGAGAAAATTTAACATGTGAGAAACTGTGAAGTGACTGTGTCCTCACAGAGTTAATACAAATATCCTCAGCTGAAACACAGATGGGTTACCAGAGTGCTAACACTTTGTCTTGCTGTCAGTGCAAGTGGTATGTTTTAATTAAAGAGAAAAAATAAGGGGGAGGAGAATGGGGATGACACCAAGAACAACAAACAAATTATGACTTTTACCAAACTCATAATTCAATTTCTTTCATTCCAATTCTCTCATGAGCTGTGCTTCCTTTTCCCACTTATGGAACATTCAGCACTTCTCATGGATTTCCAATAAACTCCCACTTGCACCTGTTTGTTAATTAAGCCAGACAAAGACTGCACAGCCCAGTCTTTGGAGATGTCTAAAAATGAGGATCTTTTATGAACACAAAACAGTTCTATTTGATTTTACTTTATAAGCAGTCTCGTGCAGTAGATCCAAATTCCCCGTTTTATTTTACAAAGCAAGATCATGGCCAAAGAGGACAGTGGAGCAGCTGTGTCAGTGCACCAAGGCAGCCAGAGCTGCTGGTCGGTGCTGCAGGCACGGTGGCTCAGCTCACCGAAGACGCTGACAGAGGTGGTGCTGTTGCTGCTCCCAGCTGCATTGCTGGCCATGCAGGTGTAGCGCCCCGCGTCCTGCAGCCGAACGCGCTCCAGGTGCAGGCTGCCGTCGCTGCGCACGCTCACGTACGGATCGGGAACCAGCTGCCAAAAGAGCCACCCGGTGTTTCACTGGAAAAATACTTCCTACACTGCTTATTTTGGGATGCAGCATGGCTTAACATGACTATTTCACACCCTTAAAAATGTTAAGTTCCTGGAGAATTTTGCTAGAGCTTTTCCTACTTTCCATCTTCAATGCAAAGCTAATTTTAATTAAGAACTTTGGTAGCACCTTGTATTTACTGCTGGAGTCAGATTAAGATCTACAAGAGGAACTCTGCTCTGCCACAGCACATCCAGAGCTGCCACTCCTGCTTTTAATGAAGCAACCCCAAATTTAGCTCAATTATTTCACTGCATTTTATTGGCTATTCCTGTAATTGATGAGTGCAATGACTTGTTCCTCCACAAGTAGATTATCTTTCTTTACAGTTATCAAAACCTTCTAACTTCCATAACTATCACACAGATCAGCTCTGAACCAAACCATTGTGAAAGAGAATTGTAGCTTTCACCACGGAGTAACCAAAGAGAGTTTTATATCCTACAGCAACATCAAAGCCATCCCTGAGCTTGGCAGCAAAGCCTTTCCTCATAAAGGGTTGTTAGAAAGCAAAACTGTTCCAGTCACACTCAGAAGCAGCTGAATTCTTCTCTAAATATAACTTACTGCAACACTTTCCTTGGAGTGCAGCTTTTCCCACCAGTTTACAATGACAGGAAACCAGCACTACTATGGAGAGGAATTAGCAACTCAACAAGGAGGATCCTGCCAGTATTTCTCACACACCTTACAGCCTGAGCTCCTTGCACAGCCTAAGGAAAAGCCAATGATTCCCAGAGGCACCAAAACCGAGCAGGAAACCTGAACAAGGCTCAGGTAGTACCAGGTTCTGCTTTGTGACAATAAATCAGACATTTTGCTATAATATTTTAATTTCTGCTGTGCAGAAAGGGCTCTAGGGAGAAATTAGCAAGCAAGATAAAAGCAGATTCATAAGGATGTAAAGTAATTTCACTATTAAAGAAATTAAGTTTCACTCATACAACCAACCCAGATGTGGTATCTACATCACCTTTCTAGAATCTCTGAATGGTTTGGGTTGGAAGGGACCCTAAAGATCATCCAGTTCTGTCTGCAGGAGGTATAAATTGGCAATGGTATGTTCCCAAGAAAACACACTTATGCTTTGAGTAGAGCACCACTAGGAAAAGAGTACATGGAACAGGGACTCTGGCACTTAGCCCATCAGCAACAGGAAAGGCATGATGTTAAAACACCCTAAATCTACAGACATTTTCTGGTACCTTTATTTTAAAAAACCCACTTTTTTTTCATTCTGGTAGGTATATTCCACCAGCATTCCCATATTCAGAGTCCAAGGCTAAAGTTCATGAGCTACAAAAATGCATAGAACTCCTCTGAGGTATGTAAAATAGAAGATAAAAGGACAATTCACAAATAGTTTGGTTCCAAGTTCTTTTCAAGACCTTCAGATCCCCCCACTACCATCTCCTATTCCCTCATCTATGCTCCAGGGTCAGAAATTCCCTGGCATGGGCAGTGATCAAATTAACTTTTGTAAATTAAACCAAGCTGTTATCGTGACTTGAAATGTCAGTTGCAGCTTTTCTCTGCCAATAAATCTCACAGGAAACAAAGCAGTCTTACCACCACACTGTTTTTAATCCACCTCCTGTCTGGAATGGGGTTCCCAGCAAGCAGAACACATGGCAAAGTGAGCTGCTGGCCCTCAATGACATTGGCTGTGGCTGGGCTTGCTCCAATCAGAGGTGTGACTTGAAAAAAAAGAAATAATGAGGAGAAATTATTAGGAATTTTTATATATTCATGTAAAGTATGAAGTTAAACCAGCATTAAATTAAAAATACGAAAAAAAGAGAAACAAATGTAAGGGTGGGGTAGCACAGGAGAGATAGGAAGCTGGGGAAATACATGTACAGTGATCCTTAGCCTAAGGAATGGCAGCAAATGGAAGATGCTGTCCAGCTGAAACTCGATCCAGTCAAGGGTTTCCCTAAGAACTCATGTTCTCCTGGTACCAAGCTGATGTATTATCTTTTTTTACTTGGGCAAAATACCAAAGAACAAAATTAGTCGGTTTGGAAAGAAGAAAAAGTAAGTTGTAATTTCCATTGGGCATAAAATTGTGAAGGATCAGAAGAGGGGTCACAGCCCAGCAGAAAATCTGCATGTTCTGTGAAGAACCAACAGCAAGTATGCCTGAGCACATGCCTGGGAAATTATATTTAAGTAATGGGAATTAAACAGTACTTTCAAATAAGTAAAACCATGCCTATCAAACACTACCAGCATTACAGGCTATTGTGATATGTTTTAAGTTAACAGATGGTTTCTTTAATGGCAGAGAGACTCTGTTCTTATTCTCATGCAGATGTACATATTCTATAGAATTGTTTTTCCTTTTATTGCCAGTTGTCCAACTGAGATAACAACCAAGCCTTTAATGATACAGATATTTGAAAGAGAGTAGGTTTAGATTGGACATTGGGAAGGAATTGTTCCCTGTGAGGGTGGGGAGGCCCTGGCACAGGGTGCCCAGAGAAGCTGTGGCTGCCCCATCCCTGGCAGTGCCCAAAGCCAGGGTGGGGCTTGGAGCCACCTGGGACAGTGGGAGGTGTCCCTGCCCATGGCAGGGGTGGGAATAGATGGGCTTTAAGGTCCCTTCCAACCCAAACCAGTCTGGGATTCTGTGGTCAAGGACAGACATTTATTGTCCTCTTGGATCACAAAGATCCTCCCCAATATATCAACATTGACACAAACACATTCGTTGCTGTCTTTTGGGTTTTCTTTAAAGATGAATTAAATGGCAGGAACCCCACCATTAGCATTCATCATTATGGTGATTTTTCATTCCTCAATTAATTTACTCAGGAATAAGAACCAAAACAGTGGATAAATCACTTCTCCAAGGACTATTTTTGAGGTGCAGGTGGAACTAATTCCCATTTGTGTAGCCAGTCAAAAAACTGTTCTAACAAGTGAAATCCACTGAAAGCAATGACAATGTTCCACGTAAATGTTTTCTAATTCAGTTTGTGTGGATGACATGTTAATAGAGCAGACAGATAGGTCAGCATGTATGGACACAATCCCCAGGCTGCCCAAACAGCAGCAGCTCCCACTGACAGGCACTGCTCTTACCCAGTCCTGTCACTGTGACCGTGGCTGGTCGGGACTGAATCCTTCCAAACTGGTTCTCAGCTTCACAGATGTAAGTGCCTTCATCACTGACCCACAGATCTGCAGGGGGGGGGAAAGAGATCTGATTGCAGTGTCTGAAATGACACATGGACACCCTGCCCCTTTCTCTTTCACCTTCAAACATTCGGTTTGAGCCAGATTATTCCTTTCCCCCTGTCACCAAGTACAGAAGCCATGACTATATAGAAAGGAATTAATAAACTAATTAAGAAAACAGAATACTATCACTTAATGTAAGGGTGACTGAAATGCTCCAAAAGAATTGAAATCACAAAGCCACTTGCAGAGTTTTTAACTATTACCCAGATTAGGATTGGTTTTAAATAGTGAGTTTAGAAACAATTCTCTATCAAAAAAAACCAAAAAAAAGCCACCAAAACAAACAAACAAAAAACACCAAAAATAAGAATCTATGGCTCTTCAGTACCAGAGACCATAGCCCACACATATTTAAACAAAGATATAGTAATTTGCATGAAGAAGAGTGAAACCAATGACCAAACACAACTGAATTCACAAACTCATGGCAAAATGAACCGCATGCAAACAGCAATCAAGTCAGTATGAAAACATAATCTGTGATAAAAATCCAGTTTTTCTACAAAGTTAGCGTAGCAAAGTCATGTAATAACTTAAATGCTTTTTATATGCCGTAGCTCCTTCTGGAATTCTGTTCTCTGCAGGCTGAGTCTACCTACTCTGGATGGCCAGCGCCCCTGTGCCGAGCTGGCTGAGGGAGCTGCGTGCGAGGGGCCGCGAGAAGAGGGCGGCTCCATCCAGCCTCCTCCAGTGGAGCCTGGGCCGGGGATGGCCCTGCACGAGGCACGGCAGCGTCACGTTGGAGCCCAGCTCCGCCGATTGGTCACCCGGCTCCTGCGTGAACACGGGGGCAGCTGGGGAAACACAAACACAAACACACACACCCAGTGAGCTGGGCTGCACACAGCAATCCCATTCTCTTAAACACTGTGCAACCAAGCTCGTGGCCCGCTGTGCACAGTTATTCTGCTAACATTCCCAACTCTAGAAACACCTTACAAGAGCAGCACTGCATGGTCTGTTGTTGCCCTGACTTTTGCAGTTCTGGATGTTGTCATTCTTTTGTAGCTAGTTTCTCACATTCTTCTATGTAAACATAGCCATGTAATTGTAACGGTATCTTATCGTTTACATTCCTTTCTCCTGGGCACAGAAGTTTGATGGACATTTCCTTTGACCACTGTGATTGAGGGAGGACAAGCTCGTTCCTCCAATGGACAGTGATTTCTAAAATGCATATATAATAAACAGGGCGGGTCTCACCCCCCCTTTTGCTCCTTGCTCTCCTGCCAGGTGTTGCTTGTCTCCTTCTTCCTTCGTGTCGTTACTGTGACAGTCTGTACTTACGCAGAAATGGGCTAAACGTTTCCAAAAAATTAACATAGAGCCACCCTGAGCAGATGACCCTGCACACTCAAGTATCAGCACTGTTAAACTCCATGTCTTCTGCAAACAGCACTGCTCATTCAGAAAGTGGATGTTCCTGACAGGAACATTTAACAGGACGTGATGTGTCAGGGCACAGGCACACGGAAAGAATTAGGAAAAGAGAAGAGGAAGGGCTAAATTACAATAATCTCACATAATAACTCAAGTTTGTGTAATTAATTCTTTATTTGAGAATTTTGTTAGGTTGATGTTTGAACAGTTTCCTCCTCCTCTGCCTCTTTCCTCTTCCCCATAACTTTTACACTTTGCAAAAGAAGTAAGACTGGGCTGGAAACAGATGGTTTAAGGTCCCTTCCAACCCAAACCATTCTGTGATTCCAAGTCCAAACGGGACAAGGAAACAGCTTAGCCAACATCACCAAAAGGTGTTCCCAGCACACACACAGATTTGTTAGAAAGGTTCAGGGAGCCAAGGCACCACCCCCTGACCAGTAGAGAAACTGAAATCTGAGTGTGCCCCATCCAGGCTTTAACTACTTACAGCCAACATCCAGAGTGATCTTGGCAGAAGCTCTCCCTGCATCGTTGGTGGCCACGCAGGTGTAGTCACCAGCATCCAGGTCTTGTGTTTCCTGGATCTTCAGCAGACCCTGCTGACTATCAATGATGAGAAATGCTGATGGCCTCAACTCTAAGTCACCTAAGTCCAGATAGAAAAAGGCAACATAACTGTTTATATCAAAAATATAGCTGCATTTAGTAAAATTGTTCCAACAAAATAATGTCCAAGTTTGAGAGAGTTCATTTCATGGCTGTATGAATTCACCAGATGAGAATTCTGACTCCCACTCAAGTGAGTGGAAAAATTCATTACTACATTAAATACATCCTTTTTTATTTATTGGTCCCACAAGGGAAAAACAAACCCAAGTACTTTTGGGCACAGATCAGCCTTAGGGCAGCAGAGACTACTGAAAAATATTTTGTGATTTTTGCAGCATACAGGTAAATATTTTCTGAAAGAAGAACAAACCTTATTTAAACAGGCAGGAGGCTCAGCTTTTTTTTAGTATTGTTAATTATGCTACAGTGTGTTAATTTACCATATTTAAATAGGAGGAAGAATTTACACCCTAGAGATCAATGTCTTTTCTTCTTGATTTAGAGAATTTTACAGGTCTGGCAGTGGTTGAACACTACATAAAGCTCTTGAGAAAAGTGAAATCACTTTAATATCATTGTTCTAAATATTGCTGCTAAATAAATGAACCAAACACCAAGCAATGAGCACACCTTTAAACCATCTAACTTGAGGGGGTGGGATTCCAGTTGTTTTACACTCCATAACAGTCGTGTCTCCAAGACCAACCAGAATTTCACTCTGAACTACGGTCAATGTTGGGCCCTCTAAATAGAAACAAGACAGAAAAAATGAGCTCTTCATCCAAAGCATACAACTTTTTCAACATATAAACCATGAAAGACTCTAATTTTTGTTATATGGAAGAATGTTTGCATTAAAAGTCAAACAGACTTAAAAGTGAAAGATAAACACTGGGAAACACAGAAAAGTAAAGTCTGGTCCAGAGCACCTGAATCATATGTAGAGTGTACAGGGAATTTAAGGACAAAAGCAGAAATGTTTCTTTATACAGAAAGTAAAAACATCAAGAGTCATTCTCCTTTTCCAGCCAGATATTGGTCATCAAACATTTTAATATTCTGCTATCAACAGATTAACAGAGTATTTAGATACAGAAACACAATTATTTATTTTGGAAAGACCTACTTGAGTTTCCAGGTCTATCCCACATTAAAACCCAGTTTTAGGGCTTTTTTTAACCTTAGAAACAGTATCAAGCCCCAAATACCACCTAACAATACCACTCAGGTTTGAACAGAAAACAAAAGGGACATCTGTGAGCTGTTCAACATATTTTCTGAGGTTTTTGAAATTTCTACCAGTATGTTCTGCACAGTTCTACTCATTTAAACAGTTCCTCCCCGATGATGTATTAGTTTGTTTCCTTAATTTCACTACATTGTTTCTCTCTCTTACCAATGTATGTGAGGATGGATGTCTGTTTCTCTGTCCCAGCTGCGTTACTTGCCAAACAACCATAAATTCCTGCATCTTTGGGAATTGCCTTTCTTATAATCAAGGTGCCTTCTGGGGTCAATCTGTACCTGGGAACACACAGGGGACCAACCAAAATGATTAAGAAGAGCAATGGTTATACCCACACTCCAAGCAGCATGACCAGATGCTTTATAAATAGGTATTTCTGGGGGTTTTCTCTCATGATAAACAACAATACTAGTGTTGTTATATGTAGCACTATATTTTGTGAAAAGTATTGAAATTAATCTTGCAAAAAAAACCTTCTGAAGAAGAGAACGAAAGTGCTTCTCTGTTAGAGATGAGGTAATTGCAATTAATGAGTGACAGAAAGGAAAGTTGAGGTACTATTTCCAAAACTCACAGACTCTTGTGGGAGAAACAGCCAGAGTAGATTGGCATTATTCAAATCTTTTCTCACTTATGAAGTTAAAATAAAGGGAGATAACAGTAAGTCCTACCTGCTGGAGCCAATGATAAACATATCATTGTGTGTCCACACTACTGTTGGCTTTGGGTAACCTGTGGCAGAACACCTGATGGACACTTCAGAGCCTTCTGTAAAAGTCTGGTTCTTGGGTGAAATGACAAGCCTCGGGGGTTCTACCAGAAGAAATCAAACCCAGCAATTAAAAATGTCTGGTTAGAAAACACAGGTTACAATAAGCACTTCATTCCCATTTTCAAAAGCTCCATAGTGAGAAAGCAACCCAAGGAAGGCAGGAGCTCACTCACTTTCTCTGGCACAGTGGATCAAACCCTCAGCATAAAGCACCTCTACAACAGTCAGGATTCAGGTCAGGATTCAGCTCGATTGGCCTACCTGACATGGGGTTAAAAAGGCAGCAACAAGCCAATTCTGACCAACAGCAGACAATGAGCAACCTGGTCCAGTGGAAGATGTCCCTGCCCATGGCAGGGGTTGGAACAAAATGAGCTTTAAGGTCCCTTCCAACACAAACCATTCTGTGAAATTTACTCAGACTCCTGAGCACTAAAGACCACAAACCTTCAGGTGAGGCAATTGGCAGACTGTAACCTGAGGGATAAAAATGAAAATCACAGTACATGTGTGGACATACATGTGGAAGAGAAGTGAATCTGCAGTGTTAACAACTGCAAAGGATGTCACGGATTTCAGGGCTCTTTTCACTAGAAAGGCAATTGGTGAACTTGATAGAATTGATTCACTTTTAACCCAGAGAGGTTGTGGATTCATCATCACCCTCTGTACTGATATGAACTCTGTGGCTGGTCATTCCTGGAGCAACCATAGGACAAAAAGGAGGTTTAACATGTAACCCAGAGGTACCTCACATCTAGGGCTGCCCTGCACAACTCTTCTTTCTTGGCTTCAGGGGGAATTACACCACCCCATTGACCCAGGTGACACTGGACATGTTTCAGTGGCTGCTAAGGAGAGGTGTGTGCAAGAGCAGCACCCACAACCTACTTACATGTGGTGTAATTCACCAGGGACAAGGTGGGGGTGATGCTGTGCAGTGTTGAGGTGAACAGCATCAGCCTTCCAGTTCTGTGTCTCATACAAAGACACACAGCACTACTACACATCCCTTTCTGGAAGAAATAATACCATGCTCTTTTCCTTATCACTGCTGGGAGGCAGATTGCTGTCCAAGTCCTGTGCTGTAACACCATTTACTTAAAAAGCTGCTCAATAAAAACCACATGGTTCTGGTCTGGAAGAAGAATCTCCCTGCAGAAGACTGTGCTGCTCCTAGGACAGAGCCAAGGGAAGTTCTGCCTCCTTGCAAGGCAGAGACAGGATGGGGTTCAGTCAGCAGGTTTTAAAGCAAATGGCATTAAAATATAAATCTCAGAAAACAATCCTCCTCCTCATGCTCTCAGTAGGGAAAGGGGGGTTAGTAACTGATAGAAAGCAAGATAATGAGATATTAAATGGTTTTTCAAATGCTCAAACACCAAATTAAAATCACAGAAAGGGACAGCAGGAGATCTCTTCCCCTCATACGGGGAAAGGTTTAGCAGGAGTAGCACAAGCTTGTGAAACACAGGTTGCCAAGTCTGTGGGCAATATCAGCTGAGCCACTCTGCTGCCCCAACACGTGTGTCTCTGCAGGTCCAGCCTCACTTGATGATATGGACTCATTACAGCACGTGGCAGCTGCAAGTGTCCCACAAAACCATGACTATGGAATGATCTGTGCTGTAATACCTCTGGCTGAATAGGAGAGCAGGGCTCCAATGGAGAATATCAGACCTGAAATAGAGATGTACCATTGGAACACAAGTCATGGACATCACTGCACCACGTTTTGTGTTTGAGTTTTACAGCTGTTAGTGTCTCATGCAAACTTATCTGCATGCCACTGCTAAGCACATAAACCCTCTCCTTTGAAAAGGAATGTCATGTTTGCAGGGACACTCTGCTGCACTGTGGCACCTGGAGCTTAGGGGAGCAGAAATGTGATTTCCAGGATGTGAGGCCTCTGTTCTCAGTCATTAACTAAACGTGTGAACCTGTAAGGGATTCCTAGATCTGTGAGTAACAGTGTATGAAAACCACACTGCTACACTGCCAAGGAAGAAATTCAGTAATGAACTGCAGCAGACTTGCACACAACTGCAACATCACAAATACAGATAATGCCTTATTTCTTTTCTTAACTCTATACCCATTAACCTTTCCCAAGTTCATTACTTATTTACTTGTAAAGTTAATAAAAACTGCAGGGTCCTGGAAAGTCCCTCCCATGTTGTGTAACAGCTCTGAAACCTCTGAGCTCCTGAAGGAAAGGCACCAGAGGAGGACAGAGCCACAGCTCCAGAAGTACCAGGACTAAACTCAGATACAAGGGGGCAGGAAGGGGCAAGAAATGGCTCCACGTCACAGAACTGTCCCCAAGTGATTCATGACGTGCACAGCTTCTCAGCTATTTTTGTTTGGTCTGAAATCCTGCCAAGAGATGCTGGGGGTATTCTGCATGGTCTGGTCACAGGAAGGTCTCCTCTCCTGTTTGGATTAGAAAACTGGCTCTGATGGCAATTACACATCATGCTTTGGCAACACACCATTGACCATGCCAGTATTTTCACACAATACTATCAGGTGAGCAGAAGACGAAAGAAGTCTTTATTTATATTATATTTGTAATAAAATTATTAGAAAAAGTCAGTATACACAGCTGTAATAATTGAAATATTGACTAAAATCAGCAAGGCCCCATTTGCCACCAATTAGCCATCTTGTTTTGCTGCCCAAATGCCAGGGACCAGGCAGGCACACATGAAAGCAGAGGGACTTTCATGTATGTCAGGTCTATTTAAGTTCCTTTGCTTTGTTCTCTGTGTCTGAGAGGTGAAGATTTGTAGGCAGAAGGAGAAGCACAAGCTCCTTACAGTGCCCATCTCACTCAGGGTTGCAGAATAAAACCTTTTAAACAACATAGATCATATGTAAAGCTTCTTAAGAGAGCCAATCTGCAAAGCTTCCTCCAGCCCTGGGAGTGCAGCACAGGAAGGACTTGGAGCTGTTGGAGAGAGTCCAGAGGAGGCCACAGAGATGCTCCAGGGGCTGGAGCTCCTCTGCTCTGGAGCCAGGCTGGGAGAGCTGGGATCAGCCTGGGGAAGAGAAGGTTCCAGGGAGACCTGAGAGCCCCTTCCAGGTCCTAAAGAGGCTCCAGGAGAGCTGAAGAGAGACTTGGGACAAGGGATAGGGTGCTAGGACAAGGGGGAATGGCTTCCCACTGCCAGAGGGCAGGCTCAGATGGGATATTGGGAAGGAATTGTTCCCTGGGAGGGTGGGGAGGCCCTGGCACAGGGTGCCCAGAGAAGCTGTGGCTGCCCCATCCCTTGGAAGGGTCCAAGGCCAGCTTGGACATGGCTTGGAGCAACCTGGGATAGTGGAAGGTGTCATTGCCCATGGCAGGGGGTGGAAGGAGATGGGCTTTATAGTCCATTCTAGCATTCTATGATTCTATGAATTAATACCAATTAAATTGTATGTTTCTATTCACAAGCCAAATGAAAGAGGTGCAGAAGAAAAACTGCATATAACCAGAAAAGCTGTTGACAAAGGCTGTTGGAACAGCAAGCTGAGAACAGTTTTACAGCATAAAGGCAGATCAAAACATTCAAGAGGGATAAACAAAAAGAAGCCTTCAGCATCAATCAGCCAGTCCCATTCACCTGTACTTTCGACATTAACTAAGTGAACCTAATTAAAAAGGAATATTGTCATCAGACATGATCTTGCTTCATTCACTTGCCAGTTGCCTTACTTAGCTGCCAAATTCCCAGCGACCCCTTCCCATTCCCTGCCTGACCCCACTGAGGCACAGGGTGTGTGTCCTGCAGCACCTTTGTCCTGGCACTGCTGCAGGTAAAGAAACAGAATCCCAGAAGCCCAGAATGGTTTGGGCTGAAGGGGACCTTAAAGATCATGTACTCTACCCCCTGCCATGGGCAGGGACACTTCCACTGGACCAGATTGCTCCAAGCCCCACAGAGCTCCAAACAGCCTAGAGAGAAGCACAGAAGGCCCTAAACTGCTTTTCATCCTTTACCACAGACACCTTGCATTTAACTAACTTTAAATTTGAAATAGCAACTGAAGCAATACTACTTCACTTTATTCCTTTCCCTGTTTTCTCAGTGTTTAAAAATTGCAGTGCAGTATAACCAATTCCCCTTTGCCCACTATCACAGTGTGTATCCATGGAGGTAAGTGAACAATATTCATACATCAGTTATAGAGAGGTCTCAAAGACCAGGATATTTATTTCTGTGTTGTATCCTTTCAGAGCAAAGAACTGAGAAAAGATTCAGGGTTATGCCAAGGGGGTATTTCTCCTTTTGTCCATCTGGGCAGTCTCTTCCCTGGAATGCTTCCACATATTAGTACAGTCATGCTGAAAGCCCTACTATCTTCACTCAGAGCTGGTTTCTGCTCCTGGCTGGGATGTACCCCAGAATCAGCATTGCTTTGTAGAGCCAAATCACACACACTGTCTCCTGGGCAATACTTTTTTTTTCAACTGGATTTCAAGTTAGGGGCTCTGGGAAGTGCCCCCATGAGTCCAGCAGGTGAATGCCCCCCCAAGGCAGCACAGGGACCCATTTTCCCCCTCTGTACATCTAAGGTAGCTGTTCACAGAGCAGGACAGCACTGTCACCCCTTGGCTTGACCAAACAGCACCCACCAAACCATTACCACAGCATGGCAATGCCTCAGTGCCCCAAGGCAAACAGATACTGGATTTCTCGTGGGCAGGTGGAGCACAGAATAAATCTGTTTATTTCCTGCAGGTGTGGCTGAGGTGCTTCTAGCACAGGTTAGCATTGGTTAACAGTGCTCCCTGCCAGCAGGTGCTGAAAATGCCTTTCAGCTGGGATGGTGACACCAGCCAGGCACTTCAACTTTTAAAAATAAGGTCAAGGAAACCCACCACGGTGTAGGCAGAACAGTAACTACAGCATGTATAATTTTATTCCATCTATACCTTCAGATAAAGAGATACATCTGAGCAGTATGTTGACTTCACTGCTTGTTAACCTACTGCAGGAATTCATCATATGCCCAGATCACTAAACTCAAACATCTCTACTAATCACCAACTTAAACATGAGCCAAAGCTGGAAAAGTCTCTCTACACTACACAGCAGAGGTAAAAGCAAGTTGCAATAATCAAGATAATCCTTTCCTTGTCTACCCTTACTTACACCACAACACATGAAAAAAAAACAAAATGACAGTAAAATCACATTTAGCACCACCCAAATTTCAGGGATCTGGGTTTTAATGATGTAGTTGAAATTCTTGGAGGGGAAGGAAACAAGAAAACCCAGCACAAACCAATCTCTTCAGCATGCACACTGTTTCAATTTAAAAAAAAAAGAAGCCTAAATTCCTACATTCCTTCCCCCAATCAATATTACTTATAGATATGAAAACACCACAAACACAACATCAAGCTACTGCAACATGCCACACTAACTGAACCTGATAAATATGCAAATAGCAAACTCATATTTCACCTACAAGGCTGTAATAAAACCAGAAAGAAAAGGTTTAAATGTTTATGGAATTACAGTCATCAGTGACAAGCACATTGAAAAATACAGAGGATCACCAATGTTTCACACTCTTGGCCAATCTCCAGCCTCATACAGCTGCAATATACTCCTCTAGGCACCTGAAAAAGTAAGGGATTCCCTCAAAAATTCATAAATGTTTCCATATAAGACCAGTCTGATGGAAGGACTTGAGCAACTCACTTTATGTAGCCACTATTTCACAACCTTCCACTCTGAGCACATACTTTGAGTTAGTCATAGCACTCAATGAGCATCAACACTCCTTGGAATTCATAAAACTGAATTCCATGAGCTTCCAGAGTGCTCTGGGCAGCACCCCCAGCCCACAGAGAGGCCCAGGTTTTACAGGGGATCAGCACCTACCTGTGCTCCCTGCTGGGGGGGCAATGAGTGCCTGGGTACAGTGTGAACTCCTGAGCACAGAACACACAACTGGGGGACAAAGTCAGCCCCCACTGAAGATTCCAGGCTCTATTTGTACAGCTGCTGGCACAAGAGTTGGATGAATGTTCCCTTTCAGAAGCAGCAGCATCAAACCCAACGCTTTCAAAACAAGGGTTTACTACAACCCACTTCAGCAGGGAAAGCAGATGCTGGGTTATTTTTAGAGCCACCAGCATTTGTTCTCTGCCTTCACTCCCACTCCAGAGAGAAAACGGGGATGAAAGCAGTGTTTATTCTCTTATGATCCAAAATTCAGAGATCTACATGGAACTGGTCCAACAATAATAAAGGGCTTCAGTATGAATTTAATTTGATGTTCTGAATTACTTACAACTACACAAAGCACAGTCCCGTCTCCATCAATTAACAGGACTTCAAATTTCCCTCTCCAGCATCTTAATAATGACAAGCCCATAAAGCTTTAGCTCTCGCATCTGACCACCCTTTAATGTTTGCTGCCAAATAAAAACAGTTTTTTGAAAGCTACTCCAGGCCCTAACAAGCACTGCAAGTTGTAGTTGACAATCACACACTGAGCACCCCCAGAAATGTGACGGAAATCATTTTGCCCAAGCAAATTAAACTGATCACAAGTAACAGTGCATGCAAACCCTTTGGATACCACTCAGCTCCTGCATGTAGCCATGGGGAAGGCTGGCAGGAGATTACTTTCTCCAAAAAAAAATGAGGCAGGCACTACTGCAGAAAGCTGAATTCAGCTGCAGCTTAGTTTGCTACATATTTATTCTTTTCTAAGCATCTTTCATCAGAAATAAAGAAAACACGACTCAGACTCTCAACTAAGGCTGTCTGAACTGCCCAAGAGGGTTCTCTCAGACATGGCTGAAAGCTGTTAGCACTACCAGTACCAGCCAAAATATAATTCCCAACTACTTGATATAATCATCCTACATGTATATGTGATTTGAAACTCAATGTTCTGCTGTGGCTGCAGTAAAACTTCTTTAGCTTTACTACAAAAAACTGTCAGAAGCAATTGGGTCGTTGTGTTAAAGCTCCCAGCTGAGCTACAGACATTAGGGAGGAAAATCTAAATCCCAGGAAGAGAGGCACTTCTCTTGATGCCTTTGACATGCTTGAGTGAGTGTCTTGATGGAAAAATCCTGTTCGATTTAAAACTGGGTTTTCCAAATGCATGGGACTTGAGGTTTATTCATTACTTTTTCCCTTTCAGCCTTGTTAAAAACTTTAGTTAGAAAAATCTAAGTTAGTTAGAAATTAAGTTATAACTCTGTTATAGCAACCTAAGGGTAATTCAAACAGATAATTAAAAAACCACTTCACTCTGCTGTATTCTGTACTAGATCCTACACAACTGATTGCACACCTCTTTATTTCACTTAGGTAACCAATATAAGAAAAACTATATCCCATTAGTAAGTGTTACAACTCCACTTGTGACCTTTCTCTATTTTGGAGCACCTTAGGTCAAGCTATCCCATTCAATATTTCTTTTTTCTGAAATTCTAAGTTTTCTATCAGATAACAAAAGTACTAGAATTAGAACAGCAAAATTAATTAATGAAGCCACCCTGTCTGCATGGAACATGACCCAGCAGCACCCACAAGCAGAAATCCTGTTGGAATCATCTAGAAGAGGATAGAAACATCTTTCTATAACATTTTGAATTGTGTCTCTCCTCACCTACAGACAGGCAGCTAAGAACCAAGGTTCAAACTTCCACACAATCAAGGCAAATAGAAAAAACAAATCTATTTCAAAGTTTTAAAAGTATTTGTTCAAATAGGAATGCATTTCTATGTAACTGTAAAGCAAGAAGGAAGACACCCAGGCAGCACAGTTGAAGCAGCAGAGCAGCAGCAGCAGCCACCTTTATTCCTGTATCCCCTTTATATAGGGTAGGAACCCACCAGGTGACCGACCACCCCCGGGGTGATGGGCTGGAGCCTCACTACACCCAATTCCAAAACACACTCGGTCTAGAACCAAAACACCTCTGGAAAACAACAGCTGTCCAAGTGTTATCTTCTTGTTTTGCATAGTTTGCACGGGAAAGAAGAATTTCTCAAAAGACTCTGTACAGCCACATTTATAGTTGGGGTTTTTTTAATTTGTTCCTGGTATGCAACAACAGCCTGAACCTAGACTTGTCTGGTCTGGCTTATGCTGTCTTTTTCAGTTCTGCCATTTTTCATGAAGCACTGAATGGTTTGGGTTGGAAGGGACACAAAACCCATCTCACGGCAGGCAGCGGCCGCTCCAGCAGCCGCTCCAGGCCCCTTGCAGCCCGGGCCCACGGGGGGCAGCCCCTTACCGTGCACGCTGAGGAAGACGGCGGCGCTGGCGGAGCCGCCCTCGCTGGCGGCCGTGCAGCCGTAGGGGCCCGCGTCGNGGTCTAGAACCAAAACACCTCTGGAAAACAACAGCTGTCCAAGTGTTATCTTCTTGTTTTGCATAGTTTGCACGGGAAAGAAGAATTTCTCAAAAGACTCTGTACAGCCACATTTATAGTTGGGGTTTTTTTAATTTGTTCCTGGTATGCAACAACAGCCGGAACCTAGACTTGTCTGGTCTGGCTTATGCTGTCTTTTTCAGTTCTGCCATTTTTCATGAAGGCACTGAATGGTTTGGGTTGGAAGGGACACAAAACCCATCT
>VZRZ01006338.1:857617-916185 GCA_013398175.1 Climacteris rufus | reverse complement strand
TCCAGGGACAGGTTGGCCAGCAGGCGCAGGCGCTGCGGGTCGTGCAGGCGGGCGTCGCGGCCGTGCCGCTGCCAGGACAGGTTGTAGGGCCCGGCGCTGAGGGGCACGCAGCTCAGCACGGCGCTGGCCCCCGCCACCACTGTCACGTTGGCCGGCACCTGCAGCACGGGCGGCGGCTCTGCGGGGAACACGAGACACAGGCGCGGCACACGTTACACGCGGCCAACGCTGCAGCTGACTGGTGGATTTGAAAAGGTAATTATTAATTACAATCATTAAGACGGTGGTTGGTGTTAATGTGTTTACCACAGTATTATTTGGGTTATTTTGCTATACTCGTCCGTTGTGTTTCTGTTCCTGGTTGGTTGTATGGTTTTCACATCTTTTTCTATTGCTTTTCAAATAAATATAATGGAGCCAAGATGGCAACCAGGAGCTGACAGCAGCATTCTAGAAAGTTCCTCTCTGGTGTCACTCAGGACATGGGTCAGAAGTGAGAGCACAGCCCAGCGCCACATTGGGCACCCTCCGTGAGGAGGAGCAGGGATAGACCCCGGAGAGGTGGGAGAAGGGCCGGGCTATAATATGGTTGGAAAAAAGTATCAAATGATTTCATTGACACTACAGCAGTATAAAAGAGGCTGCACAGCACCCAGGGGTGTGCCTGTGGCTGACTGCCACGCACCTGGTACTGCTCTTGGTCTTGTGGTGTCCCCTATTCCTAATTTTTATTTTTATTAATAAACAGTTAAATTGTTCATAAGTGAAGCATCGTTCTTCACAGGAGACAACAATTCAGGAACCTTTTCATCATGTGTGCATTCTTGATGAACCACTTCAAGTAAGCTACAGTACGAAGAGAATGGTAGTATATTAATATTTAATTATTTATACAATAATGTAATATTTATCCAATAATATTAACTCTAATAAGTTAATAATTTCGGTTTAACATTTAGTTTCATTTTGCATTCTGCAGGCACAAAACAGAACCCAGGGCAGCACCTCATTCCCTGATGCTGAGCTACCTGCCAGGAACTCACATCACAGGGACACACCTGGTCTAGATCCAAATTGTCACATCCTTCAAGATGAAAAATTACATCCTGTCTGAGAAGATGCAGCTCTGTGTTCTTTGAGCACAGCCAACGAGGGATCAGTGCCTCAGCAGCAGGAGGGAGACAGGACCTCCATGCACCTCCAGGTCTGATCTCTGCCTCAGGTGTGACCACACCTGATGGCATCTGAGCTATGCACTAGATTTTTACAGGTTGCATATGGGAAAAAACATGTTAGTAGGGAGTTCTTCCAACAGCAACAACAAAACCAAGTTAACAGTTGCTCTAAGCACCACTAGTGAGTTCTTTCCATGATGGATTCTGTAAAAGAACGTGCAAGGAGAGAGCATCTGTGCCCTTATTTGATTGAGAGCCTCATCAAATAGGGTAAGAAAAGGAAAGGTAAAAAACACAGTATGCAGAGGCAGCCCTGACAGACAGACAGACACAAACAGCAGAGACAATTCCACACCTCCTCGTGCTAATTGAAGGGCACCAAGAGTTGCCAGCATCATTGCACAGAGGGGCCACCTTGGACTGTGCAGCTGCTAAGGACACACACCCCGCTCGTCCCCGATATGGTGGGGTTGAGGGGAATCTGGAAAATGAAGTGGAAGGGAGGGAAGTGGTGGCAGGGAAGTGAATCAGAGGATACAAGAGAGGAATAAGCAGAAAGGAGCATAAAAGGGGCCTGTCTGCCCCAGCCCTGGCCTGAGCAGCACAGCCTGTGCTCTGTCATTGGTAAATCCCCTCTGTAACTCTCCGGGTGAGCTCCCTGCTGTCCCTTCCCTGTATCCCTGCAGGTACCCAGTGCCAGCTGCTGGGAGTGGGCACCAGCTGCTGCTCAGAGTAGGGCTCCAGGGACCCTGGGCACAGCTCCTGGGCGGCCTGGCGTCTCAGCCCAGGCTGCTGCAGCCCACTGTGACCTCGGGCAGTGCTGCACTGCCCTGGTACATGGCATGAGCTCTGGCAGCCAGGCAGGAGGAATTCCTAGGCTGGAGCTGCTCTAGACAACAGCTACGTACAACATCCTTCAATTCTCACTTCCACTCTAATCTTTGGGAATTTCATTATCTTTTTCTGTACATATTTTATGTTGTTTGTTATCTGCTTTCCATCCTACCCATTTGTACGCTTCTATCATGCTCCCAGAAGAGAGCAGATGCAATAATTTTTTGCTGAAATTAAACTTTGAAACCGTAGATGCTTAAAATAGCAGCAGTCATCCTGCACCTCCTTGAGATATCACTGATCAAGGAGGCAACATTTCAAGAAAGAAAATAAATTATGCATGACTTTATGCATTCCCATTAAAAATATTATATATATTCCATTTGGTCTTCCCCAAACTGGTCCTTGAACAAAGGAAACTCTGCAATAAATAATACTTTGAGGGAGATGCTTGTGCAGAAATGAGACAGCTGCAAGAGCAAGACCAAATCTTTATCAGCACACACACTAAAATAGTTTTTCAGGAAAAGCAAGGATAACAGGGAATAAAAGAAATAAAAAACTGTATTTGTTAAGGGTTAAAGTTACTCCTAAGCCCAGAGCCTGCCATAAATCCTCCTCCTCGAGATCTCCTGGGGGGTTTCAGATGAGGTTCCCAAGCTCCATGCTGGATCCTTGCACAGCACTGTGTGCTGGGTGTGCAGCTCTGCTCCCCTACCAACACAGTCCCTGACAGCAATCGCCCCCACTGCCAAATCCATGTCTTTTAACCCATGCAGAAAGGAGTCAGGAAAAGCTACACTTGCTTGTGGATGGAGTTTTCCCCCTGTACTTTTAGGTTTGGTGTGACTGGGAGAAACAACAATTTTTCTAAGGCTTTCCACAGGCATATCACCAAATGTGTCACTTAAACTCAGGAAAGAGAGAGATGAGGCCAGTACAGGACCAAAATCCCCATCTTTTGACTGCCAGTCTAGTGGGACAACACAAGTTTTGGACTACCCCAGCCTGGTCCCACAACAGTGCTCACACAGCCATCCCCCAGCACTTTACTGGCCCTTCAGTTAAGGTGCTGCACAAGCTAACGAGCCATTTGACATTTCAGAGATTTAATAGCAGCGAAACAAAGTGAAACTCAAGTGTTTGCTTTCTGTGAAATGAGCAAACATTGGCACAGATCCAGTGCCTTTCACACAGCAGTTGCCAGAATGGATTATCTGTGATATACTGTCTGTCAGCTGGGTAAACCAAGAACACTTGAAAAGATTGTTTACTTTTCTTCAAGAAGAAATTTCAAGTAATTTTCTTGCAAATATTTGTACACAAGGATTTCAAAGCATCTCTCTCCCATTAATCCTCTGCAGGGCTCCAAACAGAACAAATTGCTCATGTTTACATAGTGAGTCAGTCCCAGGCCATCTCTGTGCTCTGTGAACAAGGGGATACAGGATTTTTCTCCTTTTTACTCTTGACTTTCAAGTGCTACTGACATCACAAGGAAAAGGTCAGGATTCTCCTTCAGGTTTCTCTTTGATGAGGAGAGTGGTTGTAACTTCTGGACTGAGAATCTTTATGCTCACAATTTCTTGCCCTCCAAGCCATGGTTTGAAACAAGCATCTGGGAATATCCCATCTGCTTGAAGGATTTTTGTGGCCAAAATAAAAACTAGTGCTCTAGAGCTGGGACTTGGGTAAGCACAGATGTTACTGTTCTATTCTACTCACTACTTGGTGTGAATAAGAGGATGTTCCTCTCCTCAAATTTACCCCTTGGTCCAAGAGGGCTGTTTCTCTACAAACTTTGCCTTGCACAGAATCAATGAGATCACCCTGGTTTCTTTGAATTTGCTCATCTTGCAGTGAGATGAACATCTTTGCCTGGAAAAGGGAAGGTGAAGGGTTATAGAGCCACTCTCTTCAGCTACTGTGGGGGTTGTTTTAGGGAATACACAGCTAGAGTCTTCTCAGGGCACAGGAGAGAAAAAAATAAAAAGGATGAGAGTCTTTGGTCATGGCATGCAGCAGGGGAAATTTTGACCAGACATACAAAATATTTTCCTTGTGGGGGTAGTTAAACACTGAAAGCTGCCCATGAACTTGTGAAATCTCCACCCTTGGGGACATTCAAAGATTGATTGGACAAGTTCCTGAAAAACATAATCAAGCTTGGAAGTTAATTCTCTTTGAGCTGTGAGCTGAACTAGGTGACTTCCAAAGGTCCCTCCAGCCTGAATTGTTTTGTGATTCTGTGATTCAATATCCATTTTAATTTACCTGAAGTGGAGGAGATAAGAGACAACTTTGATTTCAAGCCATTAAATGAAACCCTGAGTTGAAAACGTTCTGAGTTCTCCCATCCTCTCTGTCACAGAAAATTAACTGCTCCAGGGTTTTCCCAGCTCAGCAGCAATCGCTTACACTGCTGCAAGACTCATATCTGATCAACACCAACATCAGGCTGTATAGAATGGATTTTTGTTACTAACCAGAAATTATTTTTCCCTTTTCACTCTGACAGCATTGCAACTGTGAAAAATTAAGCAACAAAATTTGCTGTAATATGGGCAGGGTTTTCATCCATCCACCCACAGACATAAATAAGCCTACTGTTTATTCAAAATTATCTTTGTGATTAGCCCAATTTTTTCCTCATTCATTTTACTTCCTCATCATTGTTAGTCACTTTTAAAAATTCAAGGTAACAGATGAGATTTCCAACAATTGACTGAATTTTGTTTTTTAAAAAAGCAGAAATTTGAACACAACTTTTAAAATTCTTTTTCTATCAGATAACACATACATACAATCAAGCAAAACATATAATGGCTATCACATGAAATAAATGTGAGAACAATTGAAATGTGAGACTTCAGTTTCTGCTTCTACAGACCATATCTATGCTGCAAGTCCAACTGATAGTGGGAACTAAGACAAAACCAATGTTGATCTCTAAAGCAGGTTTGCTGAATAAACATCAGCTCACTTGTGGACGTGGGTGAGCAAAAAACACAGTAATTAAACACACACTTCAAACTGGGAATGTATTTTAGTGGCCCCAACTGCCACTGCTGTGTTAAGTGTTCCTGCCTGAAAAGGCTGGCCCAAAAACTGAGCCTAGTCAGGAGTAAGGGAATAAAAGGCGGGTATTTATTGGAAAGGCCTTCAAAGGTACATTTAGGGCAGACAAAGTCCCCCCTTGGGGCATCACCCAAAATGGACAGTGAGTCACGAGTCCTCCACACCTTTATAGGTTTGGTCCCTTTGCATATCAGCAGAAATTCACCAATTCAAACTTTGCAATTTCCCCCTGGCTCCCCTAGCTCGCTCTGCCCCCCCCTTGAGAAGCTGAGCCTGGGCAGTCTGAATGTCCTTGAAGAGCAAGGCCAGAGAGTCACTGCTCTATCTTAGCATGAGAGAACAGCAGCCAACAGGCTATGGAGCATCCCAGAGTTACACATTAGGCAATACAGAATTTGAAAAATAGAAGGGTTAAAACCTAAGGCAACAGAGTGACCTGAGAAGGGTGGCCTGGGACCCACCTGACACATCCAGGAAGGTCTGCGCGCGTCCCGTCCCCGCCGCGCTGGTGGCCGCGCACTCGTAAAAGCCCTCGTCAGCCACGGAGACCTGGGCGATGTCCCAGCTCATGCTGGCTGATTCTCTGCAGGGAGAAAAGGGCACACTCACTGAATCCCCCCAGCAACCAAGAGCTACACCAGCTTGCTTTCCTGACTACAGACACAGGAGACTTTCAGAGTCATTAAGAGGCAAGACAGACTCTCTGATCAATCAAATGGGATATTGCTTTATGGATGTTATTTTCGCATAAGATTTTGCAGAATGTCCCACTTGCACATCCAAAAATAAACCTTTAACATGTCAGCAGTTGTCACACAATACCCAAACCCAGTGTATTTGCTGTCATTCTCTCAGCTGCTCATGGTCTGTTATATTGACTACAAGACACCTTCCCTTAACACCAACAAGTTCCTGTGCAGAGCCAGCACGTGGTACCAAACCCAGGGCTTTTCCTGGCAGAGGTAACAAGGGTTCATCTTCCCACCTGAATTCCCCAAACTCACAGGTACAGGAACCCAGAGAACCACTGCAGGTTTTCTCTAATCCCAGCAAGGCCCAAGCTGCTGGGCAGTAACACCTTGTTGGTATCACAGACAATGTAAAAACAAAAAAGACAATAAAAGTGTGACTACATAGGCTGGTTATGTGTGCTTCAAAACATTCTCAGTTTCTTGTGATTCAAAACCACATTTTGCAAACTCCTGATGCTACAGACACACAGAGGACAATATAAATGAGCAAACCAGTGGTTCTGCAGTGTCCCAGTGCTCCCATGGCCTGTTGCTATGGCACATAAACAAAACTGATAAGCACCAAAATATCTGTGAGAGCTTTGGCAAGTTATTGCCACATTACAGGAAAACACTACATTAACGACCCCTTTGTTTGTCTGAATAGATTGATTTATCAGCCCTTAAAGGATACAGAAGGAACAAAAGACTTGGCATATGCATGGAAGTTCAATGCTGTAGCACCATGAGACAGACAATCCAACTACACCACAAATGAAAACAGTGTATGGTGACCTTACATGGCTTCCTACTTGCTCCCTCTTACTTCATACTTACACTAGATAACCTAATACATCATACATCAAATCTGTGGCATTTCCCAGTGCAATGCTGGCCAATAGACATGGCAGCAACTGCCAGCACTAAAGAATAAGGTGGTGTTTCTTCCAAATAGCAAGTGAGAAACTCCTCTTTTTCATGGAAAGTATGTTAAAAGCGAGGTTGGGCAATCCTATTCCTCTTTTTCTGACTCGTGCTATACACCAGATGTGAAAGATGGAAGCCTTGAGAACAGAAGCACAAAGGGAAACGTGTCCAGAGTGGAACAGCTTAGCAAAACAAAGACCTGTGGTGGGCAATTAAATAGAAAAACAACAAAAAAGCCCAACAAAGCAGCAGTGGCAGTCATGACTAACACACAGCTCAGGGCATGTGCTCCACACGTGGGCACTGAGTGACAAGCTGCAACTGCACACAAGTCACAACGTGTGCCATGGGATAACTCAGCACCTTCCAGCATCCCCATTACTTGCCAAATTAATTTCACTGTACATGCAAACTGCTGCCTGAGCTGTTTGTCTGGGCACTTAGGGAACTGCAGACATGCTCCCTCTGCCAGGCTGCAAAATCCAAAGCCCAGATGACTCCCTGGCACTACAAGAGCACAGTGGTACTCAGGCTGTACATAACCTCCCCCCTGGACATCCAAACCACCCCACTCCAGACCCTGTTCCCAGCTGGGAACTCACCAGCAGCAAGGCTGTGGCTCACAGGGAGAAATTAAAACCATAATTTCACTTTCTAGCACATGGTTTGGAGGGATATATTCTGCATGGTTTACTAGACTTGACTGGCAGCCACTAACATCAGTTGATTATCAGCAATAATTATTATTTCTAATTATTATTATTTTGATTAACTACATGAATTGCCTTTCTTGTCAGAATTTCATGCCTTAGTTTTGCTGATTCTAATCTCTGCAGGGTTGGTGGAATGTGCTACTGTAATACAGAATGCATTGTAAAGACACTCTAGTGCTCAGTTCCCACTGATTCCCCACAGGAATGAAGTGCTCAGCTACTGCTCTTGATGTCCTACATCAGACTGGTCAAAAATGCACTGGGATATTAAGCAAAATTCAGATTTTCTTACTACACTACCACAGGATGCAGAAATTTAGAAGAACAAAGCTGTTGCAAATTTCCAGAAACTTATTTTTCCTAACACATGTTACTAATTTAAAAGTAGGGATTATTATTGCAGCTGATAGTACCTCTGGAACCAAACTAAAAAAAAAATTTGGATTTTGAAGTATGTTCTCCTCATGAACACTTGAACTGCACTCATTCTAGGGGTGTTTTCATATAGACAACAGTCATCATAGAAATATAACATTCAACTTGTAAACCATTTAGGTATTGCAATAGACATTAAAAAAATTGAGTAAAGATCTTGGCATCAAAACAAAACTCATTCACTGCAGAGGAATAATAGAGCTCAAATTTTCACTGAACTACTAAGCTGGACAAGCCCTGCATGGAACTTCACTATCAGTAAGATGCAAACAAGCCAAGCTGAATTAGATCCTGTTTAACTGTGACCAACAATATTTGGCTTGAGAGATATTTTGTTAAATGAACTTGGATGATCTGTTCATTCATCTGATCTGTAACAGGAAAATGAAAAATGCAGTCAAATCAGAGGTGCAGGATGTGTGAAAAACAAGAAGTGTGGGCTTTGATAACTAAGGAATGGAAAATATTACACAGCAGCTCAAGTATGTGCCAGGATTGACTACGTATCAGTGGCACCTCATTAAAACCCAAACCACACCAAAGCTGCAGCATTTCACACCACCAGCAGCACAAGGGAGCTGCAGGATGTGTTTATTTGGGTACTCTGTACCTGCTGTGGAATGCAGAATTTACTGTTCAGTCCTGAGGTGCTTCAGGCTGTTCAGGAGGCTGCTGACACTGCTAGAACACACTTCCCTTGTGCTTTTAGCAAACAGAATTTCGAGGGGGACCTTAGGAGTATTTTAACTGATTTCTGATCTTTATTTTCTTTCTCTTGCTTTACAGAGAAAGACCATGCAGTCCTTTTTTCTATACAGCAATCTGAAGAGCCTTCTGGTATATCCCACATAAATTTTCCTATTTTGAAAGACTTTTCTGAAGATGAAAGTTTCTAGGGTGTGTCATAGGACATATTTCTAGGGCATCCGTGAAAGGCATTAGAAATCAAACAAATTAATGTATGCACAGTCATCTGTGTACCACTGGGGCCAGAGTAAGGGGTGTGTTTCAGAAACAAAGCTAGTTACCAATTTTGCATGACTTTTAAAAATATAAATTAAAACCATTTGCCTTCTAGACCCAGATTATCATAATTTAGGAGCACACATTTGAGGAGGGTTTTGGCCAGAACCTTATAAGTCCTATCACATACATGTACAGAGGGTACACTCACCTCTATATATCACATAGATATACATCTATATGTAAGTATTATCAGTATCTCCATAAAATACAGCCTCCCTGATGAATTTCACCAAAAACAACAGACTGAAAGTAAGAAGATGTAAGCAGCACATAGCAGTAAATAATAATAAAAATCACAAGCTATAAATAGGAAAGCATTGTGAAAGAAAGGCCACTACTTACTTGAAGAACTGATCCACTCCTAGTATTACTCCATTTCTAGTAAAACGCTGAGTAAAAGGTATAAGGCTTTCAACATGGCAAGGAACAGAGCCTGGCTGTAAATAATATCCTGGAGTCTTCATGGGCATTGTAACTTTAGGGGCATCTGAGGAAAGAAAACATTCCCCAAAAAGTATATTAACAGCTACTAACATGCATGCTGTATTTTCCTTTTATTAAAAGGAAGTTCAACTTCTGATAAAGCTCCACTTGGTAGATATTGAGCATCATGAAGTAGAGACAAAATCTGGGAAGCAAACAGCACAGAAAGCACTTGCATAAGTTATAAAAACATAGAAGATATCAATTTTAACTGATTCAGACAGGACAATGCACACTCAATTCAAGTTAAAGTCTCTTACCAGGAGTAATACTAGAAAATGAAACACTTGAAACTCTCTGAAAAAGATAATCATCCTTGTCATAGCCTGTTATTTTAACAAAAAAAGCTTCATCTGGAGGAATGAAGTCAGAAATATTCCATAGTCCATAGGGCTTTCTGTCAGGGTAGTATTTCACAGGCAAGGTCTTAAGGAGTTCCCCTGTAATACTCAGAAGTTCCAGTCGGTCTACTCTGGCTGGCAGCAGGATCCCTGTGGTATTCAGCAGCACGAAGGTAGGAATCCCTACAAAAACAGAAACATGCTATTTGAAGTGCTAAGGAAAATAAATAATTAAAACATGAAAGATTCAATTCCATCTGTATGGCTCACTACCCCATGAATGCAGCATTCAGCTCCAGCCCTTACCTGCTGAGGAGGGAAAGGCTAAGCTGTGCTGAGCTGTGCTCTGCTTATTAGCTGTGAGGAGCCCCAGCTGGGGAGAGTTTCAATTACTGATGCCCAACAGGTCTTTCTGAAATAGCAGCTTCTTTATTGACTCCTCACCGTGCCCCAGGGCCAAAGGCTTTTGCTGAAGCTCCAAAAATAACAGAAACAGTGCTGCAATTTTGAGGCATTTCATAGTTAAAAATACCTGGATTTATGTCACGTAGATAAGAGGCCCCTCTAAGAATCAACCAACAGCATCCCCAGACTTATTACAAAGCTCACCATAGAGCCCTACTTGATTTTGGGGGCCCAGAAGCTATGTAACATGGACTAAAGTGGAAACAAACCTTGCACTGGTCTGCTGGATGTTGTTTTAAAGTCCAAGGTTGGCTTCCTGGAGAAGCCAGCTCGGAAGTCGATGGTGCTGAGCCCCGTGATGCGCACGGAGTGCCTTCCGCTGCTGGAGGCCTGCAAAACAGCAACACCAAGGAGTCAGCACTGCAGGAAGTGCACAGAGCCTGAGCCCCTGAGCTCAGTGACAGACTCCAGCATGCCTTAACAGCACGACAGAAGGGAGCCTCATGTCTGAAGCTGTAAGGAAAAGCACCTTTCATAAAGCTCTGGTTTTACACCCTGGGCCCTACAACTGTGGTGTCAGCAAAAGGAGCCAGTTTGTCTGAAAGCAAATCACAACACAAACAACATCAACAACCACTTGCCACGTGCCTGTAGCTGAAGTGGGAATGGTCTGTGAGTTGGGCCTGGCCATTACAGTCTACTAGGAAATGGTAAGTGAATCAGAATTCAGCAGAAAAATCTGTGTATTGAAGGCGCTTCTCCTCCCCAGCCAAGAGCTCAGCTGGAAAGCAGAGGGTGCACAGGTTCTTCTCCTCTCTGGTCTCTACCCTGTACCCCCTCACCTTGTCATTCTGGTTCAACCATCAAAGAACACATCAGCAACAACCCCCACTCATCTATCACCTTTGAACAGCCTGAGCTTTAGGTTTTGGAGGGTACAACTGCTTTGAAGCAAGCCTTTCATCTTCAAGATGATAAATCAAAGGAATTACAAGTTACTTCCTATGATTGTATGCAAAGAAAGAAAGGTTAACTGCTGCTTGCCAAAGGTGCACAGGAACCCATGGCTTTTCCTCCTCACCTACTTCCACAGCCCTCAGGTGTATGGAAGCTCCCACTGAGCTTTCCCTAGAGTTTTACCTGATCCCTTCTCACATTCTTTCAGTTCAGTAACCCCCTCTGACTCTGCTCCATGTGAATATCAAATTCAACAGTTGTTTCTTATAACTAACAGCCTTGGGACAGGCATTAGACACCACGACAAATCAATGCCTATCTGATTAAAACAACATATTGCCTTCTATTTGGTTAGCCTTTCACCTCAGAAATAGCACCACTAAAGCCCTTTTTATATAAGCCAGCTGTTACCAATACAAAGAAATATTTATTTGTGCCAAACAACTCAAGGTATCAAGCACTAATTGCCAGTTAAAATTTCATTAGACAACCTCAGTGATAAAGTTTTGGTTTTTAGCTTGGTGCATCCATATAAGGAATTTATGGTGTAAAAAAGATTTTTACAAAGCTTAAGTCTTCAGTCTTAAAATCTTTGTGTAAATAAACCAAGCCAGTGACTAAAGTCAAGTAAACAATCCATAGAAAAATATACTGGGAAATAATTTCTCTTCATGAATTACTCAGACCTTTTGACATTTGTGAGTTTCAGGGCCAGAACAACCTTATAAAATTTTACCATTTCCTAATAACAGTAAACACATCTATCACTCATGTCTAGGAGCTGGGGGTCTTGGGCAAACACCCTAATTTCATCACAAAGGATTGCTTCCAATTATTATCTTCGAGTCTCTTTTTGTTATTTGTAGTTGAACGTGGATCACTGAGACTGTACTTTAGTGTTTCCCCTCCCAGACTGGGTGAGTATAATCAAAAGAGCAAACACTTCTTTACCACAGATGCTTTCCTGTCTTGCAAACAACACCAAAAAATTCCCAAAATACTATAAAGAAATGCATGATCTGGCTTGCTCATAGGAGTTAATTGAAATATTTCAACTGTATATTCAAGATCATTTTTTCTTTTATTTATTTTTCTTTACCCAAAATATGTCATTTTGAATGTTTTATTCTCCATAGAGCTGGAGACAGCATTATGCTGAGCTGAGAAAAAGAAACCCAAAAAGCTCGCCGCCCCTGGCTGCAGGAGCAGCCGGATGCCTTGGCAGGGCTGGTTTGCATCCAGCTGAGGCTGCTGTCCTGCTCCCAGGAGGGCACCCCCGGGCTCAGTGGCAGCCTGGCCACCAGGGAGCTCTGAAGGTGTCCCACACAGCCCGGGAGAGGGCCCAGCTCTTCTCCCAGCAATTGCTGCAGCCCAGCAGTTCGGTGCTGGCACACAGCAGTGCCCAGGGCTCAGCTCACAGCACCCAGCCAGGCTCACCCAGGGCCTTTCCTGCGCTGTCCCTCTGAGCTGCAGGGCACTGGATGTTTGCTGCACTCATCACTCACCCTGAGAGCCTCCAACAAGTGGCAGAGGTAAATCCTAAGGCACTGACTGTGGGAAAGGCTCTCTCAGTACCCAACATGGCTCATGTTACCAAGTCCAGCAGGACCCAAACTTTTTTTATCTTTGACAGCCCACCAGGTTGTCTCTGTACTGGATTTTTCAGCACTTCTGGTCATAGAATCATGGAATTGGAAGGGACCTTAAAGCCCATCCAGTCCCACCCCTGCCATGGGCAGGGACACCTTCCACTATTCCCAGGTTGCTCCAAGCCCTGTCCAACCTGGCCTTGGGCACTGCCAGGGATGGGGTAGCCACAGCTTTTCTGGGCACCCTGTGCCAGGGCCTCCCCACCCTCACAGGGAACAATTCCTTCCCAATATCCCATCTAACCTTTCCCTCTGGCAGTTTAAAGCCTTTCCCTCTTGTCCCATCACTATCTGCCCATATGAAAAGTCCCTCTCCCTCTGCTTTATAATCCCCCAATCTGAGACAGCCATTCAAACAATTCTCCACAGAGCTGCTGAGCTCAACATGCTTTTGTAGGTCCAGTTCTGCAGCAGGATCAACAGCTTCCCACAGGGCTGTGTGTGAATTAATGATCCTTTTCAAAGTACCTCTGTGCTCAGGGCAGGGACAATGCAGCAGCATCCACTCAGCACTGCCTATAGAGTACCTCCCATGGGTGCCTTCCCCAGAAATGACTATTTAGTATTTACACTTCTAGAATAGAATAGTTCAGTCAGAGGGGACCTACACCAGTATGATTTCCACCTCGATTTAGGCAAGCTGGGATCATGCAGCTTTACCTACATAAAGAGGCATTCAACAATAGTAAATACAAGATCACAGGACATTTACAATGGCACAGACTCATCTGTGAGTATCTGTGATAAATAACATAGGAAGTCATTACACAACCCCCTGATATGCTATAGGACAATCATATAAGTTCTGCAATAACTTTACCTTAATTGTCCATGTTCCAGGCTCTGGATCTTTGACATTTACTACCTTTGCAGAGTTCTGGATATTTAGCAATTCATTCAGTCCTGATCCCTTACTGAGCTGCTTGCCTAAAAAACAGAAACATCAAGTAAATACAGTATGGAGTAAACACAGTATTGCTTAAAAAAACAGAGTAAATACAATAATTGTCATTCTTTAGCAATGTATTTGTGATACTTGACCTACTCACTACTTAGCAGTCAATGACATTTACAACAGTCAAAATTGTCTATAATTCTTTGCCAGAATATTGAAAATGCTCATTTATATATGAGTGGTTGTATGCAAAAACTGGTTCTCTAGAGAGCCATTTTGCTCCCTCAGGGCTGACAGCACTAAAAAATTCATCTGGCTCTTTCACAGCACTACAGGGAAAGGGGAAGTGGAGACTGGGATGTCCCAGAGCCCATTTCTAAGACCATATTAGACATATCTTGAGTAATTTCAGTGAAACTGTGGATTTGGATGCATGGAGCTGGTCTATGAGACAGGAAAAGAGAGGTGGAGTCACAGCTTCAGCTAAGCCTGACACTTGCACCCAGAACTATGTGTTGTCATGGCTTGAAGAGACACTGAGCAAACCCCTTTCCTGTAAACAAAGAATGCCTCAGTGCAGGACAGATCCCATCACATTACAGGGAACCCATCCTGGGCATAAAATATTTCCAAGATACTAAAACTTAAGCTATATCCTTAGGAAAAAATCACGCAGAGAATACAAAGTATTATATGAATTTAGTTCTGGAGTGCTGTTTCAAGTTCCTAAGGCATCAACATAACAAACAACAGAGTTGTTCAAATTATCTCCACTTACACATTAGCTCCAAATCTGTCACTGCATTCCCTATCACACAGTTCTCAGTTGGAGATGGGCACAGGAGACAGGGTTGGTCTGAATGTAATCACAGTTCAACAAACCCAGAGCAGGGCTGAACTCTCCTCACATAAAACCCAACCATCTTGTACAACCCTTAAATGATTATTCAGGGAATACATAAACAGATAAAGGCAAAAGTGTCCAGCAATTTGGAATGCAAGGATAAGTAGTAAGAAAGAAAATGGACATGAGATTAAGCGGACAGAATAAGGAAGTTTTCCAATTTTCTCCGAGTGAAAAAAAAAGTGGAATATTGGGAAAAAACCAAAATATCAGAAGTGATTTTTCATTCCCTTTTCTCACTATCACAAAAGAAGGTATAGAGTACTTCACCTAAAGGATTATGAATCTCAATTGCTGGCGAAGGACCGCTCAAGGACACTGTAACTTCTTTCAGACTGGGATCAAAAGGGATCTGCCAAGTGTTTACAGCCATGGATAGATGGTCTGTAGACAAGAGATGCACTTTGGAGGCTTGAACTGCTTCTTCAACCCATTTTAACACCTAAAAGAAAAAAGACCAGTTGTTACTATACTGTCAGCAGTATTGGCTGTTGAAATATTTTCTGCTGAAATGCTTGTCTCTGCTGTGTTGTAGAGATTCTATGTTAATTTATTTTTAGAAATGTGAATATTTAACAGAAATGCAATTTTAATAGGAGATACTACCAAAGCTATGGTCAGCATGGTGTTTAAAGGAGCACACAAGCACACCTGGATACATCTCTACATAACATGCACAGGTACATTTAAAAAAGAATTAGGGATACAAACCTATGGACATTTCTGGTCATCAGCTATTATTTGCATGAAGCAACAAGGAGAATTTCCTCATCCAGATGTACTGAGTAATTGCTATCTATGGACTTTTTCAGGGTTTTTTCCCCTAAAACACCTCATACAAATTACTGTTAGATAAGCATGGAGGTGGGGCTATAGGGGAACAAGGCTTTGGAAGGTTCCTGCAGGACAGGGAGGCTCCCACCCCAGGGACAGGACAGCAGCCCATGGTTAAACCAGAGGGAAGGAGAGGAAGAGTGTGAGGAGGGAAGGCAGTAGAGAGAAACCCTTGTGTACTGACCACAACCCCATTCCCAGCTGAGGTGGGCAAGGGGTGGCAAAGGTGTTCCTACTTGTCTTTACTTCCCACTGCCTGAGCAATAATTAAATACTCATTTTCATTGGCAACAGATTAATTGTCCTTAAGTCAAGTTTGTCCTGCCCTCAACAGGAACTGGTGATTTCCCTGTCTTTATCTCAACCCAGAAGCTTCCTCACCCCATTCCTCCTCTACAAAGGATGAGTGGCTAAGTGGGAGTTCAACAGTCAGCCAAGGAAAACCCACCACAATCTACCCACCCTCCTCAAAAACACACCTGGCTTGTCAAACTATATTATTTTACATCACCTCTGTATCTCACAGAGCTGCAGAATATTTTTCCAATGCCACTGAAGCAATACTGGTTTTGTACAACACTGTGAATATGACTCACAGTAATACTGAACTGTGATTTTAAGCTGCTGTTGACCATGGTTGCATTGAGAAACACCTTTTAAAGGAGAACCATCTTTTGATTATGTCGGTTCAAGACTTGGAAACAACAATAAACTAACCTGGATGTGTTACCCATCAGCACTGCAGGGCTCCAGGGCAAGTCCTTCAACCTAGGACCCAATTCAACACACCAGCCCAAAAGAGCTCATTCCCTTGGTTTATTTGGCATAACTTGCCTACTTTTTCCATTAAAAAATGGGTTGTGCCATAGGTTTGTTGGGTGAGGTGACTTTGCAATAGAAACTAGATTCCAGCTTTCTAGAAATAAAAGCACACTTACTTTTGTATGTATTCTCAGCATATTATAGTGTATTCTTATACACTGTCAATGCCCAGCAACCTTTTTGCAAAGATGAAATAAGTTTAAAAAAGTGAAGGGCATAATTGAAAACACATTAGAAATGGTAGGGACAGGTTTTCATCAATGATTACCCCTCTACTCTCAGGAATGCCTCACCTGAGACATGCTGAGTGTTCCCAGCACAACGTGAGACAGCACTGACCAGGTGTCCCCTCCCCTAGGGACTGCAGAGTGAGGTGCTTGGGCATGTTTGCAACAGAATATACACCAAAAAATCAGTAAAATTGACTGTGCTGCTGAAAGCCCTGCAGTAACGTGGCCCAAGAGAGAACTGGGGTTTGTGCAACAGCTGGTGACACCAGCAGCAACTGTAGCCTGGAACAGCAATCACAAGGCTTCAAAAAGATCCAACTAATTTAAGTTCAACTTTACAAATTATACATCTGGGTCCAAAAACTCTTCCAAAAGAAATTTCAGTGTTCTGCTCCCATATAGTGAAATGAGCATGACACTTTTTGTACTGGGTATATGGAAAAATTCCCATTTACTTCCAGGCTCTCAACTCCACAGGTAAGTTTTTAAATGTACTGTAAAATTTAATGAACCCATGTGAACTTCAGTTTCTGAGAGTTTTTCAAGATCAAAACTGAAAATGGGAGGCAACAGAACGCCCCAGCTGTCTGAAGTCTGGCAGCAGCTTGCTTGTCTAAGTTCAATAGGCAGTTCTGGGAGATCCATTTCCCAACCCTGTCATTCCAAAGAGGTTTGCAATACTGCTGTAACACTGCTTTGGAAGTAGGTTTTTTTCCTTTGGGACCCTTACAGAAAGCCCCCAAAGCAACAGCAGCTTTTGTTGTTCTGCCAAAATGTGACGTGATGAATATTATTACAGGGGGAAGGGCAAATACAGCAATGATTTATAACATTTCCCCAGATAATTTGTTCCTGCAACCTGCCCTCCTGTCAGGTCATTTCTTGGAATGCATACTGAAACCTGGAAAACCTATGGAGCATGGTCTCTATTCCCATTTGTTTATTCTGGGACTCCAGATTATTTCTCAAGAAGTCAAAGCAGCAGGATTTCAGGTTAACTGTTTCATTGCTTGAGTAAATGTAGGTTCATAATGAGAGCCAAAGAGGAAAAATATTCTAAAAATGCTTTTAAATGCATGTCAAAAAAATATAACAGTGCCTGAGAAAATTATGCTGTGAAAATAAAACATAAATTATATATATAACTATAATGTGTATGAAAACCACATGACTGAAAAGTTTTAGTGTAGGATCTTAAACTTTTCAAAGTTAGGAACCACAAGAACTAAGCCTGCCTGCTTTCAATTGCCTTTCAAAAGCCCTTTTGCAGTTGCTTTATGACAGTCCTTAGGTACATGATCATGGTTTATTTTTTTCCAGAGACTCCAAATTCCACAGAAAACAGAGAAAGGCCAGCTGTAACTATTTGTTTTTCCCTTCCTTGTTTGGCATTCACTGTACATTATGTATCTTCAGAGTAGAAGCATTCAGCTGCCTCTCCCATGAAACCATTCCTCATTTTTCTATGAAAATGGATAATGCCTGTTTGGGACAGAGGGAGAAGAAAAGGCCAGAAACTGGGATATGCAAGAAACCATCATTCTAAGGTGCAATTTTGAGCTTTTGACTTTGTCAACTTCATTGTATTCTTGAAAAGCAGTGGAGGGGCCTTTTACATTTTTAACTAAATAAAATTCATAAAATTTAAAATGTCTTCCTCTGTAGCATCATCCAAACACCTACTTGGGTCACACACACCAGGGAGCTGTAACACCAACCCAAGCCACGTCATGTAACCCCTAAGGTTGCCATCCCCTGGGAGGACTAAGAGCCAGGAGAAATGAGATGTTTTTCCAGTGGGTTTCAGGGACCTCTGTTCACAGCAAAGCATTCCTGAGTGTGAAGAACACCAGGGCCCATTCCACATGATCTTACAGACAATACCCTTCAGCACCTTCCCCACAACGACCTCTTTTGCACCATCCCTTCCACATGTTACCAGTCTTGTCTTCAGCGCCCCCTCAATCTCATCTCATTCACAGAATCACTTTCATTGCTTTGCTCCCCATTCCAAACTTTTTTTTCCCCATCTACCCTCATCCATCTTTCAAGTCACTCAACAGCACCCCCTTCTTCCATCAAATTTAATGTTGTATCTCCATGGTCATTCTCAGTTCTCCTCCCATCAATGTTCTGTATGTGGAAGATCCCTTTCTACTTGTCTTAAAAATCAGGAAGAAAGCTGTATTTTTAAGCAATCTAAGGAAACTTTTCCTTTGTTATAGAAAGGTTAGAATAAGAAAAATCAAGTGCTTCAATAGTAAAAGAAATGGAGAGAGACCACTCACTAGCTCAGTCCTTGTGAACTCTCAGCTCTATCCACACAGATCAGTCCAGTTCATTAGACACAGGAATGACTCATTTTTGCCACAGACAATCAAAATGACCTGAAGACACGACTTGAACTGTCAATGACTAATAAATCTCCACTATTTTCCACAGCACCACATTCACACTCTGCTGATCATCACAGTTCATCTTAACACCCATCCTGGCATCAGTCCAAACCTTTGGGCATCACAACCATTTACAGGAATTTTCTTACAGAATAAGGTGGTGTAATATAACTTCAGTTCAAGTCAAAATTAGTATCTTCTGGAAATTGGACACAACTATGAAAATACAGAATTTGTGCTTAACAGGGGAATTTAACCCATGTTTGATGCATATTGTCAGTGCCTTGAGAATAGAACCCAAGGGAAGGGCTGGAGCTGCAGCAGGGGAGGCTCAGGCTGGAGATCAGGGAAAGGCTCTTCCCCCAGAGGGTGCTGGGCACTGCCCAGGCTCCCCAGGGAATGGGCACGGCCCCGAGGCTGCCAGAGCTCCAGGGGGGTTTGGACACTTCCAGGCACAGGGTGGGATTGTTGGGGTGTCCTGGGCAGGGCCAGGGGTTGGACTCAATCCTTGCAAGTCCCCCCCCAGCTCAGGATATTCTGTGATTCTGTGATGCATTTAAATTTCAAGCAATTATTGCAAATTAAGCCTTGAGTCTATGAAAGCAATCAGAGAAAACTCACCCTAAGGAAAGACTTTTCAAGACCGGGAATTCAGTGATATATTCAGAATTTGATAATACAAGCACAATAACCTTTCCAAGACATTGGGCACAAAATGAGAATGCTGCCATTGTTTTGGATGGAAGAAATTTTAGAGAATTTTAGATAATAAAGACAAAACTTGTGTTTTGGGCTTTCAGAATATTACAACCCTACAAAAGTTTGTGTTGGAAGAGACCTTAAAGCCCACCTTGTCTCACCCCTGCCATGGGCAGGGACACCTGGACACTGGTCCAGGTTGCTCAGCGCCCCACCCAACCTGGCCTTGGACACTGCCAGGGATGGAGCCTTGGTACTCTAACTAGGTAAATATTCTCATTTATCTCATGCACAGAAACCACAGTAAATTTGTCAAAATAGGACCTTCCTCACAGACTCTTAGGTGAGCTACATTCAGCAGATAAGTGGAGATACTTCCATATTTCATGCTTTGCTGGACTGAACCCAACAATTTTGTCAATCACCAATAATTCTGCCCAAGTTAATTGTAGCACATGAAATCAGAACATGTTTTTCAGAAGCAAACAAAAAGCATCAAGTTTTCTTAGTCTTCTCACTACACAAGCATTGGATGTGTATCAAGTACTGTTTTGCTGTGTTTCCTTGTATCTAGCTTAGAATATTGCTTCATTCTGCACTTATTGCTCAAAGGGCAAGAACAAGAGTAATGGTTTGAAACTTTATACACTAAAAATAGCTTTGTTTGGGTTTTTGGGGGGTAGAATAATCAAAAGTGTTTTAACAAAACAAGCTGTTGGTTTGGCAGGGTACTCGGCCAGGGGTTCTGTAGCTGTTCCCAAATCCCCAGCCCAGCAGTGGCTGACTCAGGGCCCACAACGGTGAGTGTGCTTCAGCATTTACAAACTGCATTCTTCACACATCATCGACTACTCAGAGAAAAAGGAGGGCAAGTTTTATTGTTTGCTTGCTGCTGAATCCTGCCTGAAGGCTCCACCATAAACAGCTGATCAGATCACTGAGAGATGTCCTGTTTGTGTGCAAACACCCACTGGTGGATGTCTTGGAAGCAATGCTGGTCCAGAACTGAAATCCCAGTGAAGGTTTCATTGGGGGTGGCAACAATTTGGTCAAGTCATTGTGTTGTTTGTGGCCCAAACACAGCCTTATGTAAGGTCAATGATCACTAAAATTATTTCAGAGTCTTTTCAGAGTTTGGCTGTAATGCAGATTGTTCAGCAGTTATTGTGGAAGACTTCTGAAAGTGATTTCAGGTTGTTTTGGTTTTTTCTACCTTAGCCATTCACTCACAGTGCTTTAGCATCTCTTTTCAGTGGCCATAGGCCATATTTTTTCCTCCCTCTCAAAAAACCCCTCCAAAAACATCACCTACAGATACCACCCTCTGGCAATTGTGCNCCTCCAAAAACATCACCTACAGATGGCACTTGTGCAGGTGAGGCCCTGGGACAGGGTGCCCAGAGAAGCTGTGGCTGCCCCATCCCTAAAAGTGTTCCAGGCCAGGTTGGATGGGGCTTGGAAAACCCTGGGCTAGTGGAAGGTGTCCCTGCCCATGGCAGGGGGTGGGATTGGATGATATTTAAGATACCTTGCAACCCAGCACATTTTATGACTACAATTCTATGATCATTTGCTCCAAAGAAACGTTGAGCTGAAGCTGGAAGGAGGTGAAAGATGCTACTGAAACCCCCTGCTTAAAGCCTTACCCAAAATTCCAAGACAGTCTACCCTTTCAGGCAGAAGCTGGTGTTCTTAGAAACAGGGAAGTGCCAAGAAGTTCAGAAAGCAGAAGCAGGCAGCCAGGAAGACAACTTGTGCCAGCTCCACTCCAGAACACGGCACTGTCTCACACCTACCAATCACTTTTTCTGCTCACTTCTACCTCCCAAAAGCAGAAGAAAACAAAACCACAACAATCAAATAAAAGCTTTATCCTAAAATTCCAGCCTCAGCAAAGAGCATTCCCCACTGGCAGTATCAGAGGGTTGGAGAATGGGTTGGGTTGGAAGGGACCTTAAAGATCACTTTGTTCCATGATGATCCCTTCTGTATAAAGAGTGTCACAGAGAAGTTTCACCCTTCATACTTAAAAGAAAATTCAGGCCAGGATCTGCACAGACCAAACAGGTAATTTCTTTTCCTCCAAATTTTAACCTGTCTAACATTTAGAGGATAAATACTCTGAGAATTTTCTCCTTTTGATCAGCTTCACATAACTGCCAGTAGCTTCTATCATTTCCAGTGAGAACTTCAATTTTTCTAGGCAATAACTGTAGAAAGCTGCAATCTATCTCCAACATTTGTCATTGAAAGAAAAAGGAACAAACCAGAGTCAATTTTTATTAAAAAACCTCAGCTAGTTATTGCCTATACTGGGAATTCAAAGGGGAATGTTTACAGCATTTATAAACAATTCCAGCTCTCCAGATAAATACCATGTGATTTCACCTCTCTCCAAATTGTTTTCTCACGCACTTCTGAAATTTCATTTCTGTGTAAGACTCATCGGAGTTTCCAAAGAAAACAGTCATTCATGGCTGGGGTCTGGAATCAGAGTTTCCAGGAGGGCAGCAGACATGGCAAAAGTATTGCAACAATAGCCTCAACTAAAAAGTGACTTCCATTGCTCTGTGAACAAAGGAAACCCAAGTTCACACCTATCTATGCTATGTGAGGAACATTTTTGTCCCGGCTAATTAGCAATCCTTTGCTTGCTAACAAAATGCTTATTGAAGGCTGATACTGTTCTCTTGTTCTGAGTAGAAAAGCCACTGAGCTGCTCAGAGCCCAGAACAGCTCCTGTTTTTAAAGGCTCTTCTCACGGAAGCCTTCTGGCACAGGCAGAGGGAAGTTGGGGAGGTTCTGGTGAGATGTGGCACTCCACACTTCCCTAATAGCAATAAAAGTAACAGAATTGCATCCTCATAGAGAAGATGGAGAAAGGAAGGAAGGGAAAGGTGGAACAGAGCCCACATACCAAGACCAGAATATTTAGAATTTCCCCTTCTGCTGTCTAACCCACCATCAGGTCCCTTAAAGATTTAGTATAACCATTGCCTTGTTTTCTTTATCTATTGCAGAACTCAAGCAAAATTACCTCATTAACTTGTTTTTTGTCCAAGTGAAAAACTTGACCAGAACTTGTTGAGGCAATTTCTTCATAGACCTTGTAACCAATATGATCCCTGTCATCACAGTCTCCAGTCAGCACAAATACCACCTGGATTAAAGAAAAATCAGTGAATCATTTGACACGTGGTGCATACTTGAGGAAAATATGGCAAAGGCAGCATTAAGGCATGACAACAGAAGAATGTGTCACTTGGGATGGGTTTGTCACTTTGCATGGACAGAGTCATAGCACTCAGTACTGAGTGCAATGCAGAAGAAAAGGAGCAGACAAAAACCCCTTTATAAATCCATCAGCCCTGTCAGTCACACTATACTTCTTTCAGAACAATATAAAAAAATCCACATAAGTGATAAGCTTGCCAAAAATACATATGCTGATAGAAGATTCAGTTGCACTATTTAATTCAAAAAAATAAAGGAATATTCTGATAAGTTTTTCCTTAACCAGATCAGTTAACTCTAATTAAAAAAAAAAGTCCTTAGAATGCACTATTATGGTCCCTTCAGTAAAAAGACTTCAGTGAGTCTCACACTGGAGAATTTTACCCTTTGTCATTGAGCAAACAGGGCATTAAATACACAAACCAGCAGATAATGCAAATTCCCTCTGTACCTGTGACTGTTTCTGTTGGATGAGTTGAAGCACTTCATGGGTAAGTCTGTAATCCTTGGATCGGGCATCAGTAAATACATAAATGAAGGAACCAGGCAGGGAAATTTCTAGAGCAATCTTTATTGCCCCAATGCTCATCTCTGGACAGTCTCCACCACCCTGTACACAAGGAGAAATAAAACAAAGTTTGGGGGGGTTTTTAAGAAAAAAGAACATACCAAATCAGTTACTTTCTTTTGGGACATTCGAGACATTATTTCCTCAGCCTCTAACCATTTATTCACCTTTTCTACCTAAGGATTTGATGGTTTCTGCAGAGTGCTGTCACAGACTCACAAGCAGCAAGTGCAACAATTGCAAAGGGAAGCTGAATTCAAAGGCAGAGCCCTGCTGTTGGCCGGTGTCGTGGCCACTCGTGTCCACGCTGTGCTCAGCCCAGCTCCTGTGACAGCTCCATTTCCCACGCTCACACGTCCCATCCTGGCTGACAGCTCCCTGCTCTGGTAGCACACAGCAGCCCCAGGGCTCCCAGGCACAGACACAGAGGGGAAATGATCCCAGGCAGGCAGTGCTGAGCTCCAGCAGCACCTCTGCACTCCAGGCCATGGAGCTCAGCAGAGGGCACAGGCGATGTGTCCCACAGCTCTGCGCTGCAGCAGCTGCGTAGCTGGAGGCTTTTCAGACCATGTGTTCAACCAAAATGCTTCCAAGTATGACATTAACTTTATAGCAAAGGATTAGTTTCTCTCCCTAAATTAAGAATTTGGGAAAAATACTGTTAAAATAAAAGCTCACTTTAACTTCCACAGAAATTAGCTTGGCATATTGGACACAGAAGTTTCCAAAGAGCTGATACGAACTGTAAAACCTGCCCTGTCAACTACAACAGATCTCTGTACATTCCATATTAAATATAAAATTGATTTATTTTAACAATCAACATGCCTTCACACATATGTATACACAAATCTACACATGCTGGGAAAGGGGAAGGAAGGAAGATAGTGCACTTGCTGCATTGAATTTTAATTCCTGAGATGCTATCAAAAATTATGTTTTGAGGTTAAATATTCCCACAAAAAAAGACTTGCCTCTCAGTCCTTCACACTTAAGCATTTTGTTTGTCCTCAGTGAAATGTTCATGGTGGTAACAATTTTTATCTATCAGTATCCTTAATCCCACTTCAAAGCAAGAATATCAGTAAGTTTCTCATCTATGTAAAAGAATAAGCATGTGGTCATTGTTCTTTCTGTAAGTCACATAAGAACCACTGTTCTTTTCAAAAGTCAGTTCTCCTAAATGTAGCTTTACTTTTATGGGAAAAGTAACTGGTAGACTCCAGACAGCCTGATATTCAAGAGAGAATTCTCCAAAAGGATTTTTGACACACATCAGAACTTTATCTTGGCAATGCTTATCCAGTCCTATGGGACACATCAGTATATCCAAGTTATTTCTTTCCTGCTCTTGCAAAGTGAATCTAACATTCAGCAAAAGATTCTTCCACACAAAGCTTTAATTTGTGGGCAAAGTCAAAATAATAGCTAATTTCTACAGACACCTACTTGGAACAAGAAAATCTTTATTCCCACTTCAAGTCTACTTGATTATCATGTCATATAATGTTCCATATGGCAGCATCTGTTTTCTACATATAACACAAAAAGCACCACTGAGTTAAATGGTTGCTCTGTGAACAAGTGTGGACTTCCTTACTCCCATAATGTAGAATAACATTTTTAAAAGGCAGCTGGGTAGAACTACAAAACATCATCATCATGGAATGGTTTGGTTGGAAGGGACCTTAAAGCCCATCCAGTGCCACCCCTGCCATGGGCAGGAACACCTTCCACTGTCCCAGGTTGCTCCAAGCCCTGTCCAACCTGGCCTTGGGCACTGCCAGGGATGGGGCAGCCACAGCTTCTCTGGGCACCCTGTGCCAGGGCCTCCCCATCTTCACAGGGAAAAACTGCTTCTAACATTTAATCTAATGTATTGCCTTTACTTTTAAAAAAAAAAAGTAGAAAAATTTCTATTTGGTATTTCCTGCCTTTCTCTCCAAATTAAAATTGCAAATAATTACCTTGTGAAGCTTTCTGGAAAAGCTGAGGGGAGAGAAGCTCAGAAAGCCTCATTTTCCCTTCAGTTTGAACAGGCCCACAGAAAGGAAGGTGTTAGCTGAGCTCATCTGTACTACTCACACAGCTTCTGTCTACATGATAATCTATAATGTATAACCAGTTACTTAAATGGCATTGTGAACACTTACCATCAGGTAAATCCAGTATCTGATTTAAAAAGCATTTCCAACAATCCCTACAGAATACTATTTTATGCATTAAGTTGTCATTTTTTACACTGAGCAACAGTCAAGGCTTTTTCACAGCTGTTGACACCAGTGCATATGCCAGGATCATGTAACACTCAACTGCATGAATATACTTGCAGACATTTTAATAGAGACAAGATTCAAGTATATTTCTTCTGCAAATTAGTATCCAATGGTAAAATTTAATACAGGAATGCACAAAAAATCTGCTTAAGGAAAAAAAAAAGGACACTAAGGAGCCATTGCTGCCTGAGTCCATGCTCTTATCACACTGTCCATAAGAACAATTCACAGTCAATTACAGATGAGATAGAGGTGATACTTCCTAAGCTGATCCTGTATCCAGAGAATATGTCCTTTATCACTCTGAATGTAAAAGGAACAAAGTCCAGTTTCTGCAGTGAAATGTACACAGCCCAATTTTTACCTGATGTCAAATGGCAGCCAAAAGACCCTCCAATTATTCTGTGCCAGGTGAGTGGAAAACAGGGGCTGGGCTTACCCTGATGCTCAGGGAGGACAAGTTGTGCAATATTCCTGGAGAGTATATTTTGATCTAACATCTATAAATATGTTTTATACATAAGATGCCTTTAAATAATTTCTCTTCATCTTAATTTTAGCTTTGTTCATTAATGAGAATATTTGGTCCATGCTCTTTCTCAAAATGAACACAGCTCAAAATTTCCCCTAACCCCACAATATCCACTCTTGCATGTTTTATCTGTCTTTCCAGGAAAAATACTGGTAACAAACCTGTAGGAAGAGTTCACATTTCCTCTACTGCAAGATGACCTACCAGTCCTGTTCTAATAATTTTTTTATTTCTATTTTGGCTCTTCACCAATACAATGGATGAATGCAAGTCAGTGACATCCTTCATTTAGCAGAATGAGCACATCTTGAAAATCATTATGAAATATGCAATAAATCAGCATTAAAGAATGAAATCTAAAATTCAGTAGACAGAAACTTTAAAATAACTTCATTGGAAATGAAGAGTTTGAAATTCCCAAAGGCTTCATGTCAATCATCTACCTCTTGGAAACAGCTGCAATTATTGCCCAATACAATTATTGAGAAAACAAACCATGAAAACTAGAAGGACTTTTGAAGCTTACATTTCCCCATGCAGGACAAAAATGCAACAGCTATTGTTTTCTCTGAATTTCAAACTTTCTGCCAACTTTTAAAGTCATCTTCAAGCAATCTGTTCCTACAGGGATTACACCATGTGCCAGTTTCTGAGGGAGAGCCTGTCCAGCACTAATGACTCCAGCAAGCTTTTCCACAGGTCAGAAACATTTTACTTGATTAAAGACAAGACAATGGGAAGATATTTTCTGTCAGTAAGGATAACTCCATTCCAATACTTCCCTTTCTTTCCATTACCTAAGGGAACGGCTGGAGCTGTGCCAGAGGAGGCTCAGGCTGGAGATCAGGAAAGGTTCTTCCCCAGAGGGTGCTGGGCACTGCCCAGGCTCCCCAGGGAATGGGCACGGCCCCGAGGCTGCCAGAGCTCCAGGGGGTTTGGACAGGGTGGGATTGTTGGGTGTTTGGGCAGGGCCAGGGGTGGGACTGGATGATCCTGGTGGGTCCCCTCCAGCTCAGGATATTCTGTGATTCTAAGAAGCCTTTGAATCAGTAGGTGCCAAGTAACACATGGCAGGAAAGGCAGTACCTAAGGAATACTTGATAGATCTTGGAGTCCTTTTATTTGAAAGGGTTTCATGGGAAATAATTTCCAAAACAGTCCATAAAAGTGTCTGTGGACAAGTGGCAGGACTAATGAAAATAGAAACTAAATGTTAGCATTCTCTAACTATTCCTTCTTGTGTTACTGACCTGTGTCTCTATCCTATGATGTAAACTAAGACAAAGTAATGAATCATAATAAATTAGGATGAACAGGAAGATGACAACTTGTGCAGGCAAAAGGACAGGTACAACCTCATGAATCCTTGCAGCAGGAATATCAGCACAAGACAAAAGATTATCATGAGGAAAGAGAGTCTTTGATAGAACCAAATTAAGAAACAAGTTACTTACCTGAACATAAAGTTCCCTAAGTTCAAATTGAAATTTCTTGGGATCTGTGGTTATCGTCACTGGACCAATTTCTAGGATAAAAACAAAATTGAAAATATGAAGAAAACACAAAGTTATTAAAACACATTTGGTAGTAAAAAAATGAGCAGAAAGAAAGAGAATGATATCCCATCACTTAAACTTATGATTTCAAATCTAGTAACTTGCATATCAGTCCAGCATTACCAACCTCTACGTGCCTATAAACATTTATAGGCACATAAAGCCTTCTGTGTTATGCTGCTTTCACCTTTGATTTAGACCAAACATTTAATTGTTCTTAGCAATCACAAGGGAACAAAAAAAACTTTCCAAAGCAAAAGTTGCTGCACCAAGAAATAATGTATTTTTCCAGAAAGAGGTTCTTCAGCCTGGAGAAAAAGAGGCTTTGGGAAGACCTTATAGCAGTCTTGCAGTGCCTAAAGGGGCTCCAAGAGAGTTGGAGAGGGACTTGGAATGAGGGCCTGGAGGGACAGGACAAGGGAAATGGCTTCAAACTTAGAGAGATTAGTTATTAAGGAAGGAATTGTTCCCTGTGAGGGTGGGGAGGCCCTGGCACGGGGTGCCCAGAGAAGCTGTGGCTGCCCCATCCCTGGCAGTGCCCAAGGCCAGGTTGGACAGGGCTTGGAGCAACCTGGGACAGTGGAAGGTGTCCCTGCCCATGGCAGGGGGGGCACTGGATGGGCTTTAATGTCCCTTCCAACCCAAACCATTCCATGATTTTGTGATTGTAGGTAAACACGAAGAGGCCTCTCTGGACAGAACAGACAATACTTGGCTTTGCAATTTTACCACGTAGAAAAAAAAAAAGCTGTGCCACTTCTCTTCCCTGGAAAAAAAGATGTACCTCTGTCTGGAAAATCCCAGTGTGAGCCCAATCCCCAGTCCCAGCACATCTAGCAGGAGCTGCCAGAAAGAACCAAAGCAGAAACAACTTTACTCCTGGCCTTTGCCATGCCTTTGTCTCTATTGAGAAAGGGCAGCACATGCAAGTGAAGTTGCCTGGGCTGTGTAAGTAGCACATGTGTGAGTGTTTCCCCATCACACAGAGCTGTCCCTCTGCCCCTCCCAGCAGCTGCCTTCCTGATTGGTATCAAATGTGATTCCAACCAGCTGACTCCTAGAGCTGGGATTTCCTGCCTGTTTACCTTCATCTGCCTTGGCACTGCTGCCCTTCATTCTTTCCCTGGCCCGGGCAGGCATTCCTGCCCTGGCCCTGGGCACTCGCCCAGCCCAGCGAGTGCGGTCAGGGTGCCACGCCAAAAATCAATGAAGACACAAACACACACAAAAGTGAAGAGATTTCTGCCAGTTGAGAGCTCCAAACCCCTCAAAGAGATCAGCTGAGTCCCAGCAGACAAAGTGGGGCACATTTCTGCTGTCAGGGTAAAAGCAAAGCAGGAAACTGCAGCGGTGCCAATTTAATGCAGCTGCAGCTTACAGGGAAGTGCTGCCTCAGCAGACCTCACAGCGCTTTCCAAGCTCTATAAAAGTTAATATGCACTTATCTGCCATATAACATTGACATTTTCCTTTGTTAAACAGTCCAAAGTTTTATTTCACTGGACTTACAACAACAGCCATCACTAAGGTCTACTCTAATCACACCCTTATTTGCTGGGCAGGCTCTAGTTATGAGTGTCTTTTGGTTTAATTTGTATGCAAGTCACCCACGAGATCACACAAAACCTTTCCTATAATATTAAATTGTCTTTAGGGGGGTTTTGTATGGCTGTGAGTCATTTATCTGTGAATGCCATGTACTAAAGTGCTACACTATCATTAAAAGAGCCATTAAGACGACTCACTGTTCCTTCACATACCTCATCCTGCTATGCTCCCACTCCACCTGGGACCATTCTCCTTTGGGTATCCTTTAAAGCAAACACCTGCAATAAAGCTACCTCCCAATTGTTTAGCTTCCAATCTACTCCTTGCCAAGGACTGTTCTAAAGCACGTCACTGAAGGGGTTCATCCATACAGTGACCCCCATTAGCTCCGTTATTCCCATCTGTTAAGGGATTCAGTGTTTCAATCTGGAGCAGTAAATCCTTTGGAAAGGCTTTTTTAGCCTATAACATAAAGATCTGAAAAGCACCACTACTTCAGCTAAGCTCAAACAGCCCATCAGGTCGGAGGAGATGAGAACCGGGCCCCGCTCCCCCGCGGGCAGCACGGGCTGGCCCCAGCAGTGCCCGTGCCAGCCTGGGCAGCTCCCTGCAGGAGCACGGCAGGGCTCCGGCTGCCCTCTGCTGAGGGCTCACAAAGGGCTCATCCAGGAAAGGGCATCTGACTTGGAGTTGGAAACAGAGCATGGCACAGTCGGCATGGAGTAGAGTTATGTGTGGGCAGGGCAGATGGGAGAACCCCACAGAGCCGTGCAGGGGCAGCTGATCCCACAACCACGGCCACGTCTGAATGGTGATGGGACTCCTCCTCACCACCTCAACACTCACCAGCTTGTCCCAGAAAACCCAGCAACCCTTTACATGCTTGTGCCACCAGCTTATGTGACCTGCCTGCCAAAAAAGTTTTAATAGCCTTCACCAGCTCCACTTTCCTTCATCCTCATTCTGTGACCTCCAAGTGCAGCCCAAGTAAGGCAGTTTGACCACTGCAGGTAACCAAAGGCCTTCAAAGTGCCCAGAACATATAAAAGTGAGAGGACGTTCTGAGAAGTGCTCTAAGTTTATTTACCAAGCATAGTTTAAACCTATCACTCCAAATACAGAATATTCACTCAGAAACTACACCCTGCAAACACACCAAGCAGAAGAAAATAATAAGCTTTTGATTTTCATTAGTTCTTTTTAGGTGAAGATTGACACATGGAATACTCTAACAGAATATAGAACCAAAGAGTGGTTTGGGTTGGAAGGGACCTTAAAGCCCATCCAGTGCCACCCCTGCCATGGGCAGGGACACCTTCCACTGTCCCAGGTTGCTCCGAGCCCCATCCAACCTGGCCTTGGACACTGCCAGGCATGGGGCAGGCGTGGTTTTCCATTCTCATGCTGCGATATGAATCCATTTTTAGGGACTGAATACTTGGGACTGGTTTGTTGTGGGGGTCTCCCCACTGCTCACTACTCCACAGCTTTCCTGGCCCTCCCGAGGGGGCTGTGCCAAGGTGAAAAAGCTGTCACAGCCCCAGAGTGGCAGCGAGTCTTTGTGAGGCAGCAACTCAACCCTCTGCTCTCACAAGTACAGTATAAATGTCAGCTCTTCCAGACTGACTTAAGAATCCAAGATTCAATGTTGCACACATATAAACTGATAACAACCGAAAGGAAATGTTTTAAAGGAATGGCTGCACGTCCCTGGGCAAGCCTGGACTTACTAAACTAATCACAAAACTCAGTGTAGCCACTGTGATATCTGAGCTTGTACCTAAGCAATTAAGCAACTATGCCAACATAAAACTGAGTAATAGCCCATCTGACAGAGATCAAGGATTTTGATACTTCCTTTCTGGGGTAAATCTGGTAAAAAGCATCTCATTTGTAAATAAGGAGAAAAACCCGTGGTAACCTGAGAAAGTGGCCATTCCAAAAGGCCCTGCTGTTTTTCCATGGCTTTCTGCCACACCTCAAACGGCCACATGTTTATGTACAAGCTGAGCAGCAAGCATGTTGGGAAAACCACAGATTTCCCCATGACACACAATCACACATAATTACCACTGACAGTGATTGCAAATTTGGCACTCTCCTGGTCCTGACCACAGAACACATCTGCACCAAATGTCTGGTTTGGACAGCTGGGTGCTTTAGGAGATCTAGCAAAGGAATATGGAAGCCATTTGCCTACCTCTCATCAACTCAGAACACTGGATTTATTTATTCCAGAAGGAAAAAAACCCCTCTAATTGATGCTTGGTAGCTGAAGGAATTTTGGCAGAGATGTTAAACCTTGTGGAGTGCTCTCACCCACAGAATTCCTTCTTCTAATTCACAGCAAGGATGTTTTCCCAATGCAAAGTCATATCCAAGATAATAAATAAATAAATAAACATATGGCCCCCCCCAAAAGCCCCCACACCTTTGAATACTTCCAAAGAAATACAAATTTCAGAACTATGACAGTAGAAATGAAAAAGAAAAATAGAAAAAAAACCTCAAAACCAACCACAGAACAGCAACAAACCCCTGATAATAATAATTATTATTATATTATAATAATTATATTGTATACTATATTCTACAAATACATTAATTACATAGTAAAAAACCCTAATATTATAGGTTTTAGTAGATTTCAATATTTCTTCATTACATAGTAAACACAGAGAAAACCCAGGTGACAATTATTTCCCAAATTCTCTTTTTATGTATGAAGTGGACCAACAAGATTAGCAGTGGGTTTTTGACACCAGAAGACTAATATGGATTTCACAGATAGATATATATATATATACACACACATTCTCACCTGCCCATTTATATATGTATATGTATGTGTGTGTGTTCATGTGTGTGTACATATATATAAAGTAATTTTCACCACAAATGAAGAGATGCTAAAGGATTAGGAATAATCAGCTGGGGCAGCTGAAATGCCTAAACCAAGATCACTGCCAAGAGAAGCTGTGAACAATTATTCCAAAAGAGCCATTTCCTAAGGGTGCTGAGCACCAAGGTTTATCTGATTTAATGCTCTTCTCAGAGAAAAAGGAGAACTGTATCCAATTCACTGCAATGCTCTGCTTATAATTCCTCTGAAGCCCTTTAGGAGCAGCTACCACCAGGTATTAAGAAAATAAGAATAATGGTAGAGCTGGTCCCAGGCAGGCTCTGGCCAGCTGTCCATCCTGAGGGCAGGGAAGCAGAAACCTGCAATTTCCCAACAGCAAATTGGGTCCTACAGGCTCTTCCCACTACAGATTCTTCAGGAGCTGCCATAGGAAGTGCTTCACAGGCCTCTCCTTCCCCTCAAGGCAGGGCTGTCACCTGGGTGAGACCAAATAAAAGAAAACCACTTCAATTGCCATCTCAAATGATAGTGAATAGTTTTGTTCCTCACACAGCTGACAAATAGATGCACACAGAATCAGAAGGTAGTTTTTACCATTATATTTTAAAGCAACTAAAATGCTGCTACATTTTAACTGATTGCAAATTTCTAATCATAGACTACTAAACCAAGCCACTGACTCTGAAAATATAAGCCAGGAAAATATTATTAACTATCACCTAGTAAAGAAAGACCAAACTTAAAGCCTTGTGCTTCGTGCTCCGAATTGAAGGACACCCTCAACTCCCATTCAGATGCTGGGAGCTGTGTGGATAAACATTTGGCTGGGTTTTTCCAGGAGCACAAGCAGGATTGGAGATGCTGCCTTGCAGTCATGAGCCCCCATGGCTGACACACATCCCACTGGAAAGGCCCTCCCCATGGATTCAGGGAGCACTGAGTAAGCCAAGATGCTTAGCATAAAAACATGTAATAAGCTATTTCAAGTTTCTTCCTAAATAATACTCCCTCATGACTCAGCTTTCAGATTCTAACCTGGCTATAATTAATTTTTTGAAGAGGCCAAAAACTGCAGTAAGAAACTTTTACCAGATTCTTAACCAGAGAGAAATGAGCCAAACCAGCCCAGCAAGCTCACGTTTCCTCAAAGCACTCACTTTTTTATTTTTAAAATGGTTTTTCAGCCTCATGACTTATGACTATTAAGTGTAACAGCAGACAGGAAGGAGTCAGACTGCTCAGAGTTTTTCACCCAGTTTTTCATGAGTTGGCTATTCACAGACAAACCAGATAGATTGCCCTGGGAACTGCAAAGCCCTGCTAAGCAGCACAACCCAGCACTGGTGGAGCTGATGAAGCTCCATCCTCATGGAGAGCAATGGTCACCACCCTCATGCATCAAACTCTTCACTTCAGGACAGTGGCCAGAGCCTGGATGAAACTCAGTGACCCAAGGTCTAACACAAGCTTTAGTAACAATGTGCCTTAGCAAGAGCCACGTTTGTGTTGTTATTTCCCATAGTTATGAGCTCATTACTTTTTTTTCTACGGAAAATAACAATGATTTTAAAAAAGCATTATATATTCTTCATTTCTTGGAAACAAACAGCTTGCTTGGAGACCCACAGCAGATAAAATCTAATAATCTCATCTTTTGTCTACTGCAGTAAGCACTAAGTTTAGCTTATGGGCCTCAAGTGCAGTTGTCTAAAAGTTATTAACCACATGCAGTAACAAACAATAAAAATCAGGCAGACTTGCCCAGCGCAGTAACAACCAGCACACTGTTAACTCCGCCTTCTGAGAACTACAGTCACAAACCACGGGGTGTGCAGAGCAACCTCCTCTACCCAGAGAAGGTTAAAATAAATCTATGTTTGCTACAAATGTTCTCTTAAATGAGTGATGCACAAAACAGTCTTGGAGCTTCTCAAGCCCTTTCCATGAGTGGTACATCACACTCACTGTGGAATCCCGATTAAAAAAATCTACTCCCTTAGGCTGGAATTGAGTAAAAGAAAGCTTGAATTAAACAGAAACACAGGCTGATTATTGTACTGAGGAACTAATCCACCTGAACATCTCCTGTAGCTCCTCTGCGAGGCCAGAAGGTTTTGTCTATTGCTGGTGCACAACTATGGACAAACAGACCAGAAAACTTCACTCCACGTGGTTAAAATTTAAAGTAATTACTTTAGTGGCTATTAAATGTCCCCAACAGAATGACACAAAACCAAGTTTTTCCCTTTGTGGGGCCAAGCAAACATACCAAATGCTGAAACCTGGAGCAGCCCCAGCTCCCTCCTCCCTGCCTTGGTCCTTTGCACAGCCCCGGAGGTCTGTTCCCCCTGGGCCAGCAGCAGCCGTGTCTGAGCTGGCTCTGCTGCCTCTGGCCAGCCCTCGGTGGAGGATTGCCCAGCCCCCAAACACACAGCCACGGCTGGCAGGCCCAGAGAGAGGCCAAAGGGCTGAGCAAGCCACGGAGATTATGGGCAGCTCTGACAACTAGGTGGTCCTGACATCCAAGCCTTGAGCTCCATCCCAGCACTGAGTATGTCCAGGACTGCAGTCTGTGCTCTCCTGCCTCTCCTCCGTGCCCAGAGCTTTGGGGTTTGTGCCTGTTCGTCCAGCACTGCCACTGCTGCAGATATTCATGGAGCTGCTTTGCTTTTCTAACAACAAAAGGCAGCAGCACACACAAGAGGGAAAAGCTCTGAGCAATGTGCTTTGCTCAGCCTGCAAAGGACAAGCAGCTGATAAGGACTGCAGTCCCAGCTTCCTTACTGTACAGCCTGGGAGCAGCGCCGGATGCCGGAGCTGGCCCGCGCTCCCAGCTCCCACTGAACATCTGAGAAGGTCATCAGCTCACTCTCTGTTTGTGTTTATTTCCCCTTGTTAACAACAAGCTGAACAGAGTAAAATTCAGTTCATAATGCTCTTTAAATTCTTTCTCCAGACTGAACTCCAGTTCAATCCAGGTCTATTTCCATCTCATCTCTGGGTCTGTGTATTTTGGCACTGCTCCTTCTACACTTGTAACCGTGCTGGATAAGGCACTTGCACTGAGGAACGGGGCAGGAATGAATGCAGCTACACATCTCACAGCGCTCCTTTGTCATTAATTACCTTAACATGCTGAAGCCAAATCAACTAAGATTTAAACCCCAATATTTAATTCACAATTTATATTGCATTACAAATGAAGTTATTTACTGTGACATCCAGCACAGATTGATTTGGAGCTGCTGCCGGCCGGGAATATCCAAGCTCCACCGTCGGGAGCCTCCTGGCACTGCAGGGTACCGTAAAGCTCCTTCTTCTTCATGGAACTCTGGCTCCCACTGTGTCCCCAAATGTACCTCACCAGAAGAGGGGTCCCCAGGCTGACTGGGCAAAAAAGTCACAGCTTCTTTTATTTTCCAGGATAGATGAATCCAATTACAAAGGCTAATTAAAAGCTTCTGCTGCTTGGAAGATTATATTCCCAGATTACTTCCTTCAAAGAGAGTTGGAATATCCTTGGAGAGAACTACCTTACTGAAGCCAAGTCAGCTTTTTGATCTTGAGACATCAGCAAAACTGAAAAAGCAACTGGCTCTTCCCTGCTGAATCTGCAGCTGCATTGCTCTCCTGAAGGATATGGAATTACTAATGCACTCAGCACCCATAGCTAAAAAAAAGCAGAACTTGTAAATAAATAAATTCACCACCAGCAACATGAGCATCCTGAGAGCAGGATAACCCAGTACTGCTCAGTCTGGGATGAGGGGAAATATTCCACATTCCCTTTGTGCAGCACACACTGAATGCAGGAACAGTCCTTGACAGTGTTATTTACCACCCAGTTATGAATAAAGCAGCAGTCAGTGTTTTCTTGGAGGAGCCACTCTCCTAACAAGCCTTATGGAGACCACAGCAGTAATCCACCAGTGCTTAAAACTGCCAAGAGACCATGGAACACAAGGACTTCCCAGAGCATGTTCCCATATTAACCCTATGCTGTTCTTTAACAGGCTTATGTTGTGGTTATGCCTTCACATGGCAAAGATAATTTTTTTTAATAATCATAGAATCATAAGCTTAGGTGGGAAGGGATCTAAAAGTTCATCCAGTTCCATTGGGACAGGGATATTTGCACTATCCCAGGGTGCTCTAAGCCCCGTCCAACCTGGCCTTGGACACTTCAGGGATGGGGCAGCCACAGCTTCTCTGGGCACCCTGTGCCAGGGCCTCCCCACCCTCCCAGGGAAGGATTCCTTCAAAATATCCCATCTGACCCTGCCCTCTGGCAGTGGGAAGCCATTCCCCCTTGTTCTGTCGTTCCATCCCTTGAAAACAGTCTCTGCATCTCTCCTGTAGGCTCCCTTCAGGTACTGGAAGGCCACAATTAGGTCAACCCCAAGCTTCTCTTCTCCATGCTGGACAACCCCAATTCCCTCAGCTTTTCCCCACAGGAGAGGTGCTGCATCCCTCTGATCATCTCAGTGGCTCTCCACCTAAATCATACATGCACTGGGGTTTATTATGTTTCAATGTGGAGGTCTCTTTGACTGGAGGGAGTTCCATGACCTGAGACAAAACACAACCGTTGGACATGAAGCTTATACACAGTGTGGTGAGTTTTAGCCTTTTTTCCCTAAAAGAAACACAAAAAAGTAAAGACTGAGCTAAAATTCCTTCAGATGCCAGACACAATCCTTGAAAAGTTAATTAAGGTTTGCTTAGCAAATTGTCAGCAAAACACATAATTAGTCAATTAGCCCTAAACAAAGCAGAAAGATGGTGAGACCCTAACCATAGACCTACCTACACTCGTATAATTCTAACACTACTAAATAGTCTCCTCAGTTTTCATACCAAGCTACCTGTCTCTGAATAGAACACAAAGAAGAAAGAAAAAAGTTTATTTTTGAAGATTATAGGAGAACAAAACCAAGGTTCTAGGAGATGACCCCTTGTGTGCATGCACATACACACATACATGTGCACAAACATCATCATTTCAATACTATAAAAGGCTTTAGGATATATCCAGCTGCCATCCTTTGAGAATGGAGATTTCCAAACATAACAAAAATCAAGTAATCTGAAGCCTGCTGCTGGGAGAAAGAAGTGTCACATTCAGTACAAAATTCAGATATTCTGCGTGAGCTTACTCTGAAGCTAAAATATTCTTTATTTTCCTTTTTACTACTAAAAACACACCTGCTTTCTTTCCAAGTAAATTAGAGTTTTTAGTGATTTCAATTAGAACAGGTCCCAGCTCCCCTCCACGTATTCCACTATAAAGTGAATTGCTGAAGGATTACCAGAGTAAAACCATTAGAAACCCAAACCATGCCCTTTCAGGCATTACAACTGTAAATTCAAATCTCTGTGCATCGTTCTAGCTAAGTCTCCACTTCACAGAACTAATCCATGTGCAGCTGACAGAACATAGAATGTTACAGCAGATAACACTGTCTGTATGCACCAATTATTCACTCTGACAATATCCAGTTTGGAATATTATCCCTAGGGCTCTAACAAGGATCCAATGATGCCTCAAATACCACTGTGAATAAAGAGGCTGCAAATAGTTCATTTTCTATTTCTGCCTTAACAAACATTTCTTACTCCTGGTGAGGCTCTGTTTGGGAGGTTGGACCAGATGATTTTTTGAGGCCCCTTCTAACCTGGGCTGTTGCAGGACTCTACTATGCAGGAAGGCACTGGGAAAAAGACAGAGAAAATAAGACTGCAAAATAGCTTATCTGGTAGAGCCAACCCGGGCAGAAGAGGATATTGAAACATTTTAGTTCCATTTTTAAAAATATGTGGTTTGGATTTAAGTGGCATTTTAAAAAGAAAGATATAGCAAGTTTTTCATGGCCAGATAAGCCTCTCAAAAGCTTCATTAGAGCACTGTTTACTTTGGTAACGGGCGAGTCAGCTGGAAGCAGCTCTCTCCCATCCCTTCACTTTTGTCTGTATCATTTGTAATTGTGTCATTTTCTAAAAGGGACCAAGAAAAACATTTTTAAACAGAAATCGTTCAAGTAAGGGATAAACTTCTTGCAGAAGTCTAGAGAACCAAGGCTGAGAAACTGGAATGCTCACCACAACGCAGGGCAAGGGGAAGGGAGTCAGGCCAGGCTGAGCAGTGTCTCCACAGCTGCCAGAATAGCTCGGTGGTGACAACAGTCTCACGTGTCTCCTTCCTTTCCACGGGCCAAACCTGTGGGAATGCCTTGCCTCTGCTTCTTCCCAGCTCTGACCCTGGCCCAGCAGCACACATGGGGCCCTGTGGCAGCTCTCCTCACTGAGAGAGGCTGCAGCTCCCCAAAGCTGGGCTGCTGGGAGCCATTTACAAGCAAGGCACAAGCTGCTCTTCTATCCCTTTTCCACACTGCACCCGCTTCATGGTTTCAATCTGCCGGAAGAATCGAAAACCAGAACTTGTCCCACAGTAGTCACACAACCTCTGAGAATGACTTTGTTAAATTAATCCTGTTGCACAGAAGTCTCCCACTCAATGCTGCTGAGGGTCTGGCTGCAAGACAGACATGTTTACTTATCACTCTGGAAAGGGAATCTGCACGTTCACTGATGTATGTAAGTTCTGTTGCATGTAAACAATCCCCCAATCCATGTCCAGGCATCATTTCTGCCCACAGTCACTTGTTGTATAAAACTGAGACCTCAGACACATAACAAAATACCTTAGGATATAGAATAATGGAATCATTTAGGTTGGAAAAGCCCTCTAAGGCCAGAGTCAAACCACTCCCCCAGCACTGCCAAGGCCACCACTAATCATGTCCACAGGGACACATCCACATGGCTTTTAAATCCTGCAGGGATGGTGACATTTCCTTGGGCAGCCAATTCCAATGCCTGCCAACCCTTTGAGGGAAGAAATTTTCCTGATATCCAATCTAAACCTCTCTTGGGGCAGCCTGAGGCTGTTTGTTCCTTTCCTATATAACAATATAGAGACGTTTTTGAAGCAGATGAGCTGCCGTACTAAGCTAAAGGACTTGCCCTGAGAGGATGTCCCATCCCTGGAAGTGTCCAAGGCCAGGCTGGACAGGGCTTGGAGCAACTTGGGATAGTGGAAGGTATCCCTGCCCATGGCAGGGAGTGGGACTGGGTGGGCTTTAACATCCCTTTCAAAACAAACTGTTCCAGGGTTCTACAAGTGTGTGATTCTATGACATTTCTGGTGTCTGCACAGAGAAGATAAAAACAGAAGGATTTAATAAATTGCACGGATTAAAGCTGAAGAGACCATCAGCACTTTAGATTTCACAGCAAAAACACCAACCAGGCTCTGAGCTGTAGCTACCTTGTCCCACCTTGTGGGGCAAAAGCCTTTGCTGACCACCAGTAATACTACAGTGCCACGTCTTCACTTCCTGCATGTTTGGCTGAAGACAAACTCAAAATTAAGCCTGTGGAAGTGTTTTACAATAAATTAATTGAAGGGTAAATTTGGGTTGCTGCAGCTGGCAGCCAAGCACAGTAACTGGGGATGCCACTAGTGAACATCATAGAATGGTGTGAGTTGGAAGGGACCTTAAGGATCACCTCGTTCCAATCCCTGCCATGGGCAGGAACACCTTCCACTGGACCAGGTTGCCCAGCTCACAAAACCAGCGCAGATCCCTGTGTGTGTGGCAGGGCCACAGCCATGCCCAGATGCCACTGCTGAGTCCCACAAATGGCATTTGTTCCCTTTCTGCTGGCAGCTCCCTTACAACCAGGCTGCCTTTTGCCAAGTCCTCTACGCAAGCAATAACTCCCGGCAGCTCATTACAGCAGGATCCACGAGAGCTTAACTGGAGAGCTGCTAATCCAGGAGCTTTGCCCAGCCCTGTCTGCCCAGCAGCAGAAGCCCAGCCGTGCAGATCTCTATCTCCTCCCCGCACGGGCTCGCTGCCCCGGCACTGACCCACGGGCACTGACCCACGGGCACTGACCCACGGGCACTGACCCACGGGCTCGCTGCCCCGGCACTGACCCACGGGCACTGACCCACGGGCACTGACCCACGGGCACTGACCCACGGGCTCGCTGCCCCGGCACTGACCCACGGGCACTGACCCACGGGCACTGACCCACGGGCACTGACCCACGGGCTCGCTGCCCCGGCACTGACCCACGGGCACTGACCCACGGGCACTGACCCACGGGCACTGACCCACGGGCTCGCTGCCCCGGCACTGNACGGGCACTGACCCACGGGCTCACTGACCCACGGGCTCGCTGCCCCGGCACTGACCCACGGGCACTGACCCACGGGCACTGACCCACGGGCACTGACCCACGGGCTCGCTGCCCCGGCACTGACCCACGGGCACTGACCCACGGGCACGGCACAGCCCAGAGGAGGCTGGGACGCCGGAGCACAACGGGAGCTCAGCAGCTACAGCAAAGCTGTTCCGTGGCTGTGGAAGACAGAAAAAGAGGCATGAGAATATTTCTGCTCTTGATGCAGGTTTCAGTGCTCAGTAGTTTTTAGGAAGCTGGGGAAGAGAGGGAAACATTAAATATTATCTGTGGGTTATAAAATTCCACGGAGTTTTACTAGTGTAAAAATGCAAGCATGCTCCAAACTAATTCAAAAAGCAGATGTGAGGAGAGAGGGTGGAGGGAAAGAGGATGAGAACATCAACTTTTTTACCCTGATCAGCTAAACAGGAATCCATTAGGCAAAACCTTGCTTTCTGTTCACTCATCTTGTAAAATTTGTTTGAAATAATGCCACTATTTACATTTAGACAGAAATTAATTTAGATTAAATCATTTGTCTTGAGCCGTGTATTTCCCAGTTTCACCTTCTGTCTGGCCTAGTCCAAACAGACTGAAATGTACTCAGCTGACTACTGGAAAAACATGGAACTCTCACATGGAAATAAAATAATCGATTGCTGAATAATTACTAAAGTTACTCTAAAAGAATGATTACAGTTTGAAATGGAAGCATTTACCATGATGATTGTTTTCACTAAACTGTTCAGCCTGTTTATACAGCACAGAGCACAAGGATTTCTTCTCTGGGAAATTTGGATCTGTGACATAAAGCCATCAAACTCCAAAAGTCAATGTTACCACCTGACTTGTACTGTTTGTGTAGGTCACTCTAAAGCATATTTTCTCGGGGTCTGCATTGTGCCTGAAAAAAATCTCAGTCTCTGAACGTGCAGGTCCTTTCAAACAGTCTGACAGCTCTTGCTGGATATTTTAAGTGCTCAGGTCACCACGCCCCTCCCAAGTCCATATGAGTGAAAGGTGAGTGCCAATTCCTGAGCTGCTGCAGCCAAGCACAGTAACAGAGGATGCCACCAGTGAATGGCATGGAATGGTTTGCGTTGGAAGGACCTTAAAGCCCATCCAGTGCCACCCCTGCCATGGGCAGGGACACCTTCCACTATCCCAGGTGGCTCCAAGCCCCATCCAACCTGGCCTTGGACACTTCCAGGGATGGGGCAACCACCGCTGCTCTGGGCACCCTGTGCCAGGGCCTCCCCACCCTCACAGGGAAGAATTTATTCCCAATATCCCACCTAGCCTTGCCCTCTGGCACTGGGAAGCCTTTCCCCCTTTTCCTGTCAGTCCAGGTCCTTGTCCCCAGTCCCTCTCCAGCTCTCCTGGAGCCCCTTTAGGCACTGGAAAGCCTCTGAAGTGTCCCCAGAGCCTTCTCTTCTCCAGGTGAACACGCGCAGCTCTCCCAGCCTATCTTTGATCCTGTCCTGTCTTTGTCCTGCTGTGCTGCTCGGTGCTCCAGCTGCACACTCTCTCTGGCCCAGCCTGCAGTGCCTGATGCCCCCCACAGTCCAACCACCCAGTCACCTGGCACTGAGCCTTTGACTGTCCGTTTCACCCCCACTTACACACAAAACCACAACACAAATATGCAGCTCTTAAAGACATTTGCAAAGCAACACGGAATTCCTGCTTACACTGAGAGTCAGGGCAAATTTTTTGAACATTAATGCCAAGGAACAAATACTGTGAGGGCATCACTAACTCTTTGAACAACAGCCTGTTGTGCAGGATCAAGGCACCATCTCTGTGCACCCATTGCCCACTGGAATGATCACAGTGAAGATTGTCATTCCAGGGAATTCAGGAGATATTCAGGTACGGACAAGAATAGCGATCCAGACTCTCTTGAAGCTCTTGTTCAGGTGTCTGCACTGCAAAATGGCATCCAAATGATGAAGACAGGATGGCTCAGGTTTGAATCACTAGTTCTGTCAAACATCCCCTTTGCTGCCAGAGCCAAATCTTCAGGCCTCTCTCAGGAAAACATTTCAGTATATGTGAAAACTGTAGCAAAATCAACAGAATATATATAAAAACATTCTTAAGTGTTCTGCTTAACTACAGAGTTTGTGCCTGAGGTGTCCAAACTGAAGGAGGTGGCATTTCCCATCTCCTATCCCTTCTTTATACCTAGAGCAGGGGCAGGATATCCTGGGCAGGATAATTTATCAACATATGAATGCAGAAATATTGTACCAGCATAAGCCCAACTGTAAAGACATTAAGAAAAATGTTACAGATTAATTTCTGGAATGATTGCAAGGCCCAAGACCCCAGTGTCCCAGCTAAACTACATAAACACAGATAAAACTGTCCAAACTTCGAACCTGAGTAATAAACCCAATTTAACTAACAGAATAATCTAGATGAAATTCCATGTGTCTCTCACACATGGTAAATTAAAATGCTTTGTAAGAAAGTTCAGTGTACACTTCTACAAAGGAAATGTCAACAAAACCAGGAAAAATTTAATTCATCTCATTCTCTAACATCACATCTTACATTCACTAAGCCCTTCCAAACACTTTGTTGCTGATTAGCAGTAATGTCTTAAGGCACATTTTTTCCCCTTTTTCTGCTCTTCGGAGTTACAAACTGCTTTGAAACATCATTGAGGCACATAATTCTTACTGAACGATAACGTTGGGGAGCACCCTGTAATTTAAAACACCGCACTTCTAATGGACCAAATTGAGTCAAGTAGGAAAAGCAGGATGGATCCAGATCCCAGCCTGAGCACAATCAGACTTCAAACAGGGCTGAAAAAATGAAAACCAGCTGAGCTAATAAAAACCAGACCCTGCTTAAACAATCTTTCATCAAGTAAACTTTACCAAATTCCAAGAGTAACAACATAGGTGAAGTAGGAGGAGCCAGCAAGGTCTGAAAATAAGATGAGAAAGGATATTTGGGAAAGATGTAATATTTAGCAAATTAAGATGGCAGACAACCAAAGCCAGACTCTGAGCTCAGTTATACTGGTGTAAATCCAAACTAACATCACTGACTGTAATGGAATTACTCTGGATTTACTCCATGTTAACTGAGATCAAAACCTGTTCAGAGACAGAATATCAAAGTGGGGGAAAAGGCTTTCATATCTACACAATGGGACATTTCATTGCAAGTAACCAGGCAAGTGTTTAATGCTACGTAGCTACAACACAAGGTGAGGTGGGCTTGAGTCATCCCATAAATACCCACAGCCAAAATTCCCTACAGTTTGAAAGGTTTTATGTACTTCTCAGCAAGATTTAGGCAAATTAAGGAGTTAATTCAAAACATGCTTCACTTATTCAGGGCTTTTCTTATTTGTTTGTTTTGTAAAGAGTACAGTTTGAGATGAACCAAGACTCACCCCCATGAAGCAGGAATGCAACAGCATCTCTTCTGTTGCTTCCCTTGTGTCCTTTCCAGAAAGGAGTTCAGATTCCTACCATTTGCTAAGCTGCATCTCCAACTCCATGCCCTACCATACACCTCTAGCACTGGGGACTATTTCTGTGCCTTCCCTCTAAAGAAAGTCCCAGCCATAGGGTACCTGTCAGTACAGGTGGCTATGCTGAGCCACCAAGACATTAAGAGAGTTGCTTGATGTGGTAAAATTGCTAATTCTTTAAAATGCCATTTAGCCAACACTGATTATTTTCATCTCCCTATAACATGGCTCACTTTAGATAACAGAATGACGTTCAAATCAACTTTGAAGGGTAGAGAAAGGGCCAACTTTTTACAGCAATGGCATGATCCCCACTTTTCACAGCCTAAGCATAAGCCACAGCAGGAATATTTAGAACAAAGCTTGACACACAAAGCAGCCACATTTTTTCCCCCACTGTCAGCATTCACAGAGACTGTCCAGATTCTCACACACACACACACACAGATCCCATGTAACTCAATCCTTCCAGTTCATTAGCACTAGGGATTCGCATTCCCTTCCCACTGCAGCTATGCCAGCTGAGCCTACTGCCAGCCCTGCTGGCCAGAACCATCCCAACACAGGCCATCACCTCCTCTGCTCAGCCCCAGGGTGGCTCATGTACATTCTAATCAAGCTCCCAAACTCCAAGGGTTTCTTGCAGACTCTGCTAACCTGGACTATTTGGGAACAAACCCAGAACTGCAAAGCAGCACTCATGGCTGGGGATCAGAAAAAGCCACGACCTTAAAGAAGAGGGCAGCAGGAAGCGGTGCAGAACAGTAATTATTTTGCCCAATACAGTTACAACTTTAAGGAAATGTAAGTCAACAGATTCAGCACAATTTCAGAGAACAAAATATTGGGGTCAGTTGATCCAATTTCAACTCAGAACAAACAGTGCAAATGTACTCACTCCCAGGGCCAACATGAAGCAACAATGAGATGTGTCCTTGTTACCACCCTCATTCAGGCTGAGGCAAACACCACCCAGCAGGTGCTCTGGTGAGACTCTGCCTGAACATCTGCATCCAGCTCTGGAGTCCTCAGCACGAGAAAGATATGGGCCTGCTAGAGGGAGTCCTGAGGATGCCATGGAGATGCACCGAGGGCTGCAGTCCCCCCACACTGGAGCCAGGTTAGGAGAGCTGGGGGTGCTCACCTGGAGAAGGGAAGGCTTCAGGGAAACCTTACAGCCCCTTCCAGTGTCTAAAGGGGCTCCAGGAAAGGTGGAGAAAAACTTGAGAAAAGGGCTTGGAGTGACACAACAAGGGGGGCTTTGAGCAGTCTGGTCCAGTGGAAGGTGTCCCTATTCATGGGACACCTTCCATGGAACTAGATGGTCTTTAAAATCCCTTCCCAATCAATCCATTCCATGACTCTATATTCTCCTTCACAAACTTTTTTGTGGGTAACACTGCACTTCTTTTAGAGCAAGAATATGTTGTCTCTAGCACCATCACATTTCACCACCAGGATCCAGTGTACATATGCAGAAGATACTCCAGACTGCCAAGAAATCTTAAGATACAGGAGGGGAGTGCTGAGAAGGGACACTGAACCACTGAGGGTAAAGGGTCAATGGAAATTTTGGGGAAGGGATGGGCTAAATGGAGAGACAAAAAGATAAAAAGATGAAGAGTTAGACAGACTAGGAAAGAAATGAAAAGAAGGAATAAACATTTCAGGGAGAAAAAAGTGATTTGTGGGTTTGTGGTTAACAGGGAGAACTGTGACTCAGGGGTAAGTCACATGAATTCCCTGTGCTTTGATTGAGCTTATGTAAAATTCAAAAAGGGAAAGACATGACCAAAACAAAAACAAAAAACCCAACACCAAAGAAAAAAACAAAAACAAAACCAACCACACAGACATCTGAAATGCCCTAAGACACCAAGATGTAGAGGTTTAAGTAATATGTTGTTAAATCAGGAGTAAATAATCCTGAACAAGCAATACTGTCTCAGCACCTTGTTATATTCTCCAAATGCTGTAGGAGAGCCAAAACGTTACCCCAGTCAGTGCACATCATGTCTTATTTCAGCAAAGTACCAGGGCATCACTGGGGCTTGACTCTGCCTGTGCCACATCCTGGGTTCTTGCTGTGCTTCTGGTACACGACAGCAATTAGTGTGCACAGGGATGCTAAAGATCTCTAGTCAAAACCACACCACTGTAGTGTTGGTGTAAGGAACAGAAAATGGGAGAGCATCTGCCCAGAGATGGGCAATAATCACAGGCTCTCTGCCTGGGTGCTCCAGCTATTGCTCTTTTACCTAAAACTGTGTGCTTGCCCAAACATTTCACCTATTCACAGCCTAAAAACCTGGCTCTGACACAATGGTTTGAAGTCACAGTCTTGTGAGGATTTTAGTAAACAGAAATATAAATTAATATGAAAGCATAAAAAAACCTACAGTACTGCCAGCTGTTCTAAGGCAGAGCACTTCATTTTTCCTGCACAGCTTTCCTCCTCTTCTTCTTTTCCTCAGTAAGTCTCAACAGCAAAAGCACACTACTCCAGTGAACTAACTAAGACCTCACTAACTAAACAAAAAGCTCCATCCTTTGGAAAACAGACTCGGACATACCATTGTAGAGCTTAAGAGAACTCAGGAAATGTTTCAGTGATATTCAGCATCCCCAGAGACACTTCACTTCAGCTCATGAAAATACGCTGGTGTCCAAGGCATGAAAATTGCAATGGCTTCCTGCTGACCCCCCAGCCCCCCGAGCTAGGAATCTAGGAATCTAATTGAAACAAGCTGGCAGGAATCCAGCAGTAACCTATAGGCACAGCCCAGAGCTGCTATCCCGAGCGAACAGCCCGGCCGTTTAGCAGGGACTACAGCAACACAAGACATTCCTTCATTTCCATTCCATGCTGCAAACCCACTCGCTCCACTTCAGCAGCATTTTTCCAGGCTGAGAACTGGGGTCCTGTTCTGCTTTGGTTACCTCTCATTGCTGAGCAAGCTCTGCTGGTTGTAATTTATCCTATAAAGTTGATATTGGAAATTTGGCTCTACTTTGCATCAGGCTACATGAAATTGGCTTTTAAAGCTGCATAATATTCATTCATTGTACCTATATCACACACTTACTGGTGTATTCCCAAGAGCATATGGTAAGGAAGCCGCTAGTCCATAGAGAATGGATGAGCCCGACAGGGACACATCACTGAGAATAAATTCAACACTTTCAATTCTCCCTGGTTGTATGCAATGTTTGCCACATGCTGGCTCGCTGTCTGGGAATATGTCATTTGCAAAAATGCATATATCTTACCAGTAAAGCTTTGCAGACTGAAGTCTGTGGCTAGGAATGTTTTAGGGAAAGGGCTACAACTTGGAAAAGCGCACACAGTCAAAAAGGAGTACCAAGGATGCCAAAGAAATCAAGATGGAAGAGCACACAGGATACAGAACAATAAGTTAACATTGCTGCATAAACACACACAGCCTGTTTACATTTGCAATACACAGCACAACGTGCATCCCAGCCCCGGGCTGTGGATTGTCCCACGGGATTATCAGCCTCAGAGCTGCCAGTGTTACTCCTCCAGCTGACACTGCAGGGCTCTCTGAACACCCAAGGTTCAAACCCTGCCAGAAATCTGTGGGAAGAGCAAGGAGGTGCAGGAGGTTCTGAGCAGCCCCATCACCAGACAGGCACCAAGCCCCTTGGCAAAGCAGGCTGGCAGGAGCCCTCAGTGTGTGCTGGGGCTGCCCGAGCAGGGATGTTCTTCAGCTGCTGATCAGAGCCAGGGAGGACATCACCGTGTGGGAATAGCCTATTCCCCCCGTGAGCATTTGGTGAAAACCCATGTGTGAAACAAACCTCAGGGACCAGTATTTGGACAGTCAGCCCAGTGCAGGAACACATTAGAAAGCTGAAAGCCTCTCAATTAACTTCATACCTTCTAAATTCAGGGCTTTGATTCAACTAACCTTTGCTCCCCCTACAGCCAGTGAAAGCAAATGAGATCTCCAAAGAGTATTTAAAATTCACAGGGGATCAACTGCTCCTTAAGGCACCAGCTTCATTTTGTGATTTACAGAAAGAGCCTTTGGGTCACCAGTCTCTTGGCTGAGAGTCTTCGCTTAGGTGAAATGGGATTAATCCTGTCCTCAGTGCCATGGCTTCGTGTATCCCAACATAACATGATCCCATCCAAGTGCTTCAGGCACAGGAAGTCATTGTGCTTCTCCTCTGGCAAAATCAGTTACCAAAGAATAGGTTGCACACGTTCTTCAAAAGGCAACAAAAGAAGTTTAACCATACACCACAAGGGGATATGCCTGACCTAAACCACTGTGATCCCACTTAGAAATGCAACAGTGCAAACTCTCCCTTTGCAAAATGCAGATCTTGGACTGAGCTCACTCAACAATAACTGCACAGCATGAATTCACTACCGGCATCACTGAAGGCTCTCGTAAATCAGATCGCAGAGCAACACACCTCAAACAGGAAATCCTAAACGCTAGCAACAGTTATAAAAAACACATTATGTTCAACAATGTAACTGAGGGTAAAACACATTCTCCCTGGCTGCAGTAACGAAAGCACATAAAGCAGCCAGCCCCGAGCACAATTCATTAAATCCATCCTATTTTTCCTAACAAAACTGCTGATTACCAAGGCATGGTGAGCCCATCAAGTAACACCATCACTCTCTTTCAGCAGAGAAACTGTCTGGCCATTTGCAAACTGAAACACATATGTTCTCAATATTTTCTCTGATGCATGTGTCTCCCTCAAAACCCAAGTCCACGGCATATGCCAACAATCAAATCACTGGAAAATAAATACCAACTGGCATCTGAGGGCTCTCTGTCTAAAGGGTTCCTCCTGTCATGCTTTAGGCCACATTCAAAGTCCATTAACTAAATGAAATAGCTGCTCCTTTTCCATAGTCCTTAATCCAGTTTATCCAGATCCTCCCCTGACTGAACTGAATCCACACTGTATAAATTCCAAGCAGGCTCTGATACACACACAAAGGATAAAGCACAAGTCAGAAAAAAGATGACAGAGACCTCGAGTCACAGAATCACCGAATATCCTAAGCTGGAAGGGATCCACAAGGATCACCCAGTCCAACTCCTGGCCCTGCACAGACACCCCAACAATCCCACCCCGTGCCTGGGAGTGTTGCCCAAATGCTCCTGGAGCTCTGGCAGGTTTGGGACCGTGCCCATTCCCTAGGGAGCCTGTGTTCACAGGACAGTGGAAATAGCTGTGAGGTTTCTAACAAGCTGGAACAGCAGGATGCAGAATGAACATTAAATGATGCATTGAATAAATAGCCGACCCAAGATAAGCTCCTTTTGCTCCCCTTTGGTTAAGAAAAGCTCAAACACACCTTATAGCAGCACAGGCAGCCCCATCACCAGATGCCCCCTCCGCAGGACAGGTACTGTGCACCCTGTGCACAGGTAACACACAGTCCAGCTCTGTATAACACTGTGCACAGATAACACACAGTCCAGCTCTGTATAACACTGTGCACAGGTAACACACAGTCCAGCTCTGTATAACACTGTGCACAGGTAACACACAGTCCAGCTCTGTATCACACCGTCCTGAGCTCTCAAAAGGCACCTGAGCACGGCTTTGTGCCTGATCCTAATCAGCTACTGCTGGATGGCACTGCAGCACACAGAGCAAGGATCAAGGATCAGAGTCTCCGTTTCACAGTTTTCAGGTCTTGGGTGGTTCTTCCCCTTTGTTGTCTCCTAAGAACTCAACCTCACTCTCTTCAGCAAAGGCATTCACTATTAAATCACGTCCAGGGAAGGGAATGGAGCTGGGGAAGGGGCTGGAGTACCAGGAGCAGCTGAGTGAGCTGGGGGTGCTCAGGGCACCCTTCTGGTGCTCCACAACTCCCTGACAGGAGGGTGCAGCCGTGCGGGGGTCAGGTTCTTCTTCCAGGGAACAAGGGATAGGAGAAGAGGAAAAAGCCTCATATTGCTCCAGGGGAGGTTTAGATTGGATATTTGGAAAAATTTCTTCACCAAACAGGTGGTCAGGCACTGCAACAGGCTGCCCAGGGCAGTGGTGGAGTCACCATTCCAGGAGGTGTTCAAAAGATTTGTAGATGTGGCACCTGGGGACACGGCTTAGTGGTGAATGTATTGGATTAATGGTTGGACTGGATGATCTTAGAGGTCTCATCCAACCTTAACAATTCTATGATTCCAATTCCCCGCAGAGACATTGTTTTTCCTGATTTGCCTCTAGCATTGGCACTTTAAAAGAGCAAGGTTGGGGTTTCAAGAGACAAATGCTCCCTAATTGGCCTCCTTGTCAACCTCCCTCCCATATTTCTGTGACAATTCACTTTACAATGAACACTATTGCCTCAGGTAACGTGAGATAAAGATATATACAACAATCATGGCTCTTTATTCACTTCACTACCGAGCATTCTCAGAAAATAATTGTTTTCTCCAGATGACAAAGGGACACTATATCACTCTCAGGGAGGGACAGCTTATTCACAGCTTAAAAGCACTTGAGGATCTGCATCAAATATCTGCCATTTGTACAGCAGTAGGAATTTGATTTGTGTGCATTTAAACCAATCCAGGAGATGCCTATGGCAGCAGAAATTGCTCTTTTCTTTCCGTACGGCAGAGCTCCCATCAAGACCCGTAGCCAGCATAGCCTTGTGTTAAACAATTACTGCCATGAATAGGATTAACTGGGCTTCTCCATGACTGTGTGAAACACAAGCTGCTGTAGCTCCTGGGAAATAAATTCAGAGTGGAGGAAAGAAGAGAGAAAGGCAAATGGGGCAAGGATCTCTGTTTAAAAAGCGGTTAAGAAACTGGGAGAAGGTCTCTCTGAGAATTGTCATGTACCCAAAAGTAGAGTTGGCAGGGGCACTGTGATAGTGACTCCTACCTGGAACACAAGGGGTGAAGTATCCTCTATGCAGACTCCAGAAGCTCTAGGAAAAAGGTGCACACTGCTAACAGCAAGGCTCACATGACAAATGACATCAGTAGTAATTATGGGGACAGAAAAGCACTGGAATACATTACTAATGAGCTGCAGAACTTTCCATGGAATTATCACCACTTGGAGTCGAGGAGAGCAAAGGAAAATAGAAAAAGTAGTTTCTGAGTACTGTAGGCACCAATTTCAAATGTAACAAGAAAAATAATTTATAATTCAAAGCAGAAATAATTATGTATTTGAGGCATTATCACTTTTTTCCCAAGGAAAAGAATCTCTACTGTATCTTCGAATAAAAACAGAGATAATAATTCTTTCTCTTGCCAGAAGGATTCAAGAATCAGAGGGGAAATTTACTATTGTGCATACCTTCAGGGCTGGCCAGGCAGAGTTAAGACAGCAGAAAAATAAGTTGTAAGTGATGCTCTAACAAGCTCTTGGATCATGTCACAACATTTTGGCTGCCTCACAGATTTTGGAGCTTCTGGCACTGGCAATACTTACTGTCTTCTGTAATCTATATAAACAGCTACTTTTAGAGGGACCCCAGATAAATCCTTCTAGAGGAACAGGAAAACATCCATGCAATCACATGGAATTCATTTTATAGATATCACAATGTGTGTGCTAAGGGTGACAAGAAGGTTTCAAACACTCCTTTCCCACATGGTCAGTACAGAATTTATCACAAAAGTTATCACAGAAGCCTCAGAGATGGAAAATGTCTGGGTGCTTTAGACTTCAACCTTACCAGCTCAGAGTTGTTCACTTACACAGTACTGGTGACAGCCACAGTAACATTTAGTAGTGGTAACAACACAGAGCAGTATCTGAGCTTTAGGGGAGCAGTATTTCCTGCTGGAATTGTTATCAGTGAAATACTAATAGCAACACTTCATCAGTTCTAGCACAAAAGGGCAGAATTCACAGTTTTTATGCCCAGCTCTGCTTATGTCCTCAGATGTACCCAGACAGCACCGAGCAGTTGTACATTTACATTGCATCTCCTAAAATGTCAAGGAAAGACTCAGAATTTGGACATGTGCTCATTATTGCTGTCACTGTGTGTATAAGTCCAGAATAAACCAGCCTCCAAAAACCCCAAACCCTTACACATCCTTGAGCTGTTAGCTTGAGGCCACCAAAAAACACTGATCTGAAAGATCAGCTGTGACAGCTTCAATCTGATATCCTGTGATCCATCAGAAGATCGGGGAGATCAGACTTCTTAAATTAGCACATTTTTCCCACTTCTGACTTTGCTGGTAACATAAAAGCCACTCAACCCTCAAAATAAGACAACTACTTGAATTAAGCTGAGAGCATAATACTTTTTGTCTCTGACCTTACCAAACAGAATTGACACAATTCTTCTCTTTCTATCCTATACAAATGATGAGATTTTGATAAGTACCCGATGTTCACAAAATATTTGCCCACAGAAACTTCATTGGTAAGCAGTTTGTTTCTCCTGGCCAACCTAATAATCTGTCTAGTTCAAATAGCAGACAGTTTTCTAACAGGTTCAAACAGTTTCACCTACTGAGGAAGGGAAGCTGACCCTCAGAATATGGACATTCCTCTCTCTCTTTCTGTTGTCTCCCTTTTCATTACAATCATAGAATTCCAGACTGGTTTGGGTTAGAAGGACCCCAAATACCATCTTGTTCCACTCTCTTCCACTATCCCAGGCTGCTCCAAGCCCTGTCCAGCCTGGCCTTGGACACTGCCAGGGCTGGGGCAGTCCCAGCTTCTCTGACACCAATCTTCTCTAGTGCTGCCCCCATCCCTTGTACAAGAACCACTTCCATGCTGTGGGCAAAATCAGACACCAGTACCAAACACCACATTTGGTACCACATAAATTTGTTCTCCCTACTTTGAAAACTACTGCCACAGGAGTATCTCTCCACAGCCATGTTCCCATTCTTTAAAAAAACTAATATCAAGTCTTGAAGCACTTCTTCCCTCCCCCAAAGGAAGCAGAGGGAGGTCTGAAGACAATGACCTTTTTCTTCAGGCTATACCAGAAGGACCATTCTTCAGCTTCTCCAAATGATTTATACACATTCAGCCTTTGCCTGAGAAGTTGAGACACCCATAAATCTGAGAGTAAAGCCTAAGGCCAAAGACCTCAAGTGATAGAAGAATGCAGAAGTGCGGGGCAGCATGTGGGAGGACCATTAGGAGAGCTGGATGCAAGAGGAAGAGGCAGTGACACCATCCAGCTGTAGGTACAGCAAGGACACAGGGGTGGCTTCCCCTCTCCCTTCATTAACCATCTGCATAACCATAGTGCTTTTTCTATCAGGAAGTATGAAAAACTTTAACTCCACTAATAGCCTAATTTTAATTTCATAGAGTTCCTCCTCTGGAAAAAACATTACTTCTTCATTATAGCTTCTAAAAAAAAAAAAAACTGTCAAACCTGCAAAACCCAAAGTTCCCAGACTTTTCATGTGACCTCCTGAACTTGATCCAAGCTAGTGTCTGGCTCAGCAGCCTAACCATGTCATGGACACAGCACTGCCAATCTGTTAAATAAAGGAGGCTCCAATTAAACAGAACTATGTGCATAGCTGCACTTCAAGATAGAACAGAGCTTTACTCTGAAAAAAAAAAAAAGAGGAGTGGGATCAAGCAAAAAAAACCAACTTGTATTTCTAGTTCTCCTACACATTTACTGTGTGACTTCAGTTCAATACTATTTTCCCATCTGAACTAAGCATTATTAATGTTTCCCCTTTTCTCACACAATGTTATCTATCTGATTTGTAAGAAAAGGGTCAGGAGATGCTCAGAGTTCTGTAGACATGCAGAGTATGAACAGGCAAACATCATCCTCTGCCCCAGGAAGTCCAGAGGTTATATATTCCCTTCACTTTTGTTTTATTTACTTACTGGAGTTTGGTCTATAGAATAGCCATTCACAGTACAGGAATGCTTGATTAAATCACACGGAGTGAGTTATGACTGGTATAATTCCATTAGCTTTACAGAAAAATACTAGGGATGAATTCGTCCTCTCAGGCTTATTTTCCATTCCAAAATTCCTTAATGGCATAAAGAAAAAACAGCAAAGCTGGCCACAGATGTTAAATAAAGACATTCCAAGTCCAATCCCATGTCCACAGGATACAATGGGAGTTAGTAGGACATCAGGACCCACAACACGCAACTACAAAAGCATTTGCTGATCTTGAGTTTTAGCTCCAGTACAAAATTTTCCTGTGCCAACTCTTGTTAATTTGGGACACTTCCCCCTCCATAACCAGTCTTCCATTGAACACAAGTCTGGCAAGAGATGTCTTAGTCAACAGCCCTTTTCACTATCTACAAAACTGGTGTGATCATGTTTAGGCATTGAAAAACCACAATAAAAACCTCCCTGTAATCTGTTAAAGCATTGCACATGCTTATTCACAAAACAGAATCCAAAACAAAAGGTTTTTCCAAAACTGAAATCTCTGCATCCCACCAGGTAGCACATGGTATAGGAACATGAAACCCATGACAATTTTTTCCCATAGGCCACTTGTCTATGCCAAAAGCCTCAGGTTGGATACTAAAAATATACTTGTATTCCTGTTTTACCAAAATGCCACTGCAGTAGGGAAAACACTAAATTTAATTCTACCATCATACTCCACAGTGTGTTGGCACATCACAATCATGGAATCACAGAATCATTCAGGGTGGAAAAGACCTTTAACATCACCAAATCCAACCACCAACCCACCACCACCATGTCCACCACTAAACCTTGTCCCAAGTGCCACATCCACACGTTTTTTGAACACCTCCAGGGATGGGGACTCCACCAGTGCCCTGGGCAGTCTGTTCCAATGCTTTACAACCCATTCTGTGAAAAGCTTTCTCTGCTGTCCAAGCTGAGCCTGCCCTGGCCCAGCCTGAGGCCGTTCCCTCTGCTCCTGTCCCTGTTCCCTGGGAGCAGAGCCCTTTTTCCCCCCTGGCTGCCCCTCCTGGCAGGAGCTGTGCAGAGCCAGCAGGGCCCCCTGAGCCTCCTTTGCTCCAGGCTGAGCCCCCCCAGCTCCCTCAGCCCCTCCTGGGGCTCCAGCCCCTTCCCCAGCTCCATTCCCTTCCCTGGATAAGCTCCAATGCCTCAGTGCAGTATTAATATGCAGCATTGGGAGTTATTTTAAAATCCTCCTATGTTTTGCTGGACTACATTGTTACCAAATTATCTATAATCCAGCTGTACCCTGTGGGATGTCAAGTGCACTTTGTAACACAGATGAGGAAAACAAGGGAGTTAAAAACCAAATCCACAGCCAATTTAAATTGCAGTTACCTATCAACAGTGTATCTGCATCAGGACACCTTCACACAAAGACAAACTCCTTGGATCTGAGCCCCAACTGTATCTGCACCCCTTGTAGAGTCCCATTTGCCTCAGGGACCACAGCACCTCACAAAAACATCCAGAAAATTTGCCTGTGGGGCAGCTACATATACAGCTTTATTTTGGAAGAAAACTGAGTAAATAACAATACAACCTGTGGGGGAAAAAAATAGCTTCATGTTAATTATTTCAGTTGAGCAGCTTCCAGAAGGAACAACAGTAGGTAAATGAATTGGATGCTGTGAAGTACTTGCCAAGCAACATATTTTATTAAGTTTTTGAATAAAGTTACTTCACTATAGATTCAAAAAAAGAGGTTGAAGTGCTCACAACAGCATTGTTTGCACTTTCTTTTCATGTGCCTTGAGTTGGTCATCATCAGATGTAAGGTAGGGATGTGCAGTCACGTCCGTAGAATTCAAGACATTGGCCTGTGGTGAGTCTGTCTAACTCTCAGAAAGACCTAGAGAAATAGTTTTCAGAAACTAGGACAAAATGAAGCTGAATATTGTACATTCTCCACTTTCAAACAGCTCCCTGAGCTCACAAGTTATCCATCACACTAAAAAGTAAGGCCCCCTCAGGGAAGTTGGACTTCCACCCAGAGAGGTGTAACAGGATACAGCAAGGCACGTTTGCCAGCAGCTCTTTGCTGTGCAGGTTTCACTTACAGTTACTCCACTGAATGAAGTCTAACATTTGCCAAGGAAAGGGATCTCCTGTGGAAAGCCAGGGAATGGGGGAGGAGGCAAGGAGTCAGTGAGTGGGAAAATGTGAGTCAAGCAGGGGAAGGTGGCAATGGATTTGTTGCTGGTGAGGTTTGCACAGAGCAAGGAGGGGTGGTACAGCAAGGCACGGTTCAAGGAGGCAGTCTGGAACACAAGCAGGGTCCTGGAGAGGCAGTGGGAGTGAGAACGGGAGGAGGATGGAGAAAAGGACTGAAAAGGTGAAAATGGGCAGAAGAAAAACTGAATGGGATGGGAAAGAAAAAAGGAGCTGTTGAAACAGAGGACTCGAAAGTGGTCTGTGATGAAAACATGTCACAGGGCATGACAGAAAATGGGACTTCTTTCTACTGAGGATGCACAAGAACAGAGGACCATCCCCCAAAGGTGCAAACTAAAAGTGCACCACGCAAGGTCATCTTATTCTTGTGGTTGAAATGACATCTTATTCTTGTGCTTGTCACCCAAGCCCTCTGAAAAAGAGAACTATCAACTCTTAGAGTGAATCCCTTTCTGCTCACTGAAGATGTACAGAGTGCTGTTATGGAGAGAAAAATCAAACTAAAACACTCCCAACCCATCCTCTTGATCTTCTGACCATTCCATGGAAAAAGAGCTCCAAGAAGATCTATCAGCTTGATTTTCCAGAAGGATATAGAAGAGGTCTAGGCTCTACACTCGACCAAAATCTTTCCCTTCTTGCTTATTCCTATGGCATGATGCTTTTTAAGTCCCATATAAGTTTGCTCCATAAAATAACCAAAAAAAAGGAAAAAAAAAGGGGGGGAAGAGGGGAGACAAAAAGAAAGTGACACCAAAAGTGGAAACAGGAACATAGACAGAGCCTTTTGCCATAGAACACTCTGATACCACAATGAAGGACTCTTTGTAAGAAAAAAAGGGAGCCTATACAAGCTTACAGATGGCAAAGAGGCAAAATTTGCAAAGACAAGTTTTCCCTCTAATTTTGTAAGAATTTGGTTTAAGGTATTTATACCAATAGCAAACACAGATCTTGTCAGCAGAAGTGTCTGTGACTGGGGAGAAGCAGAAGAGATGTCTGTTTTCACTTGCTGACATCCCTGCAAAAATGGAACTCTTTAGCATTGACTTTGGGAACGCCACAGTCTGAGATATTTCATGGCAACTAGAACCAAAAAAGTACTTTTCAAGGGCTTTTCCCCACTTTCTCATTATTTCTTTAAAGGGAGTTTTTACTGCACAGTACAGCACACATCACCAGCCTGGGGCATTCTGTTCCCATTTCCTCTTCAAGTCAACAGAAGAATTTGACAAGGAAAGAGGAGGAAAGCCAGAGAAAAGGGATAGGAAAGGGAACAAAAACCAGATGCTGAAAGAGATGAACACACGATGTACAGCAGAAGGGGAAAGAAGGTAAGATGGGGGAAAGAAATAGGACCCCAAACAAAAAAAACCACACCATGTAAAGCTTCTGGATCATTTCACTGCAAGTTTCTGAATGCAAACACGGGACAAGACAGGAGGAAAAGTGCAACTGCATTATTCATGTTCTTAACTGCATTCCCATAGAAGGGCATTGAAAAAAACCTCAGTAGCATCCTTACTACTACACGTGAAAGTCACTGAAGCCATTTCAGCTCGTATCAGAGCTATTAGGAGCAGTATCTGATTTCCTAAGCTACTCTTGGGTGCCCATAGTGCACTTATAGCCCACTCCAGTCTATCCTGACGGCTTTGGAAAGCTCAGTAGGGAGAAAGGGAGGAGATGGTCACAAAGCATTTCTCGCCCTTGGCGGAGAGACCCGCGCGGCAAGAAGGGCTAGGATGGGACAGGAATACTCGGGGCTCCAGTCTCTGCAAGCGCAGGAAACACAACCCTCTGCCAGCCCTCGGGAGCTCCCTGCTGCCCTTCCCGGCTCCTGCCCATCCCGCCCGGCCCGGCCCGGATGCCGCTCGGCGCCCTCGGGGAGATTCCCCTACCTGGGTCGTGGAACGGCACCAGCGCGAAGTTGTACAGCGGCCGCTTGGGTCTCTTCAGCGACGTCTCCAGGATCTTGGATGCGCCCTCGATAACTTGCACCAGGTCGTCGTACATGGAGCCGGTCACATCGAAGACGAAGGCGAGGGTGGAGGCTCCCTCGGGCACCGCCTCGGGCTCGGGCACGGCGCGGGCGCTCAGGGCGAGCAGCAGCAGCAGCACCGTGCCCAGCGCGGCTCCCCGCGCCCCGCGGCTCCCACCGACAGCCATGGCCCGGGACCCCGCGGCGGCCGGGAAACGCGCTGGGGACTGCCGGAGCGGGGGGACGGGGACAGACCGGGACGGACCGGGGATAGACCCGGGGAGAGCGGGAACCGAGCGGAGAGCCCGGGGACGGAGCGAGGAGCGCGGAGCCCGTCGCCCACCGCCCGCTCCCCTCGGCGCAGGAAGCGCCGCCGCTTTTGTCTGCGCGCGGCTGCGGCCCCGCTCCGCCTTCCCTACCGGGCCGGGCTGGGGCAGCGCCGCCCCGAGGGACAGGGCTGAGCCCCGGCCATGCCGCGGGGCTGCTGCTGCCGGCTGGGACTGGGGATGGAGCTGCGGCTGCCGCCTCGGGAGCACCGGCTGCGGATTGAGGCGGCGCCCGCCCCGGTCCCGCCTCCAGTGGCCCGCAGCGGCCCTTGCTCTCACCTCAGTGCCTCCCTCGCTTCGGGGT